>CM059582.1:171680000-172280000 GCA_030407085.1 Trichopria drosophilae | reverse complement strand
ATTCACAATGAAAAACATTTTACAGTATAGGAATTCTATGTGCGCAAATTTTATAGTAAACCTGTAGCAACATGCATTATGCTCTAAAGTATATATGTTAATAATACAATTTAAGATATTTCAATTATAACCCTTCGTTACTTATTTACAAATGAGAGCCAATTATTTCATCATAAGGCATTCGATACACTAGATCATCATATTGTTTTGGGAAAAGAAGCTTTGGAATTTAGAGGAACTGTCATAAAACTTTTAAGAAGTTATTTGACAAGCAGAAAACAAACTGCCAAAATTGGTTCCTATGAGAATAATACACGAAATGTTGAATCGATGTGGAGGGAACTATACTGCCGTACTCCGGAAGAAAAGTCGTATCTCCATTTTTTGTAAAATTGGGATTAAATTATATTTATATTCCTTGTAATACAATACATCATTTCTTGACAGCAAATATTTGAAATTTTTGTTATTAGCTATTAAAGAAAAGTAATTCATTTTATCAGAAATACAGTGTTTCTGGTATAATTTGGCTAAAAACAGCTGCAAGTCCAAAAATTAATATATTTTATGACAAAATCATATTCAAAGATTTCTTCTGTAATGAAATACAATATGTATATTTTAAAATTAATCTTTAAATAAAGTAAATGGAGTAAAATCAAGAAAATGGAGATACGACTCTGTTTTGGGTTATGGGAGTATACTTGGACCACTTTTTTTTATTTTATATGTAATGATGTTTTTGACTTAAAAATAAATGGTACGCTATTAGCTTTTGCAGATGATACTGTTGTAAACTTCCAAGAGAAAATCTGGACTGACTTAATTATCAAAATCAAAAATAATCCTCCAAAATTAATTAACTGGTAGGGTAAAAGGTTCAGTTATGAACATGGTTTGGTTGTAAACACCCCTGCATACATTTTGATTGAAAAGAAATGAATTAAATTTGACAAATGTCAAGTGTGTGTTATCGCTACATGCAGCTTTCGTGCGATTATGAAAGCAAAACGTTGCTTGTGCTTTTCTGACGTGTATACGTTGCCACAAATCTATTTTTCAGTATTCTTAAAAGCCATTACATTTAATCAAAGGAAAAGATAAGTGCAAGGCATAGTTAAAGAGTAAATTTATTATATTTAGTGATTTAATAGCGACAGTCACCACAATGCGTAAAAGAACAATTTTTTTTCATGTGGTTTTAATGTGGCTACAATATTTGGTTGTGAACACCCCATTTTTTTGACAAATCATAAAATATAGTTGTATGTATTGTATAATTTATAATCGATCCTTGGTTTTCCAAGTTTGCTCCAATAGGCTTTCGATTGTTCACTTTTCGTCCAGTACATTTGAAGTGTCCTCAAATGCGTAAGAGCTACTGGTAATGTAAACTTTGTGAAGAGGATGAAGAATAACAGGTATCAATAGTGCTATCTTCTGTCGTTGTTCTGTCATTAAAGGTTTTTGAAATTAATAAATTATCATTTCTGTATATATCTGGGGTGGTTTTACTTCATTTTTTCCTATTTTTAGTAGATTATCCAGTGGTATTCACAACCGAACCAACAAATTTTATTTGCCAAAAGTGATGACTCTACTAAATGTTTAACCAACATTTTCTAGTCAATAAAATCAATCAAACTTTCCAAAAGTTTTAGATTACATTATAAGTGCAATTATTTCTTCCAAAGTTACGGGATTTATTATACGTAACCAGCATGTTTTTATACGGAATAGATCTACGGTTACCAATCTAGTCACCTTCGAACAATATATTGTTAATGCTGTTGACCGTAAGTTACAAGTATTTTGATACCGTGAATCATGATATATTGTTTAAACTACATAAATTAGGACTCTCTCGAAAATTATTTGAGTGGCTTCGAAGTTATTTAAAAAATCGAAAATTGATAGTTAGATTGAAAAATTATTTATCATGTGAAATTTTGGTATCCTCAGGAGTTCCATTTAAGACCTACTTTATTTAATATTTTTATAAATGATATAAATTCTGCTATTAATTTTTCTCAATTCTTGTTATTTGCTGATGACTTAAAATTATATAAAATAATTAACTCAAATATTGATTTTCAAGAGATTCAGCAAGATTTAGTTAATATAGAGGCATGGTGCAATGATAATGGTATGACAATAAATCTAAATATATTAAATTTATAATTATAAATTTATTAAAGTGGCTGGCTTCCTATCTGACTGATAGATCCCTGAATGTCAGACATAAGCAAACAATATCAAAGACGATCCGAGCTCCTTCAGGAGTTTCACAGGGATCCCACTTAGGTCCGGTCCTATTTAATATCTTCATTAATGATTTGCCAGAATGCATTAAGAACAGTAGACCTTTACTTTTTGCCGACGATGTCAAAATCTATAAGGAAATATCTCAACCCCATGACTCCTCTCTACTACAAGATATTAACAGCTTACTCGACTGGAGCCGAAGAAATGGTCTACATCTGAATTTTGACAAATGCAACATCGTCACATTTACTAGAAATAATATTTTTATCTTTGATTATCTCCTTTGAAATAATCTAGTGATCCGAGAGACTATGATTAAAGACCTAGGCATAGTGTTTGATGAGAGCCTCACCTTTATACCTCACTTGGACTATATTAAGAAAAAATCCCTTAAAGTGGTAGGCTTTCTCATTCGGAACTCCAAGGATTTCCATTCAAAGAACACAATCGTCCAACTATATAACACGTTAGCCAAACCGATTCTACTCTACGGTTCTGTACTTTGGTCTCCACATTAGATGATACATTCTTATAGTTTGGAAAAAATTCAGCATAAAATGCTTAGATACCTTACCAAATCTGGAAATCCAATGGACTTATATGATCATTATTATCATGTAGTTGGACGTAAATTTAAGATACTGACTCTAGCATCAATACGTAAGGCTAATGATCTGATCTTTTTATACAAATTGCTAATTGGCGAAATTAATAGTACGAAGCTCTATAGCCTACTTAATTTCTCTTCACCTAACTACACTCTTAGGACTACAAATTTATTCCAAATTCCA
Source organism: Trichopria drosophilae (assembly GCA_030407085.1). Classification (NCBI taxonomy): domain Eukaryota; kingdom Metazoa; phylum Arthropoda; class Insecta; order Hymenoptera; family Diapriidae; genus Trichopria; species Trichopria drosophilae. The sequence goes on along the minus strand of CM059582.1, from coordinate 172,276,944 downwards.
GTTTCTGCTAGGAACTACATCCTACATCCGCCTATGCAACGATGTTGCCAACAACTTAACTAACTCCATCGCCAGGGTAACCTTAACCTACCACACCTTCAAGAACTCCAACTTTCAACGGCTATGTTAAAAATTAAATCTACAGTGGGTCAATATTAAGACATTCTTTTCTTTACATTTTCATATATTCTATTTTCATCTAATAAATGAAGTTCAGTTATATTTGTTACTATTATTATCTATGTACACTTGTAAATTATGAGGTACACCCGTTTATAAATAAATAAATAAATACATAAATAAATAAATAAATAAATAAATAAATAAATAAATAAATAAATAAATACACTACGACAATATTTGAATCAATATTGACATGTGGAATTGTTGCCTGGGGAGGTGCATATGACAAAATTATACGGCGAGTACAATCACTACAATCAAGAGTTTTAAAAATAATATATAGTAATTACAGGAATCAAATTACAACATCAGAAATATTTAAGCAAGTTCAATAATAAACATCAGACAACACTACTGTCACACAGCTTTAAGAACATATATAAAGGATGGTTACTTTCAACCAGTGAAATTTTTAAAGAAGATGCATATGCACGATAGAGAAACTGTAAAAATTCCAAATTGGAAAAAAACAAGCAGCAGAAGATCCTTTTTATATATTGCACCTATCATTTACAATAAGATAGAAAAAACCAAAATAAGACAGTTAAGATCTAAAGACAAAGCAATCAAAACCTGGATACTAAATAGACCTGATATATGGAAGTTTTATACGGGATAACACTGTACTTTGCAAGCACAAGAACATCATCGAAAACTACTACTCCATTAATTTTACAATATAATGATACAACATGCTAAGCTCAAGCATCCTATAAATTTTGTGGAAAATTTATCTAAATTGCTATCATACACGCAATTAAATTACATAGTGGAAATATTGTATTACTGTATGTGTGCAATAAATATCAATATCAATATCAATAAATATGTAGTAGTTAACTAAGGTATCTAGCTATCCATACATATGCATATGTCTGCGTAATATCCAGTTGAGCAAAATTTATGAGCCAAAAATGAAAGGGTGTTCATAACCGAACCTCTTCCTCTACGATATAAATTTCTTAACTGTGAATCCCTCGAAAACAAAATTTCTCAGCTTTGGATGCTACTTCGAGCTTAACACAAATAGTAAACATTTAGATAACAGTAAATTACAATAAAATTCTCGAACAAACTACACTAAATACTTAGGAGTTACAGAAGACAGTAATTTTGTTGGAAGCATCATAATAATGATATAATAAAAAAAATTAGTAAATTGAAAAAATTCTTAAATTACAACCAATTAAAAGCTATCTATTATTCTTTATTTAACTCCATTTTAACTTATGGAATCATTATGTGGGGTGAAGCATACGACAACATCCTGCAACCTTTAGAAGTTTTATAAAAGTGTGTATTAAAAAAACTGTTAGGGAAAAATCACAGTTTTCATCAAAAACGTATTTGAACAAAGGGCTATACTAGAAATCAGGAAAAATTATCTGTCAACTATAATAAATCCGGAACACCTTTAGTCACACGATACACTATGCAGTCCCACAAGGTACAATATTAGGACCAATATTATTCATAATGTTCGTAAATGACATATTGCAATCCAAACTGAATGTAAATTGGCTGCTTATGCAGACGATACTTGCATTACATTTCAAGCACAAACATGGGAAGATCTAACATCACTGGTGAATAGGGAATTGCCGAAATATTTAACTTGGTTCCGAGAAAATTCGTTGACTATAAACAGTTCACAAAAGGGCAAACTATACGTAAAAAATGAAAAACTGTACATATTTTAACGATTTCTATACGTTTAAGGCGATACAGTGAATTTTTTTTTATTTTTGACCAAAAAAGGCAATTTTTTTTACATAATTTGGCGCATAACTTTAAAACTATTAATCCAATCACAATATAATGTAAGAAGAAGTTGTAAGTGAAGAAATTACCTTTAATTTTACCTACTTACTTTATGCAATTGAGTACTTTGAACCGGAGATATGGCCTAATATGTGTTGATATCTCAGAAATAAACGTACAAAATTTTCAAAAATTCATTGCTCGAAATCCTATTCGTAGAAAAATATTTTCCCATGATTTTCTTGTTTTGTAGGCCTAAATAAATCAAAAAAAAAAATATGACATTGAAAGTACATGACATTTTTTTGTTGTAAACTAGTGTAATCAATGTATCCAAGACTTGAGCATTGAAATTGTTACGTCTTACAAATACTTAGGGGTTGTATTTGATTCGAGTCTGAAGTGGAGAACGCATATCTCGACTTGTAATTGATTATGAACAAAACTTTATTGAAGGCCTTATTTTGTAAACCAAGACTACACCCCACGGAACTCCCTTATAAAGAAATTAGTATCCTGAACATTCGCAGAACATTCTTTTTAAAAACTTTGGTGTTTTTAATATGATCCAGAAACTATCAGATGCTAATACATAACAGACATACACGAACATAGTCGCAAAATAATTTGCAAGTTCCTATTAGGAAAAAAGAGGCTGGTCGATGATGTTTTGATTACGTAGGAGCAAAACTATATAACGTAATGCCACAAACCTTAAAGACAATTGAAGAGGGAATTGATGCAAGAACAACATTATTTTAAAAAAATTGTATACAGAATGTTTCAAATGAACACCTAAAGAAGCTTCATTTGTTCGCCTTTAGATGATCTACTCTTGTGTATTTCTTTTATTCCTTTTATTATTTACTGTTTATTTATTTTTATTTATTGTTTATTTATTTTTACTTATTGTTTATTTATTTTTACTTATTGTATTATTTATTGTATATTCATTATAATTACTAACAATTTATGTCAGACCAGACAATAGTTAACCTCTACATATTTTTATAAAACATTTTTCTGTCAACATATATTACGTTATTATATTAAATTTTTTTTTACCAATTGTTATATTAGTATGTAAGTATTTCCTCACAGACAAGTTCCCAGAACTAACGTGAGCTCTAAACATCTCTTGTTACCATCTTTCAACTATACCTAGTGTATAAGAATTTGTAGATGTTTAATCATGAAATAAATGAAATGAAATGAAATGAATATTTTAAATTCCATTTTTTTTTTGTATAATTCCTGCAACCTCATACCACCCATGGGCATCTTGATTGCATAATGTAAGCATGTGGTTTGTGTTAAAGGAATCTTTTCATTTATAAATAAACTAAACTAAACTAAAAAAAAACTATAATATATTCGATAAAAAATAAACTATGCATGCAGTTACAGAACATATCACAGGAATACACTAGATTTAAATCTAATTTCATGTAGAAGTTCCGTCCGATAAAAGAATTAGACAGCGATCATATAACTTATTATCAAACCTTTAAAGAAAAGTAAGGCAAAATTGTTAAGAAAACCTAATGTCTCAAAATTACAAAAGCTAGTATTTATATAATTTGTTTTTCTTGAATTTTTCTATTTTTTTTAGAGTTTTCTAATCTTATGTTTTTTTTAATTCTATATAGTTAGGTGCACAGACAAGTATCCTTTAATTTATTTATTTACTTATTAATTTAATAAAAAATATATGGGTCAAAGACCCTTTACTATATAATACAAACGATACCGTTGCAGTTGTGAAGTATAAGATTGAATAACAGTAAAATTATGAACTAAATAAAAACTAATATTTTTACTTTAATACTTTTGCAATTTTTTTATATCGATAGTTTATTAATATTGCAGAAGAAAGAGCTCTGAATAAATTATTATTATTATTAAATTGTTTTCATATGTTTCTAATACATGATGGTAATTTAATTGTTAATTATTTACACAAGGTTTTAAATTTATATATTCTTATTGAATATTATATTCCTATCTGTGTATAGTGAAATTATTATTCATATTCAATTTCAGGTTGAAAGTGACATTTACAAGTATACACTATACAGTATATATGTATAAGTATTATAATATAAGGTTGTATATTAACAAACGGTTAAAAAATCATCATTTTTATATAAATTCATAAGAATGGTAAATTCTGTACAGTGAATATGCGTAAACCTATTATAAAATACACATATATATAACTGTATCTTTATGAAAGAGAAATAACCTTTTTATATGGAATGACAAATGGAATGACAAATCGGCTGAAATTTTCATTGGTTTCTACAATAAGGTAAATATATTGATTCGTTATTACGTAAACTTACTTAAGCTTGATAACCTTTCATTAAAATTTGCGGTAACATCTTATATAATATTATGTGCGTCTGGCTTTTTAACTCGAAATATAATAGAGAATATATGAAAGAATTATTAAAGAAAAATAACTTTTAATTGAAATAATTATATTTGTAATAATGCGCTTGCACATTTTTCGATTTTTACCAGGGAAGATCAATAATTTATCATTGATAACATACAATTTATGATAAATAATACGATTCATACGTTTCAACTAAAATAGTCCTGCAAAAGCAAAATAATATTTTGGCAAAGCCATATTTTAGCATCTTATTCGTAATCAGGAGGCAAAAATACATTAAAATGACCTAGTATGAAATTTTCGATGTTGTCCTTTTTGTAAAGGTTTACCGAAAATATTTTTATTGACATAATTTATTTAAATAATTATAACACAAAATATTATGCAATTTAAATGAACTTAGTCATGCTATTTCTAAATCTAGAATATTCTAAGTTTTAAGGGGGTTTTAAAATGCTCGGCCGATAAGGTGGGTATTTTCACTACAAATCGTAAATACAAAATTACTCAATCGACTTTTCAAAATTCTGGCTCTGTACGGTCAATTTTAATTACTGTAGATTGTATTATTGAAAATGCCAAAGACATCAATTGAGAACTGCTGAAGAATTAATGCCTTTGATATTTTCTAGGAAACCGTTTATACTAATTAAAATTGCCCTTACAGAGAAGGAATTTTGAAAATTGTATTCAGTCATTTTGAATTTACGTTTTTTAGTGAAACTTCCTAATCTATCAGTGGACCACTTCAGAATCCCCTTAATAACCTATTAGCTCTCACTTGTATTACTTTTTAGTAAGATCTAAATTTAGAATATGATAATATTATATGGATCTTGTACTAAAAATGACCAAAATTAAAAGTTATACTTGAAAGAGTTCTACTAATTCTAACGGTGTAATATTGAAAAGCGATAACTTACATTCAAATAGTAATGGAATATCACTTCATAACCCACCAAACTGAAATGGATTGAAAGGGATAAAAGGGAAATCATTTTAATGATTCTAAATAGCGGTTTTGTGGACTTTTGAATCATTTTCGTCCCAAATGTTTCTGCATCCATTTTTAGGAATTCGAAGATATCAATTCTAATAACTTTGAATCCAGAAAAAGTTTTTTCATACATATAGAACTTGTGAATGCTTTTTCATTCATAATTCGGAATGTGAAATGTCTAATTTGAATTCACATAAATCCAGAAAGTTTTTGCGTAAATGAATGGCCACGAATGCTTATTCGTAGTGTGTTAATAATATAAAGTTTATTGGTTCAATCCATTTGAATTCTAAAAAAGTTATTTAATTTTTACAATCTTAAAATCAGAATACAAATGAATGAAAATGCAATATTTTAGTGCATTTGAATCAATTTTCGTTTCCTAGGTATTTTGATAATTTAATAATAAATACTTCATTGTAAATTACATCGTATAGAAAAGCAGGCTTGGAAATTTTGTATCCTAAGTTTCTTTTCAACCTCAACCTACCTTTACGAGTGTGATAAGTATTATTTCAAGAATAGTTATTGATTGATACCATTCATACCTATAAATTTCTTAGCATTCTATTAAAATCATCTAAACAATGAATGGCTTCAGTGATTGTCATTTATATTTTCATTTCGCACATGAATCTTAGATTGTCTTAAACAATATACTGCTTGTAATATAAAAAACTGTTCAGAAAAACATTCTTGAGCAGATTTTCTTCTAAAATTGATTGTATGATGTGACTCTTCAAGATTTTTCAGGATTTTAAATCTCTATTTTGATGTAAATGATGCTACAGTTATAACAAAAATGTATGAGACTGAAACTAGCGACCAGATCTTGGATTTTTAATAATAATGAAATATTTTTAATTATAATGATTTTTTAAAGACAATTTAATAATATTTAATTATGATTAATTAATAATAATTAAAGTAATGTAGTAGTTCTCAGCTTGCTGGTCCAACTTGCCGCTAGATTCAGCCTCATAAAAAATGTTGATGTACATAACGGTACACCATCCCAGAAAACGAAAATTTATTCACTGAATAGGTTTTTTCATTGTCTGGAATGAATTTCAATGAGAAAAAACTTCAGATATGTTTCATGTTTTATAGTTCAAATTTATTGAAATTAATTCATTTGAAGCAAAGAACTATTTTTCCATTGGTATTAATTCAATCTCCAACTGTTCTATTTGCAATTTTCTCTTGAAATTCATTAACGATGACACTTTTTCTATTTCACTTTTTCCTCATTCAAAATTATTGAAGCGAACAACTTTGTGCAAATTATATTAACCATTAAAATTAATTCGTCTTGGAAGATTAGAGTGGGTAAAAAAAACTTTTACCCACTCTATGGAAGATAGACCAAAGCGCCACCTAACAGCAAAAACGATTACTATTCAAATAGGGAGAAAATCATAACGTATGGAACAAAAAGCTATAATGTTATATAGCTCTGCAAAGAGATGTCTTTCGATGAATTGATGTTTAGAAATTAATATCAATTTTTCGAAAGCTAGTTTATGAAATGATAATATCAAAATAAATTCTTTAAAAAATATTGTTGATTTAAATAGCTTTCAAAAAAGAATGTAATGTCCAAATATCAATTCATTGAAAAATATCTTTCTATGGATCGAGTTATTTAAAAAATAAGCCATTGTTGCAAATTATGTCATGAGTTTCTTCCTATTTGAGAAATTTCTCTATTTACCAAAAGCTGTCACTACTGTGGCCATTTCCAAGGGAAATTGAAATTAATTTTTTCATTGAAATTCATTCAAGACAATGAAAAAACCTATTTAGAAATGATGTCATGAATAAATTTCAATCGACCTTCAATGAATTTTCGTTTACTGGGATGTTACAGATTGGTTTTCTGTATATCCAATATATTCTGTTACTGCATGATAAGTTAAATTATTTGAAATTTTGGTTTTAATAACATCTGTATAAGATAAACAGGCTAGTAATCTGCCTCCTCGTAATTATATTAAATAGTCATTTCAAATAATAATGGTCAGCGATTACTTTTCATACATAATTACTGTTTAAACAAATTTGGCAAAAGAGTGATTTTAAAGCCTATTGTGCTATCATACTGTTTTTGCACTTTTCTATAAGAACTGTATAAGAAGTTGCGCTGAACTGGTACAAGTTTTTTTATTTGATTTAATTTGATTTGATTTGATACCATTTATTACTGTCCTGGACATTAGGTCCGTGGACAAATCAAGAGTTACAAACATAACTTAAAAACTAAACTAAACTTAATATCTATTCTAAGTAGTCCCGCTCGCTGGTGGACCATCGCCGCAAGTTTTATACAATCAAACATATTAAAGGTAATGCATAGTTCAAAAAAGAAACCAAACAATTTGCATGAAGGCTAACACAGTTTAAGTCGATTCATGTTGCATTGGAAACAAGACCTTCTAAGTGTGACATGAGGCCTGATTTAAAAGCTTCTTGAGATCGAGTGGTGCGAATGCAGGATGGTAACAAATTCCAGGATCTTATAGCCATTATCCAAAATGAATTTGAGAAATAATTTGTTTGACACGTCGGAAGATAGAAAGACTTAGAGTTCAAACGTTCACTACGTTTTTACGTAGGTTCTTATGGGAAAAGTGCAAAACCATTGTAAAGCAGAAAGCGCTATTACATTTAGGTTTGTAATATTTTGAAAAGTGGTCGATTAGATAGTCTTTTAATACATAAAAGATATTTTTTAGAGATTATTATTCATGTGATGATGTAAAAGTTATGTTTTGTTATTATTATAACATATGCAATACAATATTTTAATAACTCAAAGGAAAGTTTTCACTTATGAAAGAACGGAGAAGAAATTAAAGAATTTTATTCATTGATTTTAATAACCTTTTTGTAAACATTAAGTAATAAATTAAAAATAGTTTTTTTAGCTGAACCCCAAGCAATGATTCCATATGTGACAATACTGTAGTATAGACTATACATAACAGATCTTAGGTTGTTAGAATTAAGCAATTTGTTTAACTTTGATAATATATACAGGGTGTTGTTGCAATAGCGCATGAGAGATATACCAGGAGGAAGATTTTTTTTTTCTGAAGCCGATGGCGCAAAAATTAATTTTCAGCTAGGTATGGTTCCTTTGTAAATTGAATTTTAAAGTTTATTTATTTTAGGGGCATCCTCCCCGACAGTTGAAAACCCAAATCGATATTGCCGGGAAGGATGTTTCGACACAGTCAGATGTTTTTATTCAAATACATAACTAGACGCTTGCGGATGAGCTTAAAATCATCAGAAATTTCGAACATTCGGTAAAAACATCAAACTTTAAATGATCAATGTTGGCATTGATGATGCAATATTATAAGTATTAAATAATAATATATGTATTGAATTACCCTACACATAAATGAAAATAATATGTTACATAATTAAGAATTTTTCATTACTTCTCCTAACTTTAGATCAACAAAAATTACACAATCCTTTTTGGTTATTTTTGAATGATAAAAAAAGCAATTTTCTCTTTGAAGGATGCCCCTAAAATAAATAAACTTTAAGATTCAATTTACAAAGGAATCATACCTTGCTGAAAATTAATTTTTGCGCCATCGGCTTTAGAAAACAAAATCTTCCTCATGGTATATCTCTCATGCGCTATTGCAACAACACCCTGTATAGTACTATCAATACAATCTATGATTATTCCTAAATATTTTGTTTTTTCCACCTATTTAATGTTTTCGTTTTCAATTTTTATTTTACATTCTTTGGGAATGCTGTCAATATAATTACCAAAAGTTAAACAAACAGTTTTGCTAGTACTTAACGATAGCATATTTATATCAAACCATTTTTTAACTTTTATTTTGTTATTTTTAATTTATATTTTCAGATGACCGACACAACAATGAAATGATTTTACAATTTAATTATTGAAAATGTACGATTGTAATAACTATACTATCTTATTAAGATGTTATAATTATAGATTTACAATAAATGAACAATGAAATAGAATTTTTATCAAATAAACTAGTCGTGTATTTCCTTATAAGTTACAATTTCAAATACCAGACAAGTATATCATAATTTTTAATGCATTTTGTACAAATATTGTATTCGACATAAGCAACAATAAAAATGTTGTTAGTATAATTGTTGGAATATCTTAAATGAAATGTTAGTTCCATGCAAACTCGTATATAAGTATAAAGGTAACTTACAAAGCTCCGATAGACTTTTTATGTTCTTTGAGACATTTGCATGTTCCTCGAGTAACGTTCCAATCGATGGAATACGTAGAATCTCAGCGTAATCACCATACTGCCACGATTCAGACATATACTCAGTTTCGACATTGATGAAAAACTTTTTTAAATCTACCTCCGATACAGCAAGTTTTGCAGATGAAAACTGTTTCCTCTGATTACAAACTAATGTTTTGAGGTTAAAGCTTTTAATTTGCCTATTAAGATAGAAGTCGTTTATTAGATGTAAATCTCGACGGATAACATCCCCGACATTCCAGTTTCTCTTGAGCAAAATACGAGCTATAGCGAAAACCATTTTGTTTCATGGTTCTATACAGAAACGATAAATCTAAACATATCTTACAGGAAATATAATTTTGTGGTATTAAATTTAAAATCCATGAGCACCAAGTCGTTTCGATGATAGACTTTTCAGTGCTGACAACAACCGATAACGAAATGATCGAGCAAAAAAACGAGGACATGTGTGATTTTCCTGAAAAATGAACATTTTTATTTTAAACATCTCGCGTATTTTGTTACACGAGACATTCGTACAAATTGCAAGCGCTTCGCACGTAGCGCAAACATCAAAAAACAGTTTTTCTACCGCATAAATGATGTTTTAATCTCTTTTTTTTTTTTCGTAAAAAGTAACAAAGGCGTCAGTTGTACTTATTTATAACATCATATTCTAAATTTCTTGAAAAATAAATAAGTAAATTCCTGAATTTTATTGATACCGGGAATCGACCTAGAACATTCTTAAAGGTGAGTTTATACTTCTCATTATTTACAAAAACGACGTAAATACACAACATGTATGTATATATAAATACCTAATGATTATTTTTGTCGTGGCGAGAAGCATTTTTTATTTCGTTTCAATCATTTATAAGATTTTGAAAAAATCGTTGACCATTCCATTTCGATTGTCGAAATTGAAATAAACACGTGATCCTGATCAATGGATTTTCATGGAAAATCTGATCGGACTGTATGAATTTTTGTATTCTTTTCGATTTAATGTTGAAGAACAAAATGTTAACATCTTTTTCTTTTGCGTAAAGCAATCGTAAACAAGAAATGATGTGTAACATCTCAGGTACGACTAGAACAATTGGTGCAGCTGAGGAATGCAACTTTGTTTACGCGTCTTTACCAAATCATTTTTTCTTGTAAATTTTTACAAAATCGTGTACCAATTACAAAATCGAAAATAATAAGAAAATAAAAAAACAAAAGGGATTTTTGGCGCATCGTTGCTAAATAATATAAAATTTAATTCATAAACATTTTTGTTGATTTTTTTTTTTTAACTACATGTGGCGCCATGTTGTTTTTCGGGCAACATTGGTATATAATGCATTGAAAAACAGATTTTTGTACAGTAGGCTGCAGTTCGTCCGGTGTGTAAGGTGAGTAAACCGGAACTTGTCCGTACATTAACGTTAAGAGATTAGGAAAATTTGATTAACTAACACTTTTATTTCGCGTTTTTTATGGGGAATTTTATTATATTTTAGTTTTAGGAATCGAAATCGAAAAGCACCGCGTAATCAAAGAGAGAGGGTGATCTAGACCGAGAGAGAGAGCTCGAAAGGGAGGGAGTAAACAGGGAGAGAGATAGAGTCACTTGGTTCTTTATATTCACGCGGTATATAGTTGGTTAAAGGCATCGCTGACCTTAATACACATTATTTTTTTAATACACATTACGCGAACTTTGTCGAAACTAAGAAGAAAAGCTTTTCACGGAAACTTGCAAACGTTCGAAACGTTAAAATTTCGATTTACGGAAGTTCCGTTTGAAACGACATACAAGGGAAGGTGTAAAATTTCGTATTGATAATATCGATGCTTTGACAGAGTTTCAGGTTGTGCATACAAAACGCAGTCATGGAAGAGATAATAAATCGAGAGAAATACGACGAAGGTAAGTGATTGTTTATTTTAATATTTTAGTATAGAAAATTTCTTTCGATATCGTTGCATGTAACGTTCGGAAACTTTGAAACCTTTTTTAACTGCACGTCATTTTAGGATCTTGTATTTTCGAAACAAACCGGAAATTAGTTTTAAAAGTTAGTTATGGAGAATAAGATTAAAATAGTTGGTGTTGTGATTACTGGTACTTGGAATGTTAGATAATTCTGCTGTCTTCATTTGTTTCTAAGAACACATTGTTCCCTTTGTTTCCTTTTTTCTCTTTTTTTTTTATGATTTTTTTAATGTTAATGTTGTGGATTTTGTTTATTTGTAGTTATTTATTTGAAAACTTGTGTTGTCGTTTGTCCTTAATATCAATTATCGATATGAAACACAGAATATTTGTGATATGAAATTTTTAAAAATATACAATATTAATAAACTATTCTTTTATGTTTTTACAAAATATTGATCAAATTTTGAGAAATTTATGATAAACTTTCGTCAATTATTATCAACAATTGTTTAAATATAACTTCGTTAATTATATTTATTAAATAATTCATGACTTTGTTACTATCAGTTTTTTATTTCAATATTTTCGGTTATAATTATGAAAGTTTCGCAATAATTAATACTAAATATTTAAAAAATATACCAATTACGCATAACTTTCTTATATCGGTTAGAATTCGTCTAAGAAGTTACAAAATCTAACCATGGAGTGACTTAACCATATTAGTAAATCAGAGTTTAGTATAAAAAGAAGGACTTACTTAATTTTTGCAGCAATTTTACTTTGTGATTTCTGTTTATTTATGGAGATTTCAACAATAGAAAAATCATTCTTGTAGTTTCATACTACGATATCGAAGACGCTAACAAAATATTACTGCTAACTATTAAGACATTAATTCTATAAGATAATACACTAATCCGGTGGACTCGAACCTCAGATAAATGAAAAGTTCACCAAATTGGGAGTTTTTAGTTCAATACTGCAGATATTCCTGAGTATTTTGTACTAAAAATCAAAATAATCGTTAGAGTCCTTTTTTAAAAAATCGATTTTTTTGTAGTCTTTTGTACACTGTAAAAAGTATTGATGTAAATTTACCACGAAAATCGTAGGACACAAAAATACCATTGATAATCGCAGGAAAGTTACCGATACCTGGTAAAGTATAACCTGTTCAATGTAAAATTTCTTTGAAAAGCGGTGTAAAATTGGAGCTTGTAAATGTACAGTGATTTTCTAAGGAAAATTACACAAACAATGTAAAATTTTTTACAGTTTCTGATGGAAAATTACCATAATTATCACTGATATTTTTGTGTCCTATGATTCTTGTTGTAAAATTACAGTTTTATTGTAATATTACTTTATTTATGGTAAAACACCTTCAGAAATCGCTGGAGAACTACAACAAATGTGTAATTTGACCACGCAAATCATTGTAAATAATTGCATTACTGAAATGTAATTTTGCTTCCCACTTTTTTCAGTGTAGTTATTGTGACTTTGTGAGGCTCTCCGGGGCTCTAATTTTATCAAAACCAAACAAATAATTGTAGGTCTTTTCAGGCTCTATAACTTTCTTATGTTTAATTTTGTTAACTATTAAGAAACAAAAGTTAGGAGAAAGAAACCGCAAGAATAGATATTTTTATCTTCTTTCGGCAGTTCTAACATGAGAAATTATTTTATTATCAAAATTTTGAATTCATGGGTTGCCAGGCAACACAAATACTAACAAAGTAAATCCTGGGAAACTAGGGGGAAACTAACTTAATATTTTAATTAATTTTTTAATACATGCTAGAGAATTTTGCAAAAAACATCACGTAGGACTCGGTATATTCAGCGAACAAGCCTTTGAATCGGTCATTTTGAATTTAAAACTATTTGGTGTAAACATAAAGTTAGTATAACATATTCGGAATACAAACTTCACTTATTACAACCCGGTAAACGAAAACGAATAGAAAGTTAAAAATACAAATTGAAATGAATTCAAGTGAGTTAAAATGAATTAAAACGCATGAAAATGATTAGTTGAATCTACTTTTTAATTCATTTTAATTCACTTGAATTCATTTCAATTCATATTTTTAACTTTCTATTCCTTTTCGTTTACTGGGAAGCTGTTTGTGATTTAAACGGTTTAATGTAAGTAATAAAAAATTTGTAAAAATGTAAATAAATATTCTAATTAATTGTAACATTGAAGTATTATTTCTATGATGTTGCAACAAGTTAGAACCGATAAAAGAAATAAATGCCTGTTTTTGCGGTTTCTCTCTCATAACTTTTTTTCTCAACTGTTAGCGAAATTGCATATCTGCGAAAGTTGTAGACCTTAAAAGGACTTACAATTTTCATTTGTTTTTTGTTTTGTTTCGATAAAATTTGAGCCCAGGAGGCCTTGCAAATCACAATAACTATGATAGATTACAAAAAATCGATTTTTTTCAAAAGGCTCAACGATTATTTTGATTTTTAGTGTAAAATACTGAGAAATGTCTACAGCATTGAACTAAAAAAAGAAAATCCTATTTAGGTGGACTTTGTATTTACCTGTGGTGCATGTCGTGTAGCAAAATAGTTTGTAAGTAATTATTTCATTAATCGATGAGATTATAATCGATAATTGTATATAGATTTAAAAAAAATACGAAGATGTATTAATTTTATATAAAATATGTGATTTTTTACTTTAATAAGTAAGGAGTAAGAGATAAGTAAATTACATTTTCAAGGACCTTGACATTGAGAGAAAGGTATTCGAATGTTTCTATTCCAAAACTTGTATTACATAATACATGGTGAGCCGCAGTTAAATTTAAATGAAAAATTCAGTAAGTACAAATGTTTTTACAGAATATGCGATAGTAGGAAACAATTTGTAAATTTAATAATTTCTTAGTAATAAACAAATATTTCATCAAAGAAATTAAGATTTTTTTCTGCATTGAAATATTCTTTTAATAAACTTTAAAAGTATTTGTGAACACTACAAAAACACTTAGCTTTAAATATGTAAACTGTTGTACCAGATAATCCGGATTGGAGACCTTATTAATTTTCCAAGTAAACTTTAAATCAAAATAGACTGATTGCATTGCCTGTTCACTGAAAACCCTCACAAAATTCTTGCGAAAAAAACTGCATGAACTTTTGTAGTGATGTCGACTTCTAATTCCATGTAACTTCTTTTGAATGTTTCTATGTGATTTTTTTCAAGATTATTCACAAAACATGCAAATACAATATTTTTGAAGTCATCGAAAACTCTTAGGTATTGGTCCATTTCCATTTTAAATCTACTTGGAATATTGATAAGGATCATCCGGATTATCCGAAAAAACTTTTAAAGTTAAATGTTTCTTTAGTATTTACAAATACTTTAAAGGTTTAATAAAAGAATATTTTTATATTCAATGCAAAAAAAATCCTAATTTCTTTAATGAAATATTTGTTTATTAGTAGGAAATGATTAAATTTACAAATCATTTACTACTATCACATTTTGGCAGTGAAATCTTACAGGCAGGAATATTCGGAAAGCCCTCCACTGACTTGTTTCATTTTTGTTTTAAAATATAGCTAAAAACATAGATTTAGAATCTGCAAAAACATTTGCACTTGTTGAATACATATAAAAATTTCATAGTCTGATCATCTTTAGGAAACATTATAACTTTAATTTGAGTTTACTGAAAGATTACTACGACTAACGCATAAAAAATTCTATTTCTATCTTGCTGTAGTTGGAAACTTAATGGCGACTTAATATTATAGATCGTTTTAAAGGGGTTCTCAAGTGCATGAATGATAAAGTAGAAATTTTCACTAAAAAACGTAAATAAAATAAAAGTGAATCGATTTTTCAAAATTTGGGCTCTGTAAGGGTAATTTTAATGATATATAGGGTATCCTAGAAAATGTCAAAGAAATTAATTAAGAACTGAATGAGAATTTTCGGAAATAACAGATTTTTATTTATTTTCGAAAATTCTTGGTCAGTTTTCAATTAATGTCTTTAGTATTTTCTAAGATACTGTCCGCAGTAATTAGAATTGCCTTTACAGAACCCAAATTTTGAAACATCGATTCAGTCATTTTTTATTTACGTTTTTTTAGTGAAAATTCCTATTTTATCGGCCAAGCACTTTAAAACCGCCTTAACCAGTTTATGTTATTGCCTCTCTAGAAAAAAAATAGCATGTTTAAAGTTTTTATAATATTTTTTGTCACTTTTTTTAGAAAATAAAGATACCAATTTTATACAATCGCAAATTTAAAACAACAAAAATTATTTTTATATAAAAATCACAGATGTCTCTTAAAAGTTGTTCGTTCATTAGCTATGACAATTAAACAAGTAAAATGACATTTCGATTTTAATAACAAAACTTAAGAAGACAGATATTTGTAAAAAATCACATGTATATCAATCATTTGATAATGATTTCGTTATGATTTAAAAATATACGAACACCGAATGATTAGAAAAGATATTCAAACGCTCTTGTAAGCTTTTTTATTGAAAAAATATAATATAATATATAAAGTTTATAACGAATAATGAAATATATTTGTAATTGATAAAAATAGATGATATAAAGTCCCTAGTAGAAAATAAAAATGACTAAAAATTAATAAATCAAACAGTGTTTAAGGGGGTTGTAAAGTGCCCGATGGGTACGGTTGGAATTTTCACTAAAACCCATAAATAATAAATGACTGAATCTATTTTTCAAAGTTTGGGCTCTGTAAGAGCAATTTTAATTACTATAGATGGTTTCCTAGAAAATATAGATATTGATTGAGAACTGACCTAGAATTTTCGACAATAAGTGATTTTTATTTATTTCTGAAAATGCTCGATCAGTTCTCAATCAATATCTTTGGTATTTTCTAGGAAACCGTCTATAGTGCTTAGAATTGCCCTTACAAAGTCCGAATTTTGAAAATTTTATTCGGTCATCTTTTATTTCCGTCTTTCAGTGAAATTTCCTACCTTACCATCGGACCACTTTAGATCTCCTTTAAGCACCTTCTAAATGTCAGAGCCAGATCGCTGGAACCACTTTATATTATAAAAACATGAGTCTGGAAAGAGTATATTAATATGTAAAATATTGAAAGACAAATGACTATTCGCTATAAACAGAGATGAGCAAAAAAATGAATTTTATTGCAATAAAAGTTGAAATTAAATATGTTTTAAACATTTTTTTAATATTTACTGCACTACAACTTTATAAACGATGTATTTTCAGTTTTTTACTTGTCTTGTAATACCTTAGTTATAATAAAAAAATAAAAAACAATTTATCACATAAAACGTAAACGTTTAATAATACTTAAGAAATACATCATTTGCATATAGGCGGCTAATTAGTTCTATCATCACTTGTTACATTCAATACCTGTAATGATGATCAAAGTAACTAATTAATTTGAAAATAAATAATAGAGAACTTTTTTAAGATGAAATCGCATTATAGAAACTACAATGGAAAATAACAATATACTATCTTTAAAGAGTACATTAATTAAGTATAAACTAAAGTAGTTATTAAATAATTTGTACCTGTTTGCAAAATATTTAGATTTAACATTTAATCATTAAGATTAAAACGATTTAATTTTCAATAAATCATTAATAAATATATTTTTTTTTAATTACGTAGATGGGGCATTTATATGGCAGGATTATCTCGATGCAACGAAAAGCGTGGAGGTGCCACAGATTATGTTTCCACACGTTGAGGAGACATTAAAAAGTGGAATCGAGATTGGAATGTCTATCGAAGTTCCAATCAAGAAAGTGAATGACGAAGATGAGATTTCTTATTGGGTAGCTACCATTGTAATGGCATGCGGACCTCTGCTCCGAATGCGTTACATCGGTGGCAATGATCGCTCAATGGAATTCTGGTTTAATTTGACAAAGGAATCAGCTCACGAACTGGGATGGTGCACAGTTAATAACAAAATCTTTAAAGCACCTGACTCAGTTGTTAAAAAATCTCCGGATTGCAATGAACAATTAACAACATTTCTATCTACGGCAAAGTCTGTACCTTTCGAGATGCTGCGAGGAGTAAGTATTTGCTTTTCAAATTGTTCAGTTTTAGAGATTTTTCAAATGTACTTACATATTTGTTTATTCTAGGAGGGTATCAGTATTTCTGAAAGAATAAAGCAAGGAATGAAAGTCGAAATTAGCGATGTCCAACATCCTTACAAATTATGGGTTGCAACGGTAAGTTTTCATTTTATTAACAGTTAATAATTTTGAGAAATAAAATTTTATGTATAAACGTTTGATCTATTTCTGTCTAGATAATTGAAAATGTTGGCGGACGACTTTTACTTCGCTACGATACGCCAGAACCATCCGGTAAAGATTTTTGGAGATTTTGCACATGCGAACATGTGCACGAATACGGATTTGTTACCAAGTCAAATTCAAGCTGGTTTTTAGAACCTCCAAGTTCAATCGTAGATCTGCATTCTTATGAAAAATGGAAAGAGTTGACTGAAACTGGTCCCAAAGATTACCATGTACCTGCAAATTTATTTAAAAACGAAGTTGCACATCCTCGACACGATTTCAAAGTCGGTATGAAATTAGAGGCTGTGTTACCTTCGACCAGAACCAAAATGTGCCCTGCTACCGTCGTCAAAGTTTTTGACGACATCTATTTTCTGATACACATCGACAATTATGCTGAAGATTCCAAAGAAAAATTAGAAGAGATTTATGCGTACAATAATTCTGATAAAAATACATGGTTGTGCACGGCAGAACATCCATATATATTTCCAATCGGTTGGTCTAAGAAAAATAATATAAAGTAAGTTATTTTTTATAATAAATCATTAAAAATTCAATTTTTAAATGTTGTAAATAAATAAAACTCACCTGTAATTTTCTTTAGGTTGTCAAATCCGCAAGGTTGGAAATCCGAAGAAGAAGAATTCGAATGGGAAGAATACTTACATGCTACAATGTCGAGTGCTGCACCAGAAAACTTGTTTACCGAACACGACAATGCAACTGACGCAGGATTCGAATGCGGGATGAGATTAGAGGCAGTGGATCTCAGTAACGAAAACATAATTTGTGCCGCTCACATAACAAAGATTATCGATAACTTACTGTGGATAAAACTGGATCATACTGTTGAGAAACGTCAGGAGCATATCGTTCATATGCATTCCAAGAAAATCTTTCCTGTCGGTTGGTGCGAGTCTAATCAGTATCCGTTAAAACCTCCGAGCGATTACATGGAGATTTGTAAAATAGTACAAGAACCTGCCAAAGATCCGAAAAAAATGAATATCATAGACATTCCAACGGTGGAGCCCAGATCTTCGTTGTGGTGTCCTAAAATTTATTTCAATTTCCGATGCTTTACGGGGCCAATGATATCGAAAGGAAAATTGGCAACTTTACCAAAGTCGGTTGGACCAGGACCGGTCATTTTAGTCATGCGAGAAGTCTTGTCCATGATTGTTTCAGTCGGCTATCGAAGCGCTAGAATCTTGAAAGTTTTGCAGTGCGATTCAAAGCCAGATCCTGGATATCATTTAGAGGTTTTGAAAGCTAAACACAAAAATAACACTTACAGGGCTAGAGTAGCAGTAATAACAAACGGTGATATGGTAGTCGACTTTTGCAAAGAAATATGCAGGAAATTGATGGTTTGTCCAAATTTGTTTGGTCCGTTATGCGTACAGGAGAACGAGTGTCCGGATAGATGCCACAAATCATCGAAGAATAAATTTCGTAAGTTATTTTTATATTTTTATTTTGCATTGTGTGTGTAATTATATTTTAACCACTTAAGATATCGAAAAACGGTGAAACACGGGTTCCATTTTTTCCTAAAATATATCATTTATCATTTAATTAATCATTTAAAAAATCAAGTAATATTTCGCATTTATGTCGGCCATCTTGGTTCCACCATTTTGAATTTACAAAATCTGACTTCAAATTCGTAATCGGCGACCCAAAAAATTCCCGAGTACCAACTTTAATCAAAATCAAATAAATTTTTTACATTTCGGTCGGCTATCTTGGAACGGACATTTTGAATTTTCAAAATCTGTTTTCAGATTTATAATCAGCGGCCCCGAAAACCCCCCGAGAACCCAGTTTCATAAAGTTTGGGTAATTTTTCGCATTTCGGTCGGCAATCTTGGATCCGCCATTTTGAATATACAAAATCTGGCTTCAAATTCGTAATCGGCGACCCAAAAAATTCCCAAATACCAACTTTCGTCAAAATCAAGTAAATTTTTTACATTTATGTCGGCCATCTTGGAACCGATATTTTGAATTTTCAAAATCTGATTTCAGATTTATAATCGGCGGCCCCGAAACCCCCCGAGAACCCAGTTTCATAAAGTCTGGGTAATTTTTCGCGTTTCGGTCGGCCATCTTGGATCTGTCATTTTGAATTTTCAAAATCTAACTTCAGATTCGTAATCAGCGACCCCGAAAACCCCCGAGTAACAATTTTCAGCTGTTTTCCATATAAAGAAAAATGTGCGCCGCACATTTTAATAAATTTAGCAAATTTACAGCCGCCATTTTGAATTTTCCCATTTTGACGACAGATTGGGATTCAGCGACCCAAAATATCTTGGTATACGAAGTTTCATGCAAATTCATTAAGAATTGTCAAAGTCATTGCAAAATGTACACATATGATCCATCACCACGTTTGTCAATAATTTTTTTTGTACATACAGTAGGATCTCTCTTATTCTCATTGCCTTTCTTATTCTAATTGTCCAGCCTCTGTTATTCTAATCGTTCCCCCACAAGTCTTCTCCCACTATCGCACGAAAAGTCAACGAAAAATATTGTCCACGAATCACAAGCTCGCAAGCAAAGTAAGTGGGGGTAAGGGGAAAATTAGAATAAGAGAGGTCGGCGCCATCTTGAAAAACTTTATCATTTAGAATAGAGAGGTCCTACTGTATATGATCCATTACCATTGAAGTGGTTAAATTGTCTTTTGAATTCTAGTTGCGGCAATGGGTACAGGGAAGAGAGGTAAACCGAAAGGATATACGAGCATAATGGTTCAGAAGCCTCGACCATGGGGAGGCAAACGAAAAAGGCGAAGGGGTCGATGGGCTAACCGTGATAAAGAACAAACGGGTGAGCAAGAACAACAACAACAAGAAGAAGTTCCCTCGCTTTCGATGGATGTAACAAAACACATACCAGAAGGTTCAGAAAATACGTACGAGAATCGACAGCCACTTGCGGAAATTGATATTATGATGGAGAAAAATTGTAATAAGTCTGATAAGTACGACGAAATGAAACGAGATATCCCTTCTAGTAATGGTTCGGAAGACTCGAGAAGTTCCTTCAACGATCGTAAAAGCAAAGACAGCAATATCGATAGTCCAGGAAGTTCAGCGGGAGGAAAACAGACGACAAAATGTCCAAGTAATGGAAAAGGTGTTAAACGAGAAAGAGATTGCGAAACAAGTGTAGAGTCTGATGCTTCGGAAGCAGACGCAGAGTATATCCTGTTGCAGAAGAAGCAACGGAGGCCAAAAACTAGGAAATTGGATTCAAATCCGCTGTTTTGGTCAGTCGATGATGTATTTAAGTATTTGAGGAAAACGTCAGACTGCAAAGAACTTGCTTATAGGGTTAAGCAAGAGGTAAATACAATTTTTTGTTTTTAATTTAAGTTTGGTTATGTAATATTTGTGCACTAATTATTGGTATTAATTTCAGGAAATTGATGGATTAGCATTTTTGTTGCTGAATTTACCATCGCTGGTGCAGCACATGAAACTTAGAACGAGCGTTGCAATGAAACTTTGTCGCCATGTCGAACAAGTTAAAGTGACATTTTTCTTGAAGCACATCAACGAATTGGAACCGGAGCAATATCAAATCGTGTAATTAATAATCTAGCGCACTCAAATCGACTTTTGAGATGAAAAAAAAAGGATAATTCTCGAACGAATATTATCCTGTTGTACAATATTATGTAATAATGTATATGAGCGATATTATTTATAAGAAATAGTGTGCACGTGAGAATTGGCCTACTTCGATATCAATCGAAAAATATTGATTATTATTCGCGATTTTTTAACATTATTATCCTACCGACAGTTAGGTTTGAAATTATTTAATTAAAAATAATGTTAATTATGCTGCGTGTTTCATTTTATACCCTTAAAGCATTCTGATAGTTTAAATTAATGTAATTTGAACTGTATTAGTGTTTCTTGATTGTTTGCCAAGTTTCAAATGACTAGAGATTGCCGTGAGTAAAGAAGATGGATCAAGTGACGCAACGGATAAGGTAAGATAATTATTTAGCGATTAGAGTTTGGGGTTGATAATTATGAATGACTTTCGTTTTACAATTTTGTCTGTCGCTGGCATATTTTTTATAATATAACAAAAAAGTAAAAACGATGAAAAAATCAGTAGTGCAAAAAGTTTGTTTTTTGTTAATTTAAAAAAAAACGTTGAAATTGAACTGTGGAAAATAAGGTACACAAAGTGGTCGAATTTGTTTTTATTGAAATTTCGACATTTTCCAAAGCGCGTACAAAATGTTAAATGATCGTCGGGTAAAACGTAATGAAATCTATTTGTTAACATGTTTCAATTACTTAAATTGTACCAACAGATGTCGCTTGGTGTATTTTAGAAATGGTTCACAAAGTGTTACTCGATTGATAACGTCAATTACTAACATAAAATTAAACATATACATATTTATGGGAGATTTCATGTGAAATTTTCCTATCAAAAAATTAAATCACTTGGTATATTTTTTACAAATTCTAGAAGGAAAAAATATTCGATACGTATTTTTTTATTTTGATATGAATGGCAAAGTTTTCGAGTTATGATTTTTCAAAAATTTGACCACGAATACACCGACCCTTTTTCAATTGATAACTCGGAAAGTATTCAAGTTGAAAAGACCAAAAATTCAGATTTTTATGGATAAAAAACGAACAAGAAAATATACGATATTTTTTATCTTTAGTTAATTGTTTGCCAATTGGAAATGAATAATAGTATGGTAATGAAACTAACGGGGTTTTAAAGGTTTTACCTTTAAAATGATTGCTCACACATTTTTCTGCCACCTTTCTGGACCGGAGTTGATGACTATTTTTATAAAAAAACATGATGTTATTTATTTTCTTATTATTTAGACCACTAAGAGCGATAGGAAAAAATTTTAACTACGAAAAATACTCATTTTTAGGTATAACATACAAAAATAGTCAAATTTTATTTTGAAAATAAAAAAAATTGTTTTCTTCAGTTTTTTGTAGGTAGAAAATTTAAAAAAAAAAAATTCATTTTATGTAATATAATTCCCAGCAAACGAAAATTCATTGAAATTCATTGAATGATTTTGAATGAATCTCAATAGATTTGAATTGGTTTTCTTAATCACTAGATATCGATAGAAATCTATTCAACAGATCTGTAACTAATGATTTTCTATTGTTTTAAAATCAGTTATTTCAGTACGTGCTTATTATATTATTGAAATTCATTCAATTTCATTGGCTTTCGCATTTTTTAATCATTTTGTATTAATGAAAGGTTGTACATTTTATATATTCATTTTTCTAATTATTTATTATTACATTATGGTACATCTTGTCACATAGGAAGGCAATATTATTGCTAACACTTAAATTATAGTAATTTTCTAGAACCATGGTGTTTTTCAAGGTGTAAATCTGGCAAAATACCTGAAAAAGTTGGAATAATTTTTATTTATTAATTAAAATCTTGTAGAGTAGATTAGACTACCTTAAGGTACCATTAAGTAGTAATTCAAGCTAACAAATGTAAATTAAAAAGTACTGACTCATTTTTTTTTTAATTCGGGCTTCATAAAGGCAATTCTAACACGATATTGCAGAAAATTCTAGATCAATCCTCGACAAATTTCTTTGATTTTTTTAAAGACAGCATACAATTTTGTTAGAATTGCCTTTATGAAACTTAAATTTTGAAAATTCGATTCAGTAATTTTAAATTTCGATTTTTAAGCTGATAATATCAGAATACCATTACGGCTTTCTTCTAAATTGATTTAAAAATTTTTAAATTTTAGGTGAACATAAAACACATTTTTTTTAATTGCAGATGGATTTAAAGAAATTAAATTAAAAAAAAAAAATTTATTTATTCCAGCACCACTAACTTCCGCGTCAAAAGTTACTCAAGAAAGAATTTCTTTGACCCAATAAAATTCGCCAAATTAATTTAAACATTCAAAAAAAGTTTGGTGAACAGAAAAACGTATTTCCAAAATAATTACGCATGGATTTTAAAAAATTACATTTCTTTTCGAAGAGAAAAATTGTTTTGGGACAAACAATTTTTTACAATTTTTATTATACTATGTTTGAACCAACTTTTTGGTATTTTTTGAATAATTGTTTCATATAAATATTTTATTTCTATTCAAAATCATTTACCTCACAACCTTGCTATTAGTAATAACCGATTTGATTTCATTTATATTAGTTACATTTTCTTCCAATCTTTTTTTCGATTCAAAATCATTAAATTTGTAGTCCTGTAATATTTAAGTATCCATTCAAATTTATTCGAGGCATATATCATTATTTTTCCATTCAAATTCATTCAACTTGCACTTGTTCTATTCGCAATTTTCAATTGAAATTCATTCGACGAAATAATTTCTTCATTGTACTATTTTCCCATTTAAAATCATTAAATCGAACAACTTTTGATGAGCTATTAACCATTCAAAATCATTGAAACACATTTTCTCATTTAAATTCATTGCAGAAGCTAAGAAAACGAATTGAGAAGTGATGCAGGGAATGAATTTCAATGGATCTTCAATGAATTTTCGTTTATTGGGTTGTTTATTCAAAGTAATGCATACAAACAATATGTAACGTTACTTTAAAAAATATGCACATTAATATTTTAATGATAATGAAGTTTGTTCGGCATTATTAGGCACTTTGAATTGTTTTGTAAACTTAAAAAATGTAGTATTTTTTTTATTTTCAGACTGATTATAATCTCTGACATTCTAGGATGAAATATCATAAAGCGGCCAATTGTTTATATAAATTGTTTATAAAAATTTGTTTGCAACATTTGTTTTTTAAATAATGCAGTAATTTTTTTATTTTCGGAAAAAAATGTTCATGTTTTCTGATTTGAAACAAAAAGATGCTTATCAATTTTTATTTTAAAAATATGTTCTTACATTCATAAATTTCTTTTGCAATTTTCGAAAATTGCTATGTTTGCAATTCTTTACACGCTACTATGCATAATGTAACCTATTTTTAATCCTACTAAAACTATCTTTCAGTTTTGTAACATAGTATGTTTTGTATTAAATGGTAATTTATATAATTCTTGTTATTCGATTTAAATTTTAAATCTCGCGGCCATGTGCGTCTTTTTACTTGTTTAACAGTATAATGCTTCAACACGTTTAAAACTAATTCGAACCAAGTTGCTAAGCTGGATGTTGAGTTAATGTTCTTTCAGTCGCATTCTCTTTCGTAAGGTTATGTAGAGCTTGAGTATTTATTTAATATAAAATAAGCGATTTTATCTCGTAGGGGGTTCAACTAAACTCCACCATTGACCAAAATACAGGGCTAAAAATAATTAGTAATAAAACTAAATTGATCGCAATAAAGTCAAATCTAGCCAAAGAACTAAAGGGATCTTTGCGCATATTCATATGATATTTTCCACAACTACAGTTATTCCCCTAAAAGTACAAAAAATGATATAACAACTTCGTTTTCGAGAAATCAAGAATATAATTATATATTTCAATAAATAAAAAAACAAATAGATTAAAATTTTCATAGATTATGCAATTTTGTGAATTAGAAGTTTGGTAAGTAGAATTTAGAATTGATTAAAATGAAGGTTGATTAGAATTGAAAAGAATTCAAATTTGCAGATTGATTAAATTTTTCAGCAGACAATGCATCCACTAAGTTCAGTTGAAATTGAAAGTTCGAAGTAAATAAAATGTTGACATTTTTGTAAATTGAAGCTTACAACAATTCAATCGTAGATTTAAAAGGGTTAAAAATCTGCATTTCATTAATCAATATATATTTATATTAAGGATTTCAACGATTTTTCAAATATTACAACCACAACTTAATTCATGCCCTTCAGATAAGAAGGTATACTTTCTCGAAAATTTAAAACAGCTATTATTTTGAAGATTCATTAAATTAAAAAAAAAAAGATATATCAATGACAATAAAATCTATCTGTATCTGATGAGGAATATTAAAATTCCCAATAATCAACAAGATAGCTTAAAGATGTCTAAATTACATCCATCATTCAATCCGTATCTGGAAAATACCGAAAAGATCCCCAAAAGATATCTTTTAGATATATCAAAAATATATTTTAAAAGAAAATTAACCGACGAATTAAAAAATGCAAACAATTTTGGATAATTATTATAGCTCTGTTTAAGTTTTTTTTTTGTTATACATATTTATATATATATATATGTATTGCAAGTTTGCCTGAAAAGATCTTACGGTATTTTTGAATCATTCTTAACACTCTAAAATAAACAGATAACGCTCATAAACAAATAAGAAAAAAACTTGTCATCTCGCTCAGTACACCAAAATAAGTAATCGTTCGCAGAAAATAATGTAAACATAGTATAACGTCATAAAAAACAGAAAAAATACATAAATGCCACGTGCCGAACATAACTTGAAATTTGTGCGCATTTTCAATATCGCCGTTTCATAAAGGTCGTTAAGTCTTTGCAAAAGACGTCATTTAGATGTCTTTTCGCAAGATATCTTTGAATAGTTATCTAAAAGATATATTTTAGATGTCTTCATAAAATATCCCTGACGAAATTTTACTCTCGAATCCTTTTCAATGTATGGGCAGGAATCGGAAATGTTATCTTTTACCATATTTTTAATTGATTTTAATCTATAAAACTCTTCTTTTATAATTTTTATATTTTACACTGCAAGACGTAATTCGTAATTATCTTTTACGTTTTATCTGTGATTAATTTCTACTAATTTTTAAATGGAAAATATTGGATGTGTTTTCTGCGGTATAATAAGGAATTGAAAGAGAACCTCAGTTATTCCTTTTAATAATTATTTATTTATTCCTTGAGAAGTTGATTATTGAAGCTGTTATGCAATACGTAAAATAAATACAATATTATTCGATTCAAATGCTTTTATGTTGAAAAAACAAGTAGTGTGACGATTTAGCTATATCGAAAATATTTTATATATTTTATAATAAACATTTATTAAAGTGCTGCCAGTAATAATCTCGTTTGAAGGATTTTCCACGATTTAAGAGGTTTTCAAAATCGAAAAGCTTTTTTATTGAAAAGAATAACAAAAATTATATTTTAAACATTTTTTATTCATTGAAGTGTATTCAAATATACTAATATTATATCAGTATTGAAAAATAGTAAATCGACAACATTTCATTACCGCTTCATAGAGTGATTTTCATTTCATTTCATTTATTGCCAAAAATTCCTATACATATACAATATAATTATATGATAGGGCCTATAGGGGACATAGTTGTCCATACATAGGTTGGTCCATTACAAAAACATTAAAAAAAAATAAAACATAAATTCCTTTAAACTAATTGTGAGACCATCTCACTGATCAAATAAACCATATAGTAAATATAACATTGTTAGATTTTTCTTTTTTAATAACAAAATCTTATTTACTCAATCTCAAAATTTCTTATTTTTCCTTGTAACTTTTTTTTTCAACATTAAGGGTTTTTAGTTCATTTGGCAACTGATTGTAGAATTTCGCTGCAAAATACTCGTAGTTTCTTTGTCCAATTGTTGTAGTATGTCGAGGAGGAGTGACACTTTTGTATCTTGTGCTCCTTGGATTTTGGTTAAATTCATTCTTCAAAAAATTGTATTGGTAGGTTATCGAATTCGCCACAAAAACCTGCCTTATTTCCAAAAGTTTATGAGGATCTTTGTCATTAATACCTATTGACTTAAGTATTCGCTTTTGTAGTCTGTCCAATGGATCGAGAGAATTCTTGAGTACACCACCCCAGCCAATTATAGCATAAACTGATATACTATGAAAAAGTCCATAGTATAATTGTAGTAGTTGTCTTTTTGATAATATTTTTTTTAGTCTGTAAAAGACATATACTAAGTATTTCGTTCTCTTGACAATATCAGCAACATAAACATTCCATTTTAAATTGTAATCATATGTCAAACCTAGATATTTTGTGGCGTGCACTCTTTTTAGTTGTTGTCCATTAATTGTTCCTTCAAATTCGTGTGGAACTGAATCACAGCAGTTTCCAAAAGTTATTAATACGCATGTATTATTTGATTACTAACAATTCAATTTTTACTTTTTCAATCGCAGTTCAAGGATAAAGAAGAATTGAAAATATTAAAATGTTATTTTTGGTTAGGCAGGGATTCATGAGGTCAAGAACTTGGATTAGGAACCCGATCAAATCAATCTTTTTCCATCATTCTGAATCGAAAATCTGAATCTATTTGAATCGATTTTCGATTTCTGAGATGGATTCAGTCTGACTTCTAATCTATTACATTGTATCTTGGAGTAATTCTTTAATATATTTATGTAACATTATTTTTTGATCCACGTGAATTCATAACTCAGGTCAAAAAAATGAGGCCGATCTCCATGCTTCAGAAATGACTATAACTTTCCAAGAATTGTTCTATCACGTCACGATTTTGCGATATCTTAACTCAAAAGTGCAAAACACATCGTTTTTGTCCATTTTCAGTCATTATTTCAACATGTTTATTCGCAATTTGACAAAATTGAGATTAATGTGCTATTTATCAGCTTTCAAATACGCTTTTAGTAATTCCGATACGATTTTTTTTTCATCGAGTTATCGAACTTTTTGTCAAGACACGATTATGAAACAAATTATTTGATTAATAAGAACTCAATTTATACTTTTCGAAAGGTACTGGAAGAATTTAAAATATTAATATGTTATTTTTACATAGGCATGGTTTCAAGAGGTCAAGAACTTGAATTAAGAAGGCGATCAAATCAATCTTTTACATTTTTAATCATTTGTCGTACACTGGGCCCTTATGTATTCAATCCAGTTGAATGTAGGCAAATAAGATAATATGAAAATGCAAGTTTCACAACTCAGCTTTCAAATACAATAAATGATATGCTAAATTTAAATATAATACATGAGGATCTATTTAATTAACAAGAAACCAACCATTTTTACTCCTGATGCAAACGGTCCAAGACATTTTATATTAATATCTCATTTACAATGTTTGAGTAATAAATATTGATTATCATATTGTACTCACCTGCACCGGAAAAGCTCATCGAGTGCTTATGGGACACCTCGATCGAGGTGGAAGGTAGAGGGTAAACGAATAAAAAAATAAATAAATAAATATAAATGAGACGTTAGGGTGCAATACCTGACAAATCCCAAAAACACAAATTGCATTATTTTTTACCTTTTTTAAATGTTGAAAGAAGCTTTAAAGATGGTAACTTCTTTTTTCGAAGGGGTTATTTTATTTATTATTATATTAATTGGCGTTGCAAATTAAAAAGTTGCCTAGTCCTAAAACTTATCATTCCAAAACCTGCCAAATCCTTAAATTTATCAAGTCATTCATTATTTAATTATGAAAAATACAGACCAATATATTACCGACATGAATCGTTAATACATAAATAGAAAAATGAATGTTCTTATTCCATAATGACTGATTCTCAAAAAAAGTCGAAATTGATGATGTCCTTAATGATTTTTACAAACCAGGGTCGTTAATTACGAAAAGTCTTTTTTATTAATTAAACTACTATATACAAATTTATGAAAAACATTAACTTTTTATATGATAACAAAAAAGATATATTCAAGAATGTACCCTGATGAAAATCATTCCCTCACGATGTCGCAATTGCTAAATTCGAAGAGAATCATTAACTTTAATCGTAAAAGTCGTTAGTTATTGTTTCCCTGTAAACACGGAAAGTAACAGTTATGTAATATTCACGTAATGGTTACATTGTTACATTAATATTGCATAAATGTTACATAGTTGTTACATAACTGTTACTTTTTTGTTTGCAGGATTGTTATCTTATTTTTTACTCATATAGGATAGTACCTACATGAGTTTATAGTTAAAAAATGCGATTGGAGCAAAATTTACAGATTTATCAAGCTCCACTGCATTTTTTGTTTAGTTGACAACATTAGCCTCGACAACATACACTATGGCGAGCGGTTGAAGAACAGCTGTTTTGTTGAAACTAATTTCATGACAAATTTTTTGAATATTACATTTTTTAAAGTCATTCCCTCCTGTCATGTAATCTAAAGGTAAGCACTTTTTTATTTAATAATCATAGCATATTTGTATATATTTCCGGTACTAATAAAGTACTGTACACAGTTCGTGAGAAAGTAAGGTTATGTTTATAAGCTTCTGATAATTTTGTTTCATTTCTTCATTTCCTCATCATTATTCCCTGATAACATTTTTAGACGAGGGAATAATTCCTGTGCGGGAATGATGTATTTTCTAATAAGTACAAGATATTTATCTTTGTTTCATTGGTTTCAGTACACTGACAGTCTGTAATATCGAAAATTTGAAATTTTGTATCTTTATATTTAATTCAAACTCGAAAAAGTTGAGGACCACTAGAATATTTTTAATAAACAAGACATAAACTACGAATTGAGAAAAAAAATCGATAATACGTTGAAAAAAAAATTATCAATTCTATAAAGTCAAATTCCACTTTCTTCGAGAACGAGTCAAATATTGTACTGAAAATTTACTATTTATACGATGAAAACATATGCCCTTCTAGTGAACAAAAGAATTGGCACTCTTTGAGAGTACATTTTGACTCCAAACTGATACGATTTCACTCAATAACAGTTAACAACCATTACACAGGTCTACAAAAAAGAGGGCCTTTGATGTTGTTGGGAAGCTGTGGGTCATTTCCGACGTAATTGTATGCGTAGAATCCAAACTCGAAGTCAGAATTTGTCCATCACGTCAGGTTTTTGAGATATTTGAGGTCATGTACTCGAAAAACGCGTTATTTTACTATATGTTTGACGTTACGTACAGGACGCAACAATTTCTTTTGGCCTTCGGTACTATTTGCATCTTTTAGTACTATATTTACCCTTCAAATGAGGTTTTATTCGATCACCTAAGATTTTTTCTTACAAAGTTAGGGCCATTTTCAAATTGCGAGACATATTCCATTAACGTTATAGAAAAACAGTCACAGTACTGAAACAGGATTTTAGTTATTAGTATCCATATTTTATATAGTTGTTTATATTTATATAGGTTTCATGACATTGAATTTGATCTTGAGCTTGTTCTCCAAGAACATTTCAAGGTAAATTTGTTTACATGTATATCGTAATTTCAAATTGGCGTATCTTGGTGAAGAAAAGTCGGAATGGAATTCTGCGCGTCCCATATTAAGGAGGTTCACCAGGTACCTACCGAGTCAAATGTGGAACGGACGCCGATATGACTTCGGTGGTATGCTTTCTAAGCGTTGCCGTCCGTCAACATAACCAAAAATGACCCTTTTAGCTATTTGTTTATTTTATTTCTCGTCTCTAAAGGTAAGAAGAGACGTATTTCTTTCTGTAAATAAAATCTCACAAATTTTTTTATCAGCAGTATAAATTTTACGGAAAACTCAATGTTAATTCAATACGAATTTCATGAATATATACATGTTCCCATAAAACTCAATGTTAAAGAATCGTGCATTCTTACACGACATTTTTATTAATTTCTCTGCTCTGAAGGTACCTAGGGGCTTGAAACTTTGCAGGCATTAATTTCTTTCATTGTTTAAACTACTATAATTTTTTCGTTAAATTCTCAATGTTAATTCTTTGACCTGGTGAACCTCCTTAAAGAAAAAGAGTAATACCACACGATCCAATGAAAGGAAAAACTCCTAAACATGTTGTGTCTTATGTACATGACCTCAAACATAGCAAAAAACGCGTTTTTCGAGTAAACAACCTGAAATGTCTCAAAATCCTGACGGGATGGGCCACTTCTGACTTCGAATTCTGATTCAACGCACAAAATTACGTCGGAAATGACCTACAGCTTCCCAACAATAAAACCATGTTGACCTGTGTTATTTTAAGTTATTCCAATTTTGAAGCACACCTTTTTTATAAACCACATTTGTTCTACACATTTTTTGTTATTAATTTATTAACAGAGAAATACACTTTAAAAAGTGCCAAATCCATAAGAAATGAGGGAGAATTAGCTAAGACCAAATTTTGCATCAAAACCTTCAAAGTCCATTTCTTAAACTTCAATATATTTAATACTATAAGACTTTGAATTCCATAAATCATGAAAATATTTCCTTTTTTGTCAAGCAAGTAATCCTCATTTATTACAATAGAATTTTTATTATTTTTCTTAGAAACAGTTTTAGTGTTTTTCTCGAAACTTTGACTTGAAATCTAATAAATCTTAAGGATAATATGAAGGACTACAAAACCAAACACAATATTATGTATCTTATTGATTTGTAATCGCGATTTACATTAAATACGTATTTTTTGCAGTGATGCTTATAAATACTGTCACATACGTTGTGAGCGAAATTATTTTGCTGAAGTGCAATTAGAAGTAGTTTTCTTACATTAACTTATCTTTTCTTCTCAAGAAAGTAAGTTTAATAAGTAGTTATTTAATTTGCAAATTTTAATAGTAGATGGTGGAATTACGCATGGTTTTAAATGTCTTGATGCGATAAGTCACTTATGACTAATTCAGTTCACGGCTGGAGAATTTGACATGATATATGTGTGATATATAACACGTGGGTTGCTTCCAATTGTCACAGATTTTCTGAGCTCTTTTTTATTCAATGCTAAACAGTAGAATCCTGATTTTTAATAATGTAAAATTTTGCTTGAATCAAACTTTTATTTGAGCGTAATCTAACTCGTATTTACGAGAACCTTTAGAAATTTTAGAAAATACATTACGCGTATAAATCAAAGTTAGTATAATTCTAATAAAGAATGTTAGTGTTAGCCTTTTATTAAATTTAGTATAAATTGTTCACTTAATTGAAGATACCGCACATTAATTTTTGCCGTTAATGAAATTTCAATACATTTCATAAATGTCAATAACATTTTATAATATTCCATGGACCTATAATGTTACAAAATTATACAGTGACAGCTGATATAGTCGCACTTGTGAATTTCATTTACATTTTTTTTGTATATATGGTTTAAGAATGTTATTCTTACTATTTCAGTGAAACAAGTCATTCATTTTAACATTGGCATAATTTCAAACTATGACAAGGTCGCTTTACCTGCAACATGTCCATCAAATTTCTTGACGATCGATGGGAGCCCTTATCGCGCACAAATGGACGAAATTACTATCATAAACGTATGTTTTACGACTAACATTCAATTTAGTTTTACGCCTATTAATATTTTAATGTAAAAGAATAAATAAATCATTTGATTACAAGGGCTGGCCTCTCCAGAGAAAAGTTGTTTGACTTTGTTTCATTTAAAAAACAATTACAGTAACACAAATCTAGGGTTGTACATATACGTCATATCTGCAATATTTTTCATTGTAACTCTTCTGAAGGGGGTTCTAAAGTGATCGTCAGGTAACGTAGGAAATTTCACTAAAAAACGTAAATTCGAGATGGCTGAATAACATTTTCAAAATTGGGGCACTGTTAGGGCAATTCTAAGCACTATAAACAGTTTCCTAGAAAATACCAAAGATATTAATTGAGAACTGACCGAGAATTTTCGAAAATAAGTGATTTTATTAATTTCCAAAAATTCTCGGTCAGTTTTCAATTAATATCTTTGTTATTTTCTAGAAAACTGTTTAAAACGGCTTAGAATTGCCCTTACAGAGCCCGAATATTAATAATGTTATTCAAAAATCGATTCAGTCATTTAATATTTCCGTTTTTTAATGAAATTACCTACCTTACCGGAGGACCATCTATTATATCATTTTAAGGTTTTAGGATAAAGTTTCTGCAATTATTCTGAAGAATAACATAATAAGTTTTATTAATTAATAGAGCATCTAAACACTAACAATGTGTTAAAAGTTGTACTAAAAGTTGTGAAGGTGCAAACAGTAAAATATTTTTGTTTTATGTAATATTGAGAACATTTCCGAAACAATATGTATACATACATATGCCAATATATGTGCGCTTAATGATCTATGCATACACATGTGTGTAAAAGCTATTTAATGCTCGTAAAATGCAAGAAAACGGTAATAACATTTTTTAACTGGCTTTTATTTTCTTCCAGTCGAAAAATTGATGATATACCAGGTTGGATACTGAAGAAGTCTTACAGAAAAAATGGTCCAGGGTTAGAAAGAGGGTTAAAAAAATCTCCGACTAACAAGTTTCGTTTGAGTTTTACATAGTATTTCGTCCTCCATTTTGAATATTTGAAATTTGACTTCACATTCGTGATCAACGATCTCAAAATTCCTGGAGTAACACATTTGTACTTGAGTTTTTCTTTGATTTCAGCAATTTATCTAAGGAGTGACAACCTGAAGCTAAAGTTTCGGGTCTATTTTAGTTCTTTTTTTAAATTTGGCATAATATTTTTATTTTATAAGAATTCCAATAATTTTTTTTTCAGAGTTGTTGCTTGTTGGGTTCTCTTTCAAATCATATATTATATTAATAATACGTTCATTTTATAACGAGTTATGAGCAAAAATTATTAGTGGTGGTAACCTGCAAGCTTCTCCCCAGATTATTAATTTATCGAACTATATCTTTATCTGTCTATCATCAAAAACAGGTATTAAAACGAAATATAAGTACAGTTTAATACATGGGCAGCTATTTGAAACAGTGATTAATTTTGCAGAGTAAATCAATAACAATTCACTGCTCATCACTAGGCTTTATTGCTTTAAATTGATAGACTCAAAGCATGCGGTATTTGCATTAAATTATTAAAGTATTAAATCATTTATACACGAACCTAATTTATTAATGATGTTTTTTATAAATAATAGAGTTAAGTTGCACCATGTAGAACAAATAATCAACTAAAAAATATGAAAAGTAGGCGGGTTCTGGATACTGCTAGATACAATGTTGTATCTAGCAATAAACATGCACTGGAATTCTGATCGAAAAACCGACAAATCAAATAACCGACAGGTCAAAACACCGACGTTCAAATAACCGACCATCGACAAGCCGACAGTAAAAAAACCGACACTTAAAAAGATGACTGTCCACTTGTCGATTCAGGTAGGTACACATTATATTATAAAAGTTATTCCTACAAATCTAAATATATACCTTTCACGTACCTTCTTATTAAATTTTTAAAAATCATTACTTAAATGCGCCAAATGCAGACAAAAGGTATACTTGTATACAATGTTTTAATCGTAAAATTAAAATTATACTAAATAAACTAAATAACAAATATATAAAAAAAATCTTACCCAAGTAGATGGATAAATATAAAATATAGTTATGTTTACATAATTTGAAAAATAATTTATGATTCTTTTCTGTGTTTCTATATTTACAATTTACTATAAATATGTAGATTAGGATTAACGAAAATGAGTCAGTACTGACACTAAGCGGGTGAAGTTCTGGTACTGGAATCCGGGCGATGTTTTCGACAGGAAATGAGTACTGTCAACAATGCCGTCAAAGTACTGACTCAGTACAGGAGCCCGTACTGGATGGTCACAATACTGATTACCTGTACTATTTTCAGTGTTGAATTATTACCGATTACCAAAATAAATATTGGGTCAGGCTGCAAAACAGCACTGTGCTGTGTCTCGCCCCTTGTACAATTATTTGTTGTGCAATAAAGACGTATTATTATTATTATTATTATTATTATATACCTACACACAAAATTACTTAAAAATTCTCATGGAAAGGTTTTAGATATAAATCTTGTATCGTTGGTAAAATTAGCAGCGAAAGAAGGATTTGGATGTAAAATCTACTATCGATTATGAAATTCACATCGAAAGATGTATTTGGATATAAAATCTTCTATATCATTGGTAAAACTCTTATCGGAAAAAAGGTTTCAGATCTAAAATCTTCTATCAATGGCGAAACTCTCATCGAAACTGGATTAAATAATATTCCTTAAAGGTAACAAAAATTTATGTTATACAATGCAATATTTTTCATAAGTATTAGTTAACATTTGTTCGAATTGATGAATCTTATCAAATCAACTTATACTTTTTTCAGAAAAACTAAATATACTCCTTTTTCTTTTTACACATTAGTAAAGCACGTTAGAAAGATAATAGTGAAGATTTATCTTTCCAGCTACCAAAAATCCTTCCCTCAAAACAAGAAATCTTAATTTCTCAACATTATTTAAGGCGAAAAAAAAAATAAATTTTTCCTCAATAAGCATGTAATCTAATTATGTAATACTGTAAAACAGTAAAAATATAAATACGTCGATTATTCAATACACGATTATTACAAGTAAACGCCGAGAAAATATACTTGAAAGTGGTTGAATCTTATTGAAAATAAGCCGGGAGCAGGATGAAAGTAACTTTCAACAATCCGTAGTAATCGTGAACTTTCGTTACCATTCGGGGTTTTTATGGGGTAATGGGAGGTATCGAAACGACATTAGTGCAACCAAGCGGATTAGTTCATTCCCACTTTTTGGTCTCAATATGGCTACACGAAATCTTACAGCGATACATGGGGAGTGCATTGTGGTAAGAAGTAACATCGAACTACCGCCTGGAGTACGTCAGAACCACAAAACTAACTCAATACAGATAGCCAATACCATATTCGGTATTCAATCAGTATACTAATTGACGGAGCAAATCAATACTAACTCAATACTGACTGGAAGTAGTGTTATCGGTCAGAAGTAAGGTCTGACAGACGGAGTAAGTCAGTACTGACGCAATACTGATTACCAGTACTTTCGTTACATATAATCGTACTGAATCAGTACTGATACACAACGGCCATTTCAGCCCGCATCCATCGTCATACAAAATTGGTACAGTTATGTGAAACAAGAACCCAAAACTTTGAAAATGAGCGACTCTACGTCATTTTGATATTTTTCCTACTTATTTATGCCAATGCTTCTGTCTCAGATATTTTTCAACCAATTGAAATGATTTTTATGCCGTCAACTTACAAAAAGTAAGGCTTTAAGATGATTTGTAAAGTTGAGATTATCAAAAGTATTTATAATTAATTTTAAAGTTGAGATTATGAAAAGTATTTATGACACCCAACTAAGATAAGAAATTACATCATATTTCTAAAATAAATAAACTGTTCTCGAAACTGCAAACTTATAACAAAACGAGCTAAGCTAATTTTCCCGCCAATGTAGTTATGCTTACCGACACCAGGCACAATCGTGACATTCGCAGCGATTCGCACCCACTTCTACCATAAGAGCCAAAAATATTCACGATCTACGAAGAAATATCTAGTTTACTTAATCATTTTCCGTATTCAGCCATCGATTTCTCGGCAACTACAAAAGTCTCCAATCAGTTATTTTTAGTTAGTATTTTAATTTAGTCACAGAAGTCTCTAAGGAATAATATAAAATATTCATATAAATGCGCTCATTGTCAAAGAAGGAAAAAAATAATCGGTTTTTTAACATTTTCGATCGTTTTATCGTGTATTTGAAAGCCATACTTTTTGTACGGCTATTGTGTAAAAATCATCTAATCTGTTGAAAAATATTTAAGACAGAAGCATAATTATGTAATAAATAAATCAGAAAAAAATAAAAATGACATAGCGAAGTTCATTTTCAAAATTACGAAAAATCACTTTGGCTTCTTTTTTTACACATATTAACCCTCCTGTCCACCATGAAAAACTACATTGTTTCCATATTGGAAAAGAAAAACTGGTGCTTGTAAACGAGGTATATAATGTAATATGGCATTCCTTTAAAGTAGAATATCTCTAATTAAAAGCGAAATTACAATAATATATTCAGGATCCAGTAGATTACAAAGGAATAGAGATTCAGGGTGGGTGTACTAGATACAAGTAGATAGACTAAGATGGGATTAAATTTAAATCAGTATTAAATAATGTAACGAACGCATGTATTGTTACCAATTTTCAATTACTGCACTGAAAAAACATTTCCCATTTTCAAGTAAATAAATTACGTGAATAGTCGCAACGAAATATTTACTCATAATAGAAAAATATTTCGTTAATTTAACTAAATATTAATTAGATTTTATCCAGCAAGTTATTTAAATTAAGACAATATTTCCTCATTTTAAGTAAATGTTTTGTTGCTATTATTTAAGTAAATGTTTTGTTGCTATTATTTAAGTAAATATTTACTTGAAACTAGGAATTTTTTTTTCAGTGAGGGTAGCAAAGTTTAAGAATTTTGCATCTTCGAAGTAATTTCCACGAACAGATTCTCTGACTTTACGTCATTACTTCGACCCAGGCCAAAGGTCTAGATGAAGTATTGAATTTAGTCGCCTCAAAAATGCAATAACAATTTGTTGTCCGTGACCTTTCACGTACGTCCAATTTGTTTTTCTCGCGATATCTCGCGAAACGATAAGACCTATTTTAAAGGTCAATCTCTTTTTGAGTTTATCGTGGCGTAACTTAAATCCGATTAATTTTGGAAGTGGAGCCATAATAGATTATGTGCAGGTTAAATAAAAAAAGCTGCAAAAATACGTTTTTTTTTTCAAAAATACGAATTCCACATAAAAAGGCTTAAAAAAAGAATTCTCTACAAAAAGAACACATAAAAGATCATATTCTATAATTAGCCTGTCCGTTCCAAGAAGACAAGTCTTTCTATTTCATTTGGTAAAATGGACAAGAAGCAATTAAGCTTTTATTAATTAAAAATATTCTGAAGAAACAAAAAATAAGTGCCGGGGAACAAAGTTCCTAAAATCAATATATCAAAAGGTCAAAATTTCGATATAGCATGACTCGAACGTGATTTTCTTCACTTTGTCTTTGAAAATTTAGCAAAAAGAAAGCAAATCAAAATACCTTGGACTCACGTAATATATCGAAATTTTAGTCTTTCGGATTTTGATTTTCGGAACTTTGTTCCCCGGCGAAAATAAGTTGTGGGTCGAAATTTTGAAAATGTTGATTTTAATTTTTTTCAATAGTCAATTGAATTACAGCTGGGTCTGCCCAATCGATGAGCACACTAGTCAAAGGCCGCAGGGTCGAGCCACAAGTTTATACTTCAAATAATGATGATGACAATACCAATAACAAAGCATTAACGTATCAAAGTCTGGTGCAAATGATACGGTATTAAATTTTCACGGTACAGTGCAAGTGTAAGATTTGTCGGTTCAATTAACACGGCGACATAGTGATGACTGTACAGGAAACCAAAACGGTACAGAACTAATTTGTAAGCGGCCATCGTTCTATTATACTTCTTCATTACACTCATAATAGAGCGTTGGCAACTTTGAAAGAAGTATATGTATATATGCATATACATTCATAATCCGCCTAGTAAAGTGTTACAGTTACACTGGCATAGCAATGAGCCTTTCATAATTTCCGCGCAATCAACGTCGTTTAAAATTTTTATCTTTAG
This sequence comes from Trichopria drosophilae, assembly GCA_030407085.1. Lineage (NCBI taxonomy): Eukaryota > Metazoa > Arthropoda > Insecta > Hymenoptera > Diapriidae > Trichopria > Trichopria drosophilae. The sequence goes on along the minus strand of CM059582.1, from coordinate 172,237,605 downwards.
ACGGATCAACGTAACATTGAGCGTTTAAACTAGAATGAAATTATTTGTATCGAAAGAAACTGTATCAAAATTACTGAAAACTTTAATCAATTTAAACTTATCATTTAGCTTTGTACGCTGGTCAAGTGGCTATGTGTTAAAAATAAATTCTTTTTTCTAATGCTTCAACCTTATTGCAGGTTGTTTAGTGTATAAAAAGTTCATATTATAAAATAAAAAATAAAAATCTATATGTGAAGGTTCTAACTTCGGTACAAAATGATGCATATAGACGTTAACAGATTACAGATTCTCTAGTGCAGTTCATATATTCACTTCGGAAAGGTTCCTTGCAAACAAATGAAAAAATCAAATGCTCTTTGGGGAAATTGCCAGATAAATTTTAGAGCCCGATTGAGATTATTCGACCTGAAAAACTACAGGAGTTAAGGTAGTTAGACTTAGTTACGTTAGACGTAGCTAAGCATTGTTAAAGGACAGCAAGTGTTATTATATTTTTTTGTGATAGCTCTACAAGATCCCATGCTCAGATTTAACTTTTTTCCACGACGAAATTCAATATGGCGGTGCTGTTATTAAAAAAAAACTAAAAACCATTTTTTATTTGTAATGAAATCAATATTTCACACCGAAAACGTTATTTAGATGTAACAAAAAGTGGTACAAAATGGCACAAAAAAATATGAACTTGCGATATGTGCATTAAGGCATACAATAAATTCAAAATGGCGCGTCTAAAATGGCGATTAGTGCACAAAAATTTTGTTCACGGGCAGACAATATACTAATTTTTTTCCCAAATGTACAAAACTCGGTATTTGGGTGTTTTTAGGATCGCTGATTACATACCCGTTTATGCAATGAATTTTCAAAATTATTGTCAAAATATACGAAAATCGGTATTTGACGGTTTTGGGATTGCTGACTAAATATCTTTGCATATTTTGACAATAATTATGAATTAGTAAAATCAAAAATAAACGAAAAAAGTAAAATCTGAGCATTGGATCGTGTAGAGGAACTCCTAAAACATATAATAACACTTGCTGCCCTTTATGAAAAATTGTATTCTACGTTTGATCTACGTCAAAGTTAGATTACAATTTAACAAGTTTCGGACGTTAACTGAGTAAGTTTTCTGTTTATATTAAGGTTGTAATTATATTACCAACTTTAAACTTCTTACATGAACAACTATTATTTATATGTGTAATGTTCTCGTTTTTTCACCAGCTATTTGATAATAAAAAAAGAATATTAAATTTTTATTGAAATGTTACTAAGAAATTTTTTATTTTGCAACCTAAAAGAAACTTCAGATAATTTGATTCCCTATCACTTAACCGAAAATAGTCTACGTCTTATCGCTTAATGAATGGCAAGTATGTATGTATGATAATGTATAGGTTATATCTGGACCTTGTCGGCTTTTGATGCCAATTAGTAATCAAATTACCTTATGATTTATTTAACAAATTAATTAAATAGTTATTTTCTAACTCGATTATAAATTTTGTGTTATTGTCAAATTTCCTAAAAGAATTTGAGCCATTTAAAATTTCTACATCGTTATTTGATAGTAAGTTTGTAAAAATGTCGTGAACATATTTCCTAAAAAATTTCAGGTTTGAAACTTAACTTAGGTACTAATTCCTTTAAAAATTCTAGTAGTAAATTGATTAATATAAATGAGATGTGAGAGCCTCTGGAAAGAAAAAAACTCCAGGAACAATAAGACAAATATAATTAAAATAAAAACCTGAATTATTGTTTAAAACAACCAAAAGCAACACTAGTTTTCACCACGAGAAAGTATCACACAAGTATTAATATTTAATATAGATAATAGATAAGAAATACGCCATTTGTTGCCCTGAACTGCCATATATTATTACCTGAACTGTATTTCAACTCAGATTTAAAAAAAGATCCCATAATTCCTGAATTTAGCATATTCGAATGATATTTTAAGGGTACAAGTCGAAAAACCAACAAATCAAAATGCCAACATAAAAAAATCGACGAGCGGACAGAAATTTTTGGAAGTATCGGTTTTTTTTACTATCGGCTGTTCGATTGTCGGTTTTTGACTGATAATATATGAGAAACCATTTGTTTAACAACAAACACTGCTTATGTAATAAAGTAAATAATTTGTAACAAATTAAAAACACGATGTAATTAAGTGCACCATGAAGTGTATTCCCATGTAAACAAGCGTACATCTTAGGCGTAGAAAACAAGCCTTGGCCTGAGTATCGATTTATATGCCAATGCCCTTTGGAGCTTTGGACTCGAGCACTATGCAAGCAAGAATTACGTCTTATGCAATAAGGTATATATGTATATACATGTCCTCCAGAATTCGACGTCAAAGTGTAGACATTAGACAGTTACCAGACATCATTCGTCTACCAGGATTATAAACAGCATGTTCCAAGCAGACAAATATAACGACCGTTTTTTAAAGAACGTAAATTTTAAGGAAAGTGGACACAAATTTGAAGAAGGTTTTAAATTGTGTTATTTATGTACACCCAGATATTACCAATAATTCTATTAGGGTAATATTTTTGTAGTGTAATGTCAATGTTTTTGTTTCAATATTAACAAGTCATTTTTTATAGTGATAATTTTGATTATAAAATATTCTTGTACACAGAAATTCCAATCTCTATACATCAGTAAACATTCAAACATTTTATCTCTATTAATATTCTTGTAATCATTGCACACTGAGTACAAATGGTAGAAACTACTAAGTAGGTAGTAGGATAAGACTCATCCATCGTTTTTAGTTAATTTGACTTCCTAATTAATGACCTGGACAAATTAGATAGCCAAGCCTAATGTTTAAATAATAAATTCAACTAAAAAACGTAGTAAAACTAACCATTTACTTTTTCCGTGTTTATTTGTATTTGTTCTGAAACATTTAGGTATAAGGTGCTCTTGAACTGAGAGACATTTGTTCTAGTAGTTCTTCCATCAATTTGAAACTAACCTATTCTTTGCCAAAATATGTTATTAAGTGAAAAAGTATCATCATTATTTAATTATGAATACATCTTACAAGTAACTATGTTTAAAAAATAATCTATTCAGTACATGGGATTACAGTAAAGCTAACAGCTAGACTACGTAAAGAAAATATCCGATTAGTATCAAAACCTATACACAAAAATATACGTGGTATTAAACTAAGAAAAGACATTGTTAGCCCCAAAAAATAGCAATCAGGATCCTTGTCAACATTACAATAGGGAGGAAAATAGAAACACTTATTACAGAGCACAAAAAGAACATAGAAGGATACCCCCCCCCCCAGCCCCAAATCATTTTGTGGGTAGTTTACCTTCTAAATTTCATTCCAATTTCAAGATTTCTAGGCCGATATTCGTATTTTATTGAAAGATACTATACAACAAAAAATCATTAAAATCATTTAATAATCTTCCAAGATATCGCCAGTTTTGGCCCAGGTTTGGGGGTGCTTTTTCACTTCCTAATTACATTTCTCCTCCTTTAAAATAGAAATTTCTCTTCGTTTTTAGTTTTACAACATATCCAAACTTTCATAAAAAACGGAGATTTACACTTTGGTCGGTATTTACTTGTTAGTTAAAAATAACAGATTTGTGTATACATTGCACGTTTTTTGATCATAGTTTAAATAAATTGATTGAAATGTCTTCTTATATTGTTATTAGAAATTATAAAAATTAAAGAAATCACATTTTTAAATATTTTTATTGTTTTTATTATAAATATATTGAGGTCTACAAAACGTCATTCCGAAGAAGTTTGGCAATTAAAGTGTACTTTTAATTATTGTTACTTATACAAGGTCGCTGATTCCAAATCCGATATTAATTTTTCGATATTCAAAATAACGGATTCAGTATTGCGGACAATTTTTTGAAAACTTAAGTAAAGGTCATGAAAATTAATACTCGGTGATTTTCGGGGCCGTTAATTACGAATCCAATGTCAGCTTCTCAAAATTGAAAATAGTGGATCCAACATGGGAGACAAAATTTCAGAAAATTTCGCGAAAATCTATGCTCGGGGGTTTTCGGGGTCGTATATTACGAATGTTTTGTTTGTTTTTCGACGGTCAAAGTGGCGGATCCAATACGGCAGACAAATTTTTCAAACATTGAACAACTTATATTTGAATAGCCCTACATAGTACACAAGATTTTTAGCGACTATTCTAAAACTTTTGAAATTTAGTCCGCCATATTAGATCCACTATTTTGAATTTCGAAAAACTGACATCGGATTCGGAATCAGCGACCTCGACAACTAGGTGCACCTCAGGCTTTAAAATAAATAATATATCCCCTGAAATGTGAGTCGCAAAGGATTACAGCCAATCACACTACACTCTTTTAGTAAATTATAGTGTGTTTTTTATAACGTTAAAACATTTCGCTAAAGTTGTCACTAAGTTACATGGGCCGTAACAATTGTTCTTAAATAAATGTTTGTTGTGCGGATTGCGACTCTATAGTCATTTATGAATAGATTATATAATATTCAAATATTCAGAAATTGAAAAACTGTAATTGTTTAATTAACCCCCCCCCCCCCCAATTTCTTTTAAAACGAGTTTAGCTCTACGAAATAACTACAATATATGATTACCGTAAAAGTTTCAATGGGCATTTTTTTAAAACTTCTTTTTGGTTAAAGGTGCTCGGTTTCCCTAAAAACAATTATTATTGCAAAAACTTTTGATTAAAGCGTATTAACTGATCCAGAAGATGCATACAAACAACTGAAATACTTTAATTAATTGTGGATTATGTTGGAATTAATATGGAAACTTAAATTTGCATTTCATATATAATAACAAGAATTTACATTATGTCAGTTTTAATTTTAATTAAGCCAAAATGTATATACATTTAGTTCTTTTGTCAATGTTTAAATAATGTAAATACGAGTTCCCCACAAGTTAACCTCATTACTTCATAATTCTAATTAAAGTACAGTTTTTAAGTAATTATAATTGCAATTCATTTCAGCCTCGCTTTTTAGACTAAAAAAGACATCTGGAAGGCAGACTTTATTGTATCTCGCTATACTTGAGTTACTCGCTGTACTATATGCGATAGCATATATTGAACAAATCAAGCAGTATAATAGCTCCATCCGACTCTATACATTTCGAGTTATTGTGGGCAACAAGTGGAAGAAGTCGGAAAGTAGCATTTTAAAGGAAATCAACCAGATAATTGCATTGTCAGAAAAATCTTTTCACAAATTGCGAAAGAACAACTCTTTGCAATGAAAAACTTGAAATTTTTAACACGGAAGCTTATTTAATTATAATTGTATGAGACGTATCCCTCCATATTTGTTACAAAATATTCTGAAAATATATTTCATAGGTTATAAAATCTCCTAATAATAGATAAGAATATATTAATGATATTTAGTGCTGTCCAGCAGAAAAATTTATATATTTCTTTGATTAATCGAAATTAATATGTTAAGAGGAGACAAAATGAAGTAATACTACAATATCCAAATAATATAAATGGTATTTTTATTGTTATATCTTACGTTGTACTAAAAATAAATTCTTGTGTTGAGCAAAGATAGGATTTAATTTTGACGCCAGAAAATTGTATGCCCAATTCATAATGATTTTTTGTCAATAATTTTCATTCATGGAAAACAATGCACATTTTCTATTAATTTTTTCACATTTAAAAAAAAATTATGGTGTGCGACGAGTCGGGACTTGAACTCGGGACCTTTCGTTCGAAAAAAAAACTATTAGTATGCATAAATTACTTCGTTATCCAATGTAAGACATTTGTGTACTATATTGAATGAAATAATGTTTCTAAAGTAAAATAGAATAGTACTAAGCGAATTCGCATAACATTTGCATTAATATTTTCATAACTACCAGACTAATAGAGGCTTTGAGGAAACAATAAATTATTTTACCGTCAGTCTGGGCTGGCGTTATTCGAAATTTAATAATTTTCATTTGTTACATAAAAGATTATATTAATGCCAATCTCTTTGCTATTGAACCTGAAAATTCGTACACTAATTACAATTTTATTAACCCTTTAACCTTATAATTGTAGTTTTCGAGCACCTAAGTTCAATGCGATTTTTATCAATAAAACCTGGGGTATTACAAATTATTTCTTGAATCATATGTCAGCAGTAAGCAATTTCGATTGTTATGGGTTAACATATCAAAAAATCTTAAAACTCGACACATTTTTAAATTTAAGTTAAAGATTTGAAACACAGGAATTTTTTTTCAAACGTTATCTCGAAATTTTTTTTTTTACATAAAATCTTTTAAAATAGTGCAATTGAAACTTAAATTAAAAAGTTATGGATCTATAAAATTGAATGTCGATAGCACGAATCCAAAATTACATCCGAAATGGCGCATTGCTATCATTTTTTACTCACGTACGGTAACTTCTATGCAAACAAGTTATAGAATAAAAATGTTTAGTATTCTCAAAAAAAAAAATACGTGTCAATTGCTCGGAGCCACTGTTAAGTTTTTAAAAGAACTAAAAATTTCAAAAATCAAAAAACCTCTAAAAAAATTGAAGAAATGTACGCTTATTTCTTGGAACATTCTTAACCATTTTTTATCTGTACCAGTTTTTATGATGTTAATTACTTACGATAAAAAAGTCATAAATGAATAAAATAACAAAAACAAAGATAATATAATAATTTTTTATATATACAACTACCATCAGCGTTGTCTACTAATCAGTATGTTACAAATAGTGATAATTTAACTGAATATCCTAGGAATGTTATTTAAACTTTTATACGACTAACAGACTCGCCATGTAGACATATAAATGTTATATATAACATAATATGCTGCTTGAGAATATGTAATTATTACATCATTAAACAAAAAAATTAAATACAAAAAAAATATTGAAGGCAAAAAAGAAAAGATTCTGAACATACGTCTGCCTCCACCTGGTCCGAATCGGAAACTCTTTTTATAAAAATCATACATGATTAAAAAATATCTTAATAATGTTTATGATTATTTATAACGTAGAAGTTATGACATTTAAATATCAAAATGCTTGGATGAAAGTAATTAATACTTTTGTAGAAAAAATTGCGAAATTATCACAGCTTTTTGTAATTTTACATATCTATGAACTTTTCATCGCAAACAATTAACTTGATGAAAACTTTTATAGATGAAAAAATAGTAAGCATGTTCTAAGGAATATGCATACTTTTTTCCCGAATTTATAAAGACGTTTTTCTTTATTTAATTTCTTTTTAAACCATAAAGTGGCAGGAAAAAATTTACATATATTTTTTAAATTATTTTAATCGCTTTTACTTCATAATATTTTTTCATGCCACTTACCGTACCTAAGTTAAAAACTATGAAAGTTTACTCTGGGACATTTTGAATGTCATTTTGGATTCGCATTATGGAAATTAAATTTTATAGGTCAATACATTTTGAGTTCAAGTTCTACTTTCACGATTTTAAAAGGTTTTATGTGAAAAAGGAGATACTTTAGAATATAAAGAAACTTGGATTAATAAAATTGATAAAAGAGTCTTTTGTTTTCGATTTGAATCTAAAAATTTAACGGGTTTTTGAGGTTTTTCGGAATTTTAACGTATGCCAATCGAAAAAACATAATCAAAAGTAGTTGAATATGGACTTTAAGTAGTAAGTACCCGAGCTTTTGTTGATTTGCCCAGCATTGTATCGTTAAAGGGTTAATTATGAATTACACCGTGTACAAAAAATCAGTGATCGTGTGTTTTTTTTAATTAATGTTTATGTGCCAATAAACAAGAAAATAGTTTTTAAAATATCTGTAATGATTTAGTTCTTAAAAAAAAGATGGCGGTTAGAGTATAAAAATAGCTTACTTTGGTACTTTTTGAAGTCCTCTAAAAAGAAAATGTAAGACATAAAAAGCTCTAATGGGGCTTAAAAGAAAGCTCAAACCTTGAACTTTAAAAACTAAAATTAAAAAATCAAAGTAAAAATTTCAGTGCATCTGAATTTATTTACCCCTAACTTATATTTAATATTTCAGATAAAATAACTAGTAGTATAACATTAGTCGAAAACAAATCACCATGATCGGATTGGCTTGAAACTTAGTTACACTGTAGTTGGTTGGGGTCGCCAATTACATCTGATGTCAGATTTTAAAGATTCAAAATGGCGAATCCAATATGGCTGCGAATATAACATAAATCATTCAAATTCGTTTGTGAATTGTTACTCGAAAGGTTATTAGGCTGCTTATTATGAATCTGAAGCCTAATTTAAAATTTTAGAATGGCATATCCAAAATGGCGAACGAATTTTAAAAAACGTTTTGATTTACTTGAAACTTGTTATTTAAGGCTTTATTGAGGCTGCTGAATTTAATACTGAAGTCAGATTTTAGACATTTTAAATACTGATACTCTGTTTATTTATTCACAAAATTGACTTGAAACATTTTCAACGGGAGTTTTTTTTTTATGTAATGTTTTAAAATGTTAAATTAGTTAAAATAGTTGATTTTATATCTTTTTAACGAATGACATTTGGTTTATACTTATTATTTTCGAGCACGTGAAGTTTCTCCTTACGAGTTTAAAGTCATGTTTTAAAAATCGTAAGTGGTAAATCGTATTTAATTAGAAATAACAAATTCAAAATGATTTATCCAAAACGGCAGCCAAGTTTTTTAAATACAATGTAAACGCATTTACTAAAATTTTAGAGTTTTGGTCTTGCCATTATAAATGTATATACTATTATTATTACTAGTAATGAAAAATAGTTACTAACCATAATTCCTACCTATAAAGTTAAAAAACGTAATATTTTTTTTCAAAATTGCACCGAAATAAATCAAGGAAAATAAATCGAATCAAATAAAAATGGCAATCCATCTGATTGGAGATGTGTATCTTGTCATGTTTTGGCTGTTTACAAGAAACTACTTTGTTCAATGATATCAATCTGTATCTAAACGGAAGATCTGCGCGGGAATGACTTATTGAATATAATAAAAATCAATACACCCTCTAAAAATAGCTAACTCACTGGCCAAATTACTTTCGGGAACCGAAATTCATACCAGACAAAAGAATGATAAATGATAACTGTCTAGATACACGGACATAATTTGAGCGTTGTGAATACACCTGGCTTTCACTGATGAAATGAAATTCGTTGTACTGAATCTATACGATTTAGCTGTATTGTATTCGTCCGAAAAATATATTTGCACTCTCTGCGTTGTTTCGTAAATTGTGTTTTCAGTATTGAACAATTGTCATGTAATATTTTCGCAGATCTATTGAAGAAACTAAATGTTGCATAGTTTTTTATTAATATTCAGAATTTAATTATTTTTATGTTAAAAAATTGATAATGAGGAAATATTAAAACTTGAGAGTAATATACACCTAGTTTTTACAATTTTCTACAAAAATAAGGTTATTTCTACCTACCTTATTTTTCATCTTTTTCTTGAATTTTTCAAAAATTCTTAATAATATATACTTATCAATTAAAGATAAAATGAATGTAGAAAACATAATTCCAAAGGCAATATCAAAAAGAAAAATAACATTTATATTCCTTAATGAGGACGTAAAAAGTATCCTTTAAACTACTCGTCAATGAGAAGATTAAAGATAAAGTGCTATATAAGTTGAATGAATCATAGCCAGACTCTGACATTTTTTCTCAATTCCTCCATGCATGTGCAACGGGATTGCGATGAATGAAGAGCACGATGACTCACGACACTCAGTTTCGTAGAGTATTGATTTTTGAGTGATGCAATTACTTAGCGATGCAGATTTTGTGCGCGATAGCATATACGAAGGAGATACATTTGAGGGGACTTTCTCAGTATTGATAAAACCTGCAGATGGCCCCTTAAAGTCTAGCCCTCTTCCACCCGACAACGTGGCGCGTCGGTAATTAATGTACGTTTATATACTTGGTGAATGCACTAACTGCGAAATGCAGGTATAAGGGCGTTTGGTATTTTCCTTTTATTGCTTCGACCCACACCAAAGTTCACGACGTAGTTATTGTATTTGGCCACCTCTGTAAAACCAAATGACCCTTTAGTTTTTCATCAAATGTCGATGTTGCAGTCCCTAAAAAACTCAACAATTTAATAAAAAAATTGTTGTTCGTGATCTTGTGCGTACGTACGTCCCATTTTTTTTGTCTCGCGTACAACCTTTTTTGAGTTTGCATAGTCTAACTTAGATCTGATTAGTTTTTTTGGAGTCGTTACATACTATATTATAGGGAGGATTATAGGGAGGTTGAAGAAAAAAAATCTGAAAAAATACTTTTTTTTTCGAGTTTCTTAATAAAAATACAAATCACATAAAAAATGCTTCCAACAAAAAAGATAGACCATCAAATTCTTTACACAAAGGTTGTATGCACTTATATTTTTTAATCAAAAAATTAAATTAAATAAAGAAAAAATAAACATAATTAAATAGAAAAAACGTGTCCTTTTTTAACAGGCTACAATTATTATAAAAAATACAAATCACAAAAAAAAACAAAAAAGAACATATAAAAGGTGATATTCCATAATAATAATTAGACCGTCTGTTACAAGAAGACAAGTCTTCATAATTAAGTTGAAAAGTGGTCAAGAAGAAAGTAAGCTTTTATTTATTACATATATTAGAACGGAACAACCAATTAATAATAATAATAATAATATCTATTATCATAATATCTATTATGTTATATAATTTTGGTAGGGAAGACGTGTGCGGGGGGGGGTGGTCGAAGTTTTGAAAATTATCATTTTTAGTTTTTTTCTATTGTCAATTATTAAATAGCTGGGTCTACCAAACCCTGACCAATCGATGAGTACATGAGCCAATGGCCGCAAGGACGAAACCACTATTTACTCTTTTAAAATTAATGATTAGCAAAGTTCTTGTTAATAACACTTTGAACATGATTTGTTATGTTTCATATCAGAAGTAACAAATGTTAGTCTACAAAATAGGAATATATGTGACTTCTGATCTACTAAGATATAAAAATGTATGGTTTTATAGCAATTTTTATTTATCTATGTAATTTCTTTGAAAACTCGTCGAGTTATATTTGTAATAGATGTCGAATTCATTTTATTCACCCAGGCCAATAAAATTTTGTTGCCCTATAAGCAAGAGTCGATTTTGATACGACTTTTGCTCCAAAATGGAAATGTGGCCACCAAAATAGTTAATTGACTCTACTTTTGAGACATTGAAGGTCAAAGAGGTCAAATATTCAGTTGTTAGTTGTGACATATGTACGCCAAAATATTGAATCAAACATATCATTTGCCCAAATTGAAGGTTAAAGGGGTAACAAATAGTGTTTTAGAACTTTTTTTTCTGTTTTTCTGGACAAGCAGTCAAGATGATAACGAGTTTGAGGTGATTTTAAATTCAAAAAGTTCGTCGGAGATGTTGGATCCGCCATTTTGTATTTCTTGAATTTTGGCATCGCATTCTGTAGTAGAGATGTGACAAATACCATTTTTACCCTTTTTACTTTTAAGTTGGTGAAAAACTATGTCCAATTGGTTACTTTTGTGCAAATATTTGGATTCTGGAGTAAAAATCCTATCAGAATTGACTCTTGCTAGTGGTACAACAGTATTTTTTTTGGAGACTATGAATAGATGCTCAAAATGCCAGAAATCGGGGGTTTTAACCCCTTTGACCTTCAATATCTCAATAACTCGAGACAATTGAATATTTTGGCGGCCACATTTGGTTTCTAGAGGAAAAATCGTACCAGAATCGACTCTTACTTATAGGGCAAAAAGAAATTTTTATATTTTTGTTGGCCTGTATGATTTACACCATAAAATTATTATGTCTTTAAAGGTAATGTAGATCCTCATGAGAAAGAAAAAAATATAAATAAATAACATCCACGAATTTCTTAACATGAAAGATTTATCATTTTGCAAGAGAAATATAATATTTTACTGATATACATTGAATCTGAGGTCGTTATAATAAAAACCATGCACGTGTTTGGGAAACGCGAGAAAATCGTTTTTACAGATTAAGATTTGTATATTTTCCTAATTCTTTAAATTTTGATTCACGGTAAATTGTGCGGAATAAAAAAAATAGTTATTTTTGTACCAACGGCTTAAGAGGGAATATTATGCCTGGAATATAGTGTGTAAAGGCGTTTTATGCCTAAGATCAAGTATTATTTTTCGACATCGCGTGCGGAAAATTCTAAAATATACTTTACGCACTCGATTTTACTTTACACACGGAGTAGTCGATCATGAAATAAGGTATGCAACTCGATGGCGTGCGTGAAGAGCACATACTTGTTGCATTGTATAGTCTATTTTGATACAGTGTGTATAAAGTGCGGCTTTGCGCATTTTTTCATTTTTAAATGCTCTTTACGCACACCTGCATACAAAAATATTGTTCGACACATATTCATGCAATCTTGACATTTATAGAAACAACTTTTAAACACTTGTACCGAAATCTACTATTAAATAACACTGTACAAAATTTACTTTGCACACGAGTGTATACTTTACGCATCTGTGTTTGTCACAAGAGTATTTTCGAAACTCATTTTGGATCGTTGCTATTCATTTTTGGAATTTACTTCCTCATGAACATTCGTAACTCACCTACCAATGCAACATTCAAAAGTGTCCTGGGTTCTCACCTGAGTTGTTGTGGTAATTAGTATTTAAGTGTCAAAAATTGGTATCGTTTCAGTATTTTTTTACCGTTGCGAAATTTTGTAATGTTTCTGTCGTATGATTATATATATTGTGTTTTTTCTTTGTTATCAGTATTATTTGTATGCGGTAGCGTATATTTAATTTACACGGTGCTTTCTTTGTGGTTAATATGATATATACGTATCTCCATCACTTGATTAAATCACTTTTTATATTTTAATGTATTCGTTTCTAATTTCTGTTATTAATTATTTATGTATTTTGTGAGTGTGTTATTCATTGATGATGTTATTTTAATTATTTAATAAGTGTGCAGTAGTATGTCAATTATTGCAGCACAAAAAGTGCTTAGGACATCCACTATTTTAGAAAATACATAGAAATTACAAAGAAAATATAACAACACAATAAACTAAAGCTAAAGAGACGCTTAATAATTTTGTAATATAACTCTGTATCGTTAAATCGCATACGGGCGAGCAAATCAATTTGTAATAAATGCTATCAATGAATCAATCGCATCGAAAAGTCGTGCATAAAATAATGTTTGAATCTTAGGGGTAGAGTTTTTATTAAATCGAATTAACAGAAAATTAGTAGCTATGTCTACTGACTACTTCAAAACAGTTTTGGTTTTGATCTAAACTTTCAGAATTGTGCGGTTCCAAAGAATACAAATAAGAAAACATAGTACTAAAATAATTTGGCTTTGAAATGCCCTTTTTTTATCCTTCATAATCCTTAAAAGCCAAAATGTACACTTTTTTTATGAATTTGAGCAGAATACCATAGTATTTAAACTCTATGAAAAATTCTGGAACAGTAACTTTTTATTGGTCATAAATTGCTCTCATCCCTAGCGTATGACAAATTTTCGTAAATTAACAGATAATGCATGCAAGTTACAAAAAAAAAACAATTTTTATATATTTTTTTTTAATTATTGAATTATGGGTACCGGCTTTGGAATCTCACTAAATGACAGAAATGACATCTAAAATATAAATTTGCTATCTACTATAAAACGGAAGTTGAAAAAAAATCAGTTTCAAAATGATGGCAAAATGGCAATGAAAATAAATTTTCATTTATAATATTACAGCAATGCATACTAAATCCAACAAAATTGAGAGAATTATATGAAATTTATTACCTAATCATTTGTTTCTGAGACTGCTAATCACGAATTTGACGTGATTTTTTTAAACGTAAAAGAAAGACCCTGTATGGCTTGCGTAATTAAAAAAAAGAAATATAGGGGTCACAGTAGGGCGATATCAGAAATCTTTGTAATTATCATGTTAAACAACTCATTTAAAGACTTCAGATTCGTGATCAAGGACATTAAAAATCGTCAAGTAAATTCAATTAATTTATTTTAATTTTAATGGATCTTTAATTTAAAATCTCTATAATCTGACTTCAGATACTTTATCAGCGACTCCATTTGGATACCAAGTTTTATACAATTATAATAATCTTGTTGGATTTTGTCTGCATAGATGTGCTATTACGAATGAAAATTAATTTTATTACCATTTTTAAAATCATCATCTGATACCCAACATTTTTTACAATATTCACAACTTTCAGGGATATTACAATGTCATTGCCGATAATAAAATTCAGTAAAATTTTTGCGTTCTTTAGAGTTAAAACATCGACATTTGATGAAAAACTATAAGGGGTAACCAAATTCAATTCTTCGTCTAGAGCTTTGATCTGGGTCGAAGTGATAAACAATGAACACAAATGGCATATATTGCAAAAACGATGTTATTTGAAATGGAATTTAGATTAACCACTTCGCTGGTTTGACGCCTTTTTTGGTGTCACGCGTAATCTGGCCCAAAGTGGCAAAAATGATATAAATTGCATCAAAACTTATTCTCATTTATTAAAGTCTGATGTGTGTAGTTTTTATTTATAAAAATATGGTCTTCTTATAGTCTTGAATTCAGCGAATGCGAATATGATAGTAAGAACTAAATACTTTCTGGTTTTCAAGTTTTTTTAAGACGTTGAATATCAAAAACCTACAATACTTTTCTGCGAATGACGTCAAACGTTTTCGAGGTTATTACACGACAATCTTTGTTCTTTTTCTTTAAATAGCAATATTTACACAATCTTATGTTTAAATAGGTAGTTATTATGTTATGGTAAAAGTAATTATTTAATAGTAAAATCTAATATTTTATGGCATTCAAAAATTGATTTATAATATTATGGGCATTTTTAATTTACGTTTTTTACTGTAAATTACTGCCCTATCGGCGGACTACTTTAGGACCCTCTTAAGAGCATAAACATCAACCATTACAATTCCTTTTGTGTTTCTTCACTACTTGTTGTATGGAGAGAACTAAAAAATGAAGCCTTTATGTTCTTCAAATATTCTAATTGTCACATTAATTACAAAAGAATGTTACTATTAAAATGAAAAATTCAAAATAATTATTAAAAATAAAAAATTTAAATAGTAACGCCCGCAGCACCATAAAATAAATCACATCAATAGAACGAGAAACGTCGATTTTTACTGAACTCTATTCAAAACTGAATATGTGTCATGTCACAATACATTCGTCGAGAACAAAAGTTTGGCTTTTCTAATTATTACACGGCGACTATTCTAATGTAAAATAATCTTAATTTTTATAGTTTTACCTTTGTTTTTTCGATTTTTGTAAAATTTTTTTAGTTTACAAAAATTAATATTTTTACGATTCTAAATATGAATAGAAAACATGTTTACAAATTATAAATATTTGTTCGAATGAAAAGAAAAAAAGAAAGATTTATGTTGCAATAAATAACAAATCTTGTTTACTATATAAATTCAGTCAGAATTTTTTATTTTCTCCCTGCGTATAAACAGTGGCATTGCGAACAATCTAATTTCCCAAACTATATGGGGTCATGGGTGATCCGGGTCGTACTTGGCGGCCATACGCGTTCTAATAGATATATTTTTCAGGATTTTATGTATGTCGTGTCAAGCATTCCCGCTTTATTTCGATTTTCCGCACGTATATGTATACAAGAGTAATAAAAATGGATATTATCCAACTTCTGCCACTTACAATGACGTCTTCCACTTGCACGCACAAATCTAGGCGTCAAAAGTTATTTTTCTAAAAACACTTCGTGGGATTTCTTATATTTTACGTATATTATTGGACAACTGTGTTCATAAAGATGTCAAAAAATGGAGTTATTTTTCCCTATGAGGATCTGTGAAACTAAATGAAAGAAATGACATTGTCTAACAATTTCCACTTTATACTTTTTAAATTATAAATTTCAAAAATTACTTTTTTAGAAAACTTAAAATTCGAATGCGAATCGAAATGATTTGCATTCGATTGTGAAGCATGATGATTACTTTATTGAATCGTGAAATCAACGTAGTATTCAACATATAAGCAAATCTATAATATTCCTATCGCGTATACTAACGTATAACTCATTCATAAATGAAACTGTACAAAGGATTGAACGGTAATATACGTCGGCACATAATAATAAGTCTATATAAAAAGTAAATTACCCAACTTCATTAAACTAATCGATTTCAATTACTTAATAGGCGTAATCGAATACTCTAATATGTATCAATTATCACAGAAAGCAATATGATAACTATGGTGAAGTCATGGACGAACCTCTTTAATTAAATAAGTAAGAGACAAAAAATTAAGGTCGCTTCGGTTCGACCTAAAGAAATTTTACTGATAAAGATTTCTCACGCCCTCACCGGAATGACGTGTTGTAACGAGGAACATATTGGATTGAAAACTTGGGCGTGAAAATTATTGACATGAAAGATTTTTAGTTTCTTAGAGACAAAACGACACTGCATTAAGTCTTCTTGTAAAAAAATTAAATTAAAAAATATGAAAACTTATCCTTAATGATAAGCGACGTTATAATTAAGAAATTGATTTATATAATTTTTTATTTAATATATTTTATCTACATTCTATTACTGACCTAAAATATGACAAAGACGCAACTTGTAAGTCCTACAACTGCAGCCTTCGTCACTGCCTTTCCGGATGCGTTTGCCATATGTCTAGGAAACACCTGTTATTTGTGGGTGATTACAAAAATAAACGCATGTAAAAAGGCGTAAAATTCGTTTTTAAGGGTAGGGCCCTTCATACATTTTTATAAAAACTATGTAACGTAATAAAACATACTTGAATGAATCATTTAAAACAAATGGGCGAACTAAAAACTAGTGATTTTGGTTGACTGTCAAAAATGGATGTAACGTTTTAATTAACCCATTAACGCCTGAATAACACAAAATTGAACCTGTAATTTGTGTTCGTAATTTTTAATGTAATCGCACCTCTTAAACGATGCAACCATTAAAGGGTAAGTCAGAAATTAGCACCTCGACTTTTAAATGTAACAATTATGTAACTATTGTAATTTAGTCATATTTTCTCTTTAAAGTTATGATATTTAGTAAAAAATATATATAAATTTTTGTTCTTCCTTTAGAATTTCTATTTCTTGAAATATATGGCATATTAATCGATATTCAAAGTTTGGTAAAGCAGATTCAAATTTCGACATTAAAAAAATGAATGTAAGTCCAAAAGAAATTAATTAAAATATAACAAATTTCACCACAATGGAACCGACATTTTCAATTGTTTAATTTTAATATCACATTCGTAATTAGGCACCCCGAAACCCCGTACCGAACATTTTCAATCAAAATCGGTAAAAAATGTTAAAAAATTCTAACATATTAAATCCGCTATTTTGAATTTTTTAAATACTGCATACTACTATTAATCAGAATTTCTAGAAATTCTTGAATAAATAATTGAATAACATTTTTGGGAGATAATTTGAATCAGAGATAGTGGACCTTATAGATTTTTAGTCGCTGAAAACGAATTCGTTCGCTAATTTAATTCATTACGTCTGGATTTTCCCATATCTTAACCTCAAATTGTAAAACAGAATATATTTTAATAGTTTTGGATTATATTATAAAATCCTGAGGTGATGGGAATAAACCCTTCTGTTAATATGAATAGGAGCTGATTTATAGAGGTTATTAATTTTGAAAGGCTTCTACTCCCATGAAAAAATGTTTAAAGCAAACTATCCCGATATTTTCTACGTTTGTAGCCATTTATTGTATAAATAATTCTCCTAGTCAGAATCTGTATTTTTGTTGAAAAGATTCTTGTAAAAATCGTGATGTTTAATGAAAATTTTACAGAAAATAGTAGCGATACGTTTCGTTACCTGATTTGCAGCCCTCGTAATTGATCAAAATAATAACCTGTTCAGGATTATAGTTATCAAAATCAACTCCACCTATGAACTATCAACATTTTTCTTACATTAATATTTACTTTGTAGGTTCTCTTGTTGAGAACGCTTTTAAAAGTGCAGTAAAATCAAGTTTCAAACAAATATGCGGTCGAGGGAAAACCTTTTCACCCTTTGAGTGAAGTTTAATTTATGATGCTCAAAAAAGTTTGTAATTTGAGAAAATTGAACTTGTTGCTACGAATAATTGCGTGAGAAAATATGTATTAAGCTTCAATAAATAATGCTTAATGTTGGGCAAATTTTAAACAACTTTCAAAAGGTTCTATAGAAAAGGAAATAAAAATATACATGTTTTAACGTTTTTAATGTTTATAGCATTTCATCCTTCAGTATTATAGTTATGAAAATCAATTCCACCTATGAACTATCAACATTTTTAACTCTTATATTAATGTTTACTTTGTACAAAGTAAATACCAATTCAAAACATGAAATTATAGACAGTTGGGACTTACGAGGGTGCCTATAGACATATCACTAATTATATACTTCCTAATACCGCATTAATGAACAAATTTAATTAAAAAAACGAAATCAGTTTGAGTAATTCACATTTCTTTTCTTTTGGCTACATTCCAAAGATTAGTCTATAAAGGGGTCTAGTAACATAAATTTTTGATTAAACATTCTTAACTAAATGAATAATTTAACATTAAAAGCATTCGTATTTTCTTGATTCAACAAATAATATAAATAATATAAAAAATTATTAAATTATTAAAATGTCAAGTACATTCAACACAATCGTTTTACATTAACACATACCGTTCAACAGTATATCTATCATTATCTAACCTAACCTAACATAACCTAACCTAGTCTAAACTAACCTAACCGAAATACTAATTTAATGGAATATCTCCGTGGGCAAGCCCACAATATTCATTAAATTCTTTAATACAAATTATTATCATTAATTTGAATTATTGACAATAATTATTAACAGAGATTCAAGATTTAATTTATGTTACGATTAATGTTATTACTCTTGATTTTCAAAATTCAATATAATTCAATAAACTAAAATTAATGTTGAATTTGTTAAATGTCGAAATTGCAAATTTCAGTTTGTCGAATGGTGAGTTGACAAATGTTGAGTTTGAATGTTGAAATTGCAAATGTCAACATTTCATAAAGTTGATTAGATCTGTTACCCTCATAATTTACCGGTAAATTCACATGGTAATATTTAAAAAGTGCAATTTGGACCATTTTTATGTGAGGCACACACTCGTGCATTATTATTTTTTTGTTTAACTTAAAACGCATTTTTTCTAAACGATGAAATCTACCAAAATTGTTATGAAAACTTAGTTTCCTTTATTTTTATCGTTATATATTATTTAAGAAGGGATCAGGTATGAGAATTATATATGTTGAAAGCACAACATTAAAAAATGATAGTACACATAAATTATTGAGGTTTTTCATGAAGAGGCACATTTTCTATCCGAAATATGAGATGTATAGTCCAGTATCCTACACAAAACTTTAAATATAACGCATTTCAATTTTTTTCATATAAATTATTCTCCGTCATCCAAAACCATTGAATGCTATTTTCTTACATTTACTTATAATATATACTAAAAGTATCGTGGAATTACTCATATAAATTAAATCAGTCGTCCTTTATAATTAAAAACCGTAAGATAAAAGATTACTGGCTATACCTCATACCTGGTAGAAAATGAATCCAGTTTCGTAACTCCCGTGTTAAAGGTATAGGAAAACTGTGCAATATAACAAAAAACTGGACAGATTCCCTACCAGGGATCTAAAAAGACTAATTTTTGCTTGAGACGAAAATTCTAATAGAAATGTTTAATAATTTGTCTATACATACATTGAGAGAAATTGTATAACAATTTTTACTATTTTGATTAGGAATTCGAGCACAGACCTGAAATCATGTTAATTTTTACTATTATTTTAGTTAATTTGCCTACTTTATATAGAAAAAGTCCTATCTGGATGGGAAAATTTACTAAAATAATAGTAAAAATTAGCATGATCTCAGGTTAGTGCATTGTTATACAATTTCCCTCAGTATATTCTACGCACTTTTTTATTTTTTGAACTAAAAAAAGTGTCTAAAAATCTTAATAATCTTGACTTTTCTTATTTCGTTTAAAATTCTTCTTTTGGGATAATAATATAACATTGATTCCCCGAGGATTTTATTCCTTCATGTGCGAAAGTCACATTATCTTAGATAAATACGTAGGGGTAGGATTAAGCCAGAACAACGCCACCACTCGCGTCAATACTTCTGTGAACAGAAATTAGGACATATCCTTTTACCAAATGTTCTTTTCATCAAGACTAAGGCAGTTCTCATATTAACGTTCTGAAAATGAATACACGACGATTTAATTATCATAATATTGAATAAACAAGACAATATACTTTTTTTTTTTTAATTTTAAAAGCAAAAAATATTAAACCGTCGTGTAGATATTCACTTATAAATGTTATTATTAACATGAACTATCGACCATTAATCGGTATCTGAATTAGTATAACATTTTACAATTACTATTCCCAAATTAAACCTGTGAATTTACATCTTAAGGAGTTCAAATTCTTATGAAAAATTTATTTAGGACATTGATTGCTTTGAATTGGGTCTTTCAGTAATGAATTATTCTACTTAAGTCTCAATCAAAAGTTTCGAAAATTATAAATATTAATTGAATACAATGTCTAAAATGGCAATTACTTTTAATATTTTATTAACTTTTTAAAAATGAATACTGAGATTCTTTTTAATACAACTGCCAAACTTCGAGCCACGCGATGTCGTTCATCACGACATTGTATGTAATTTTCTTTGTCTCCTAAAATTAATCTGACCGATATTAAAATTCGTATGCTGTACTACAGAATCTTCCTACAGTTTTCGTTTTAATCAATATCAGAAGAAAACTTTATATTTATAAGAAACATTGTTTTGGAACAAAATACGCATCTGGACGTCAATGAGCAATATTATGATACGTTCGTCATATGGAGTGAATGTAGTAATACCTGACAATGAGTTTTTATTTTACAACAATATAGCCGATGATCTCTAAAGAAATTAATTAATCGAAACTATTGGAAGAAAGTCCGTGCATAATTCAGATAATGAACTACGCCACGTCTAATATATACTTAATACGTCTAAAAAATTAGCAACTAATAGTTTGTAAAGAATGCTAAGAAATTTAGCTAAAAAACAATGTATTTACATTTAATTAAACACTTTTGACCTGGGTTCTATCTACAATTTAGATTTGGTAGGAAATTTTGTTTAGGAAATGAATTCATGCATATATCATATTTTTATAAATAAATTGTAAAAACAAACAAATTCAAATTTCGGATAGAGCTCGTCAACACCATTATTTTATATGTATATATAAAATAAACATTTTTTTTAAACAAAAATCATTTTCAGTAACAAATCAGCAAAATTCACTAATATTTTAATTGCACTTAAAGAAAGAAATTAAAATCAATTTTTTTTCTTAAAAAAAGGTCATGTACATCCAGTTTATTACAATTATTTTAAGAATTCCGATAAAGTTGGTTTAAATCGGCTTACTTTTTGACACACAGAACATAATTGTGTCGCGAAGTTCAATCGATACATCATAACTAATGTAGTAAAACCATTTTCACTTTGCCACAATTATAAATATTTTAAGGTATTTACTAATTCATGATATTTTTATGTGTCAAATTGTGATTGAAAAAAGAAGCACGTGCTACTTTTTGTCACATATAAAATATAGATTTTACACAAAATTTAAGCTCTTGTACAAGAAATGACAATTTAAATATATATATAATATGTTGCACAATGTATCTGAATTTATTTAATCATGCCCAGAAAAAAAAAGTTGGTTTTACTATGTAATAGTAGGATTGGGCATAAGTAGTTTAGTTGCGTTTACTATTTGAATATTAGCCTTAACTGCTTAATTTGTCGAAAACACTAGATAGTAAAATTAACTAAAATTGCTGACTGTGTCTTACACCATCTAGTTAGTAGTTTCAACTATTTCATATTTTCTGTGTATTATCAAAAGTCAAAGTATTACATAAAATTGTCTACAATATATTTAACAGAAGCTTTTTTTTATTTTGAGAATATACCCTTTCTTTTAAACCGTTTGATTTTAATATTATTTACGAATTTTGTTTATGAACGTTTTAAATACTTCTCGTACACTTTCACAATTTTTATGTATATTTGCGGGAAATACCAATCAAATGTTTCAAGTGATTCTGGGAAAAAATCATTTTTCATACCCCAAATCTATACATGGTAAATCGTTTAAACGCATAACCCATAGCTAAGTAAATTCATTAACATAATATTTATATTGTATCTCTTTACAAAATTACATATAAACGTGATCAAAGGCAAATTCAAACATTTTTCTGAAGAACGCCGAGATTATGTGTAATCAATCAGAGACTTATGTCATCACTAGACTCTAGGAGCTTTGTACATTACATTTATTATTGTCTTTAACCTACTAACTAAATGTAGTTAGACTAAAAGTGGTATGTTTATATGGAAGTTACATGAATGAGTGACCTCTTACAATTTCTTTAGTCAACAATTGTATTATAATGGTTGTAAATAAATTGTTTACATTTAAAGGTATTAAATAAAAATCTGACGATAAATAGTCTTTTGAAATGAAGAATTTTGTTTCGAAGAAAATTATTAATACGATTTAGTAGTAATATATAACAGGAATTTAAAATATATTTGTTAATAATTATAATTTATGTAATTCTTACTCGAGTTTTACTAATTAAACCAGAAGAGAGTTTATTATACTAAGTGAAATTAACACTGGGAAGCTAATTTAATTCTACTAATTTCTTTTTAGAACGTTTTACATCGTAAAGTAATTACGTAATTTAATCTATTCTTTAATGTCACTAGAATATACCATTTAAAAATTCAAATTAAAGTGGTCCAAAAATATCATTTACGAAAGTCGCCCTACCCATTTTAGCATCTCATATCGTGCTTTAGAACCAAACTATTATTTTGCGAATATTTGCCATTATTAATTAGTAGTATTAACTTTTGTATCATTCATAATGCTCATTAAAAGGTCCAACAATTTTTAGGAAATTGACGTTTCCAAGCGAATTGTTTCTCTTCGTATAAATATTTTAAAAAATAAAATTATTATGTTTGCTTATGTTCGGCTTTTTATTTCTGAGTTATTTCTAAATATTTGATATTCGATGATGCTTTCATTGCTAAATAAATAATATAGCAACTACAACAATAATATAATAAAATAAATAGAATAAATACAAAATTAGCTATAACCATCAATATTTAGTGGATTTTAGTTTAATTTATTCTGTTCTTTTGTTTACACTATATTTTTATTCTAGTGCATATGTTTTCCTCTGAATTTAAAACCAAAATGATTGTTAATATACTTTACTATTGAGCAATCTGTATGAAATAAATAAATCAACACAATAAAATATTCTTCACAATTACTCTACTTGAGAAAAGTTAAAGATTAATTCAATGAAAGATCATATATTAAATTTCGTCAAAAACAATAATATATAAAATAAACTATTTCAGCATTTACTAAATAATCAGTAGTACTATCCAGAAATGTTACTCAATAATATTTTAAAAACTATTAAAAATTGGACTATAAAATTCTTTAACAAAATTTTTATCTTTATTTAATAGATACATAATTTTAAATTTGAATCTTAATTAAAGTGCTTTATATTTTTAAGAGCAGATTCTGATAATTTATAATTGTTAATCAGCTTTTTTCACAGCTTTTTATGTTTTGATATAGAAAAGCAGTTTGAAATGGTGTTAAAAAGGTAAACTTAATAATTATGTCTATCACCAGGCAATGTCATGGTCGGCATCTGTATACCGCATTCTAAACTGTAAATTGTATATTATGTTTCCCAGTAACTAACACTATCCTAAATCAATAAAACGTATCACTCCGCCAATTTTAAACGTTTATCACCATTTAAATACAATAACAAGATTATGGTAGCCACAACAAACGTGTATATTCTAGATATTGGAGTAATTCATGACTTAACACACATTGTGGACGTAGTTTATAAACAAGATTATACTTAAGTATACAATATCTATCTATACCTTTCTAGAGAGTCGTAAATTAAAAGTATCACTTTGATGTTTTTTTCACGCTTTTAAAAGTGCAGTAAAATCAAGTTTCAAACAAATACGCGGTCAAGGGAAAAGCCCTTTGAGTGAAGTTTAATTTATGATGCTCAAAAAAGTTTGTAATTTGAGAAAACTAAACTTGTTGTTACGAATAATTGCGTGAGAACATATGTATTAAGCTTCAATAAATAATAATAAGTGTTGGGAAAATTTTAAACAAATTTCAAAAGGTTTTACAGAAAAGGAAATCAAAATAAACATGTTTGTAAAAATGTTTAACGTTTACAGCATTTCATCCGTAAAAAATAGCATCTCATTTTAAAATTTAATAGTATCTCATATTAAAATTTCTAGTATAAAGAATAAACCTAATGAGATCTTCAAGAGCTTTTTCCAAAGACATCTCCAAAAAGATCCCTTGAAGAGCTCATAAAGAAATCTTATTAAATTTATACATGACACCGATAAAGACAAAATATGAACTTTTGCAGAATTCAGGATCAATCTCCATTTTATTTATAATAATAGATGTCAAAATCAAAATACAAAACGAATACATATTATAATCAACCGAAAAATATTAATTAATTGTAATAATTAAAAATTAAGAGAAAAGTAAGAGGGTTTCCTGATACGTATTTGAAATAGTAGTTTTCGATACAAGTGCGTATGTGTAAAGAACTTTATACATACACACGTGTGCCGAAATATTGTTTACGTACGGCTTTTCCGTGCGTAAAGTATAATCGAGTGTTACAAAGTAAAGTAAACTTTACGCACTCGATTATACTTTACGCACGGAACAAAACGTAAACAATATTTCGAAAAGTACTATTAAAGCTTACTTTAAGAGATCTTTCTGTACAGCATCCAATATTTAAACATTTTAAAGACATTTTAAGAGACATTTATTCATTACAATTTTAAAAGGTTTTTTGGGTAAATAAGTTTCTAAACAATAACCAAGCAGTCATATCTGACGTAAAATTAACTGATTTTTCAGAATCTTTTATTAGATTTCTCAAAAAGTGGAACCGTGAAAACCTGTGCATGATTATTTCCAATAACACATGAATTTTTTTAATCGTTTTGTTTCTTTATTATATTGTTTCATCACATTGAAATAATTTCAGAATTCTTATTTGAAGTAAAGAAATCGTGTCCTTGAGACTGGAACTGAAAATATGCATATTAAAATTTTAAAAATAAAGCTGCAAGTATCCAAAATGGTGGCTGAAATACGAAAGAATCGCGAAAGGTTCAGGAATTTTTTGTTTTAAAATGATACATTTTCTGAAAAAATGTTATCTTACCAAAAATTGCTCAAAGAATATGCAGATATTTTTTCAAATATTATTTGAAGACTTTTTCAATTTTTCAAAAATCGGGAAGAACTTTTTGTTTCGTAAAATTTTTTCCGAAAATGTATAATTTCTTAAAATTAATCAAAGAATATGCCGAAGTTTTGTCAGATTTTTTTTCCCTTTTCAAAATCACAAAATTTTGAAAAATTGAAAAAATCATCAACACAATTTGGAAAAAACGTCAAGGTATTCTTCTATTAATTCTAAGAACTTCTTGTTTCGTTGCAATTTTTCCGAAAATGTATTATTTTCAAATAAAAAATTCCTTAACTTTTGGACGATTTTTTCGTGTTTTAGCTATTTTTGATACTTTTAGGATAGGATTTCATTATTTCAAACAGGAATTCAGAAATTATTTCAATGTACAAAAGTGATATTTATTTATTTATTTATTTATTATAATAAACAGGCCAAGTGGCCCTTTACACATAAAGAAAAAACCGATTTAAAAAATGCATGTTTTTTGGAAATAATCATATATAGTTTTCACGGCTGCGTTTTTTGAAAAATCTATCAAAAAATTCTGAAAATTCAGTCAATTACGTCAAATATGATGCTTAAACAGTTTTTAGTCCTTTTTTTATACAAAATACAATCGTTAAAAATTGTAGTGAAAAAATGTCAGGACTTTATGGGTTATAGAGCTTTTAAATATATCCTTTCGTTGTTTAGCTTTTTACTTTAATTTCGAATGAAGAGAATCTTATTTTGTGTATTGGATAAAGTAGTATGATTTCGTTGTTTTTAAACTGAAATAGAGAAAATGAAATTATTGTCGATTAAGTACTTTTTGTTGAGAAATAAAAGTACAACATAATGGTAAGTGCAAGAAAAAGACCAAACATATTTTTAAGGCGGAAGATATCGATTCTTCATGATAAAATAAATTAAAAATTCAAGTAAATTGCTTTATATAGAATAATAATAAATGGGAATTTGAGGTTAACGATATATATATGTCAATTACGCCTTTAATTTTTAATTTGGAATCAATATATTTCCGTAGCTGGAGAAACTTTCAATATCGCTCGTTTGAGAATACTCCTGTATTGTGTTCCTAAGTACATAAATTTACTCAACTCTCCCCCTAATGTATAATCACAGGGTAGCGATGTCTTCCTTCTTGCCGAAAAATGTGTTATCATAGTCAATACACATAATTTCGAATTTCTAATATCAAAACCTAAATTCGTAATATTTTTAGGATTATTAAACTCTGATTTTACAAATTTGCCGTTAATAAAAAAAAATACTTTTTGCTACAAATTGGTAACATTCAAAACTAGACTGAACAATAATGAATTGATTTGCAGTAATTAACTGATCGCATTTTCTGTTTGTAGTCGTAATTGATCTATCCTCCGTGTACTATGTGTTTTAAATTACGTAACGAGTTTTTTAAATCGCGTTTGTATCATTAATTTTTATTCTCCAAAGTTTGCCAATATTCTACTGCTTCTTCGGTAATTAACAAACATTATCTAAAAACACAAAAATGTTAAGAGTAACAATCGTAATATTCTGGAAGTCTATATTACAAATTTGCTCATGTTTGAAGGTAAAATTATATTTGCCTGCTTTTTCAAAGGATCTAGTCGACGTTGGTATTTAGTATTCACGAATTATTTTCTATTCATATAATTCAAGGAATTGAAATGAATTTTTATGTCTGACTCTCAATTGGGATTCTTTATGATTCATTTCTTGTTCGTTTAATATGAAAAGGGAATATAACGATGACATTTTCCCTGCTGTTCAGATATTTTATTTGCAGAACACCGAAAAAGTGAATATTTTCAATCTTCTGCGAATGTTGTTAACTGTCAATAATATACAATCTATAAATCATTGAAGATCATAATCCACATATCTTTGGTCTTATGCTTATATATTATTATTGTGTAATTTAAAAAGATATTTTAGAAGACTAATTTCAAGATTTTATAAATTATTTTGTTTTTAAATAATTTTCGGTTCGTTTTACATTTTGGTCATATAATTGCATATCTTTCTTAAAAATCGTATAATTCGTAAACAATGTATTCTTTTTAATGACTTTTTCTACATTTTCAATGTTTATTGTGTGCTAAATCAAGTAGAAAACTGATATACAGTTTAATCTAAATTTTCTTGGATGGTCACTCATTGCATATATCGATTTCACGACACTTTTAAAATAGTAGACACACTTACATCTCAAGTAATAAATAAAAAACTAGATTAAATTTTTAAACACCCGATATGGTGCATAATGTAGGTTAAACATTTTTTAGTAGGTAATAGCAGGTAATAAAAAATGCGCTTTTCCAGTAATCAGTTGAATTGAATGATGGAATTTAGTTTTTAGATATCATTATTGACGACTCCTGAAATATAGGTGACAATTTTAAAAATATAGAAATTAGAATTTCACAGTTCTAAATTCTCCATAGTAGTACATTGTGCACCTAGAGAGCAAACACCTATCTTGTTACACATACTACTTTCTCAGACGAAAGCTCCAAATACTTTGTGATTATTTTTAAGACATGCATCATAGTATCAAGATGTTTTTTTTTTGTTTTAAAAATTGCGTTAGAAAAGAAAACAAATAAAATAACAAAAAAAGATAATCATGAAAAACTTGATTAAATTTTAACATTGTCGTATTCATATTGTCTACGCTACATTGAAAACAAGTTGAAGTAAAATTACATTTCACCACATTAAAAAGAAATTATAATACACAACAAAAAATTAAACACCGAAATCGCAAGAATTTTACTACTTAAATTTCGAAAAAAAATGTCTACCTGAACATATTTTTAATTTAGATTTTTCATATCATTTTTGTGACCCCTCAATGAAATATTCTGAAATCAGCTTAACAAATTATATTCATTTATTTCGTATTATTATTTTGTCTATAAATGATATTTTATTATTATTAAATATTCTAACAAAATTTACATTATTTATAATTAAAAATTCCAAAAGAATATTCCGAACGTTGGACATTTCAATGTTCCTGGAATATGGATGGAATAAAGTGTGCTATTAGGGAAAATAATGTAACAAACATTCTAAAAATTCTAATTCTAAAAAAAAACAAATTACAATTAATAATAAATAGTTTCTAATACTCATATACACAGATAATAAATAATCAATATTATAGACCTTGGGTCTCTAAAAATGCTTTTCTACTAAATAATTTCAAA
The DNA here is from genome assembly GCA_030407085.1 of Trichopria drosophilae. Classification (NCBI taxonomy): domain Eukaryota; kingdom Metazoa; phylum Arthropoda; class Insecta; order Hymenoptera; family Diapriidae; genus Trichopria; species Trichopria drosophilae. Next base: position 172,208,711 of record CM059582.1, on the reverse strand, counting down.
TATTTTGCAGTGCAAAATGTTATTCACAGTTCTTATGAATAAATCTGAATATCTTAACAAAATGCACATTTTGTTATCTGATAAAAATTTAAAAGTTAAAGTTATCTGATTGGTTTAGAAATAAGTATATTTCAAAAACGACTGTAAATATGTAAAAACTTATAATGCGGTTTACACCCAGGGCATCTGGTTTACCTAAAATGCATAAACCTAATACCCCATTAAGAATAATTATTTCTATGAATAACTTACCCGCTTACAAATTTGCCTCTTTTTTTAACTCTATTTTAACCTCTGCTTTTCCAAGAACAAACAAATCCATAAAAGACAGTTGGGAATTAAAACACAAAATTAATAATTCTAACATGGATAATGATTTTATATTTATATCCTTTGATTTACTTGTTTTATTTTTTGCTGATATTTCCACTTATGTTTACTTTTATACTAAAAAGGAAATACACATCTTCACTTCTATTCCAAAATATTTTTCAAGTGAAATCTTAGATATTTTCCATAGTGTGAATAAAGTTGAGGGAAAATGCAATAGAAGTAAATTCACTCTTTAAATCGAAAAAAACCATGAATTTTTAAATATTTTTTTTAAAACAATTTTAGAATATTAAAAATTAACATATAAAATAAGAATATTAAAATATTAAAATTTCTAAATAAATGTATTTCTGTGCACTGCATATACTCAGTTTATTCAGTTGGTACTGAGATTTTAGTACCTGTGATTAGCAAAAGTAATATGCACAGAACATGTAGGGAAGACTTAATCTGATAAAGAAGTTACTACATTCACCTAAACAAAAGGACTCAATGAGGACTGCAGAATATACTTAGGAGATTATGAGGGAGAATGAGGTTCATTTTTATACTAAACTAATTCATCTCGATCTATATCGAAAAAATCCTTCGCATTATTCAGAATATCCCATAATCTCCCTCCTTTACCTCTGCTATTTAAAATCGGTATAGCTGAGAGCGTAATGGGGGGAAAAGTGTAATCCGTGTAATCCTTTAAACCTGAAGTGTCAAAGAGGGGAAAAACTTAAAATTAAAAACACGTAATTCAATCAAGGGCGATTAGACGAACTACGATCCGATTACTAAGGTCAAAATATTATATTTTGATTGTCAAAACGATTAAAGACTACTTATGAAAAATATAAAAGTTATTTGCAGTGAATATTTAGGTATATCGATTTTACTACAAATCGGCGTCGATTTCAAATGTGCAGTTATGAAATATAATTATTAAATTTAAATTAAAATTTAACTAGTAAGTACATTTTTATTTTCAGTTTAAAATCTGGAGGTTGTTGAAAATTCTGAATTAGTGTGAAATGGGTTGCTTGTCTTATTTCAGAGCTTTCGAGAATTTTTTCTTCTGAAATTTAAAGAAATTGAAAGGACCTAATAGTACATGTAATAAAAATGTCATATAATGCAAAATTAAATAAATATCTTTTAGTTGTTTAAATTTTTTTAAAATGTTGTTAATGTCATTCTAAATTTTTAAAAATTACGGATAATTTGTTGCGGTTTAAAACCATGTTAATTGGAATTAATATTAGTGAAGTCTAGTAAATATTTACGTTGATAACATAATTTTTTAAATTAAATATCATTTAATACGAAGAAAAAATTTTTGATAAAATGTTGTTTATGCAAATATAATGTAGGATTGTATAGTTCATCGTATTCTATACATTAAAAACTATATTGGTATAAAATGCATTCTTTTCTATTCTTTGGATGAACAATTACTCATCAGAATCGTGTTTTTAATTTATTGTCACATGGGAAACCTAATTACAGGTTCATTATGCTTCAATCGTAATACATGTTTCATAACAAATAATAACATAAACTTTATGTAAAAATGCGATGACTAACTGAAGATGTATAATTTATACGAAGCATCGAAATTTTAGGATCATGGAGGAAAACACTGATTTTATTAGGTAGACTGAAATTTAGGTTTACCTTTTTTTACTGTGTACAATGTAAAAGTTTTATCAAATCAGGATTTTCAAACTATCTTTGAGTAACATTTTTGTATGTTTTCGATTAAAATTATAAGTCATGCATCCTGCACAACAGTTACTAAGGAATATTTCAATAAGGTCTAGTAATTGTTTGTTTGTTGGCCAGTACAGGTATAAAAAATGAAATATAATACATAATATGTGAATTGAGTACATCCGCACTCACGATCAGATCGGATATTCAGGTTCGTTCGCAAAACATATGTTTGTGTGAATACCGACATCAATTGTGTCACGAAGTATGAGGCCGGGTGCGTGTCTTTAGGTAAGGGCGGTAACTCGGCAACAATAAAAGGTAAAAGGTGGAAGCCAAAAAATGAAGGTGTCCGAGGGTCGGGGTCGTAGGGATCTCAAGGGACATTACATTTTGGTAAGGTTTTCAAACACACGGAAATCTATTTATATCGACCATCGCATTTAAGTATTCAATATCTCCACTGGCACAAAGTGGGTGCGGATGAGCAGAAAAAACAATTTTGAAGAGAAAGAAATTCCGATTCATGGTAGAATATTTTATCACAATGCGAATAATTGGTATTCTTGGTAATTGCACATTACAATTGAAAAATGATAAATTTCTTTAATTCGGTCGAGCATTTTTTGAAACTTTTTGTAATTATCGTCATAAAATAATATTCTGATACTAAAACTAGTGGCTTCGACCCTGCGGCCATTAGCTCGTATACTCCTCTACTCCGCAGGGTTGAATAGACCCAGCTATTTAATTGACAATAGAAAAAAAATGAAGTTTGTCATTTTCAAAACTTTGAACCCAGCACATTATTGCCGGAGCATTATTACTTTCACATATATATTATGTTGTTCTATGTCAAAGTCTGTTAGATACTATTTTTGCTTTATTGCCAATGGGCATTTGTTTATAAGATGTAAGCCATAAAAAATGGCTTTAATAATTTTATAATTCACAATAAAAATTCATCAAATCAAACTGAAATTTATTATTCGGGAGTTTTCGAGTTTGTAGTATCCGAATCCATGATTCTAATTGAACAATTCAAAATGGTGGATCCAATATGGCCGACACTACTTTTAAAAAGTAGTAGTAGCAATAGTATTGTATTCACTTTAAATTTAGTACTTGGGGGGTTTTGAGATTACCGAATTCAAATACAGAATAAAAAATGCACTTGGCCTTTTCACGCAACTGAGGGGAGTGGGAGAAGCGGCGCCTTTCTTTTGGTAAATATAACAAGACGGAAGGGGAAGGCGATGAACTGAGTGAATAAATATACCGAGACTTTACCTTAGAAACATTGTTTACTATCTTCTAAAAAGAATAAAAAAAGAATTAAAGAGAGTTGGCCGAGAATTTTCTGCAATACGTGATTTTTCGATATTGGAGTAAATTCTCGGTCAATTCTCGACAAATTTCTTTGATTTTTTTTAAGATAGCATAAAAAATGGTTAAAATTGTCTTTATGAAACTCAAAATTTAAAAATTCGATTCAGTAGTTTTTAATTTCGGCTTTTTCATGACTACTTTCTTCAAAATTGATTTAAAAATTTCAGAAATGTGGGTGAACATAAAACAAATTTTTTTTAAATTACAGATGGATTTAAAGAAATTAAATTTAAAAAACAAATTTTTTACATTTTTTATTCCAACACCACTGACTTTCGCGTCAAAAGTTACTCAAGAATGAATTTCTTTGACGCATTAAAATTCGCTAAATTAATTTAAACACTAAAAAAAGTTTGGTGAACAGAAAAACGTATTTCCGAAATAATTACCCATGGATTTTAAAAAATTCCATTTTTTTTTTTTGAGCAAAAAATTGTTTTGAGCCAACAAATTTTTTTACAATTTTTATTATAGTGTCTTTGAATTCCTCGTAAAAATGACTAAAGAACCAATTTTTTGGTATTTTTTGAACGATTGTTTCATTTAAATATTTTATTTCCATTAAAAATCATTTACCTCCCAACCTTGCTATTGGTAATAACCGATTCGATTTCATTCATATCAGTTACATTTTCATCTATTTTTCTTTCGATTCAAAATAATGACATTTGTTGTCAAGTAAAAATTAACTATCCATTCAAATTCATTCGCGGCAAATATAACTATTTTTCCATTGAAATTCATTCAACTTGCAATTGTTCTATTCGCACTTTTCAATTGAAATTCATTCAACGAAATCATTTCTGCATTCCACTATTTTCCCATTCAAAATCATTAAATCGAACAACTTTTTAGGAGCTATTAACTATTCAAAATCATTGAAACGCATTTTCTCATTGAAATTCATTGCAGAAGCTAAGAAAACGAATTCAGAAGTGACGCAGTGAATGAATTTCAATGGATCTTCAATGAGTTGAGCATGGAGAAGGTGTTCATAATTATTCACGGAAGACATCCCAGCAATCGAAAAAGGATTCGGAGGGATTTAAATTTTGAATCTCTGCGAATTCGTAATTTGTCCTGGATTGAAATGGATTGAAATGGATTCATTTTGATTCACTCCTATGCCTGCGAATGCTTTTCAATCCATACGTATCTCATGTTGATTCCTCCCAAATTCCCAATTTTAAAGGGATTCCGTTGGATTCACGCCTATGCCCGCGAATGCCTTTCAATCCAAGTAAATCCTATTTTCAATTCCTCTTTTTCGGAAAAAATATATAAAAAAGTTTCTTTTTTTACTATCATGATTGGATATGCCACCTTTTATGAATTCGCGCAGGACGGATTGAATTCGCCTCTGTGGATTCAGAGGCAATCAGCATTAGTCGTATTCGACATTATTATTTTTGGATTTATATGGATTCACAGAGACTGGTTTCGATATGCTTATTTGGATTCAAAGGCGTTCAGGATTACTTATTTTCGAGAATATCATTTTTGGATTGAAATGGATTCGCAGAGACTGGTTTGAATTCGCTTTTTTTTTATTCCGAAGCATTCAGCATTATTTAATTTTCGGCGATATTATTTTTGGATTGAAATGGATTCGCAGGGATCGGTTTCAATTCACCTTCATGAATTCAGAGGCATTCAGCACTATTTATTTTCGACGATATCATTTTTGGATTGAAATGGATTCGCAGAGACTGGTTTAAATTCGTCTTTTTGGATTCCGAAGAATTCAGCATTACTTACTTTCGAGAATATCATTTTTGGATTCAAATGGATTCGTAGAGATTGGTTTGTATTCGCGTTTTTGGATTTTGAAGCATTCAGTATTATTTAATTTTCGGTGATATTATTCTTGGATTCAAGTGGATTCCTAGGGATTAATAGGAATTCTATTTTCTAGATTCGTAGGGATTCAATATTTTACAAAATTATTTTGTATTCACAGGGATTATGTTTGGACAAATTACGAATTCAAGTGAATCCATTTGAATCCTTCTTAATCAATTTCCAATCCTTTTTCGATTGGAGTCAAAATTTATGAAAATTAAAAATTGATCTATTTTCATATAGTATTAGATATTAGAAATAAAATTCTACAAGGATTTTTTTAAATTTATTAAAATAAAAAAGTTATGAACAATTTAAGTTTCATGCACTTTTTTTTTAAAAATTCGCAGTTTTAAGAGATTATATTATTAACGAAGTCTAATATCGGAATTTTGTTAACAAATGTCTATATTTTTAAATACTATACAATGATTTTAAAAATTTTGTTTTTTAATGCATAATTCGGCATTTTTTTATTAACAAGTAGAGTTATTTTATTGTTCCAAATGGCAACATAAATTTTTTCGTTTATATTACTATTCCGTATACGTTCAAGATGAAGTATGAAAAAAAACTTCAGTATTCTTCAATTTTAGGTACTTAATCGAGAGTTTGTTTGTTTTTTTTTGTTGCGCAATACACGTCATGAAACTGGGCCCCGCTCTCATCACACACAAGTCGGAGATCGAAAAAAGCTGGTCAAAACCTACTTTTGAAATTTTTTATTTTTTATACAATAGCTGGGATTTTCGATACATCTGCAAAGATTGAAAATACTTCGGAATATAGAAATATTCGTGATCAGGAGGCCAAAATACATCTAAGACTTAACCTATATTTTTCAATTTCGTACAAGTGTCTAATCCGCACTAAATTATGAATACTTTTCAATCGATTTTCGTTAGCTTGGGCTAATCCATTTTAATCCAATTCTGATTACTGGGTAGACAAGGAATGGAATGCCAGTGCGCCAAGTGCAGAACGTGTTTACGATTTAATTCACGCAATGAAAAACAACACGTATGTCTTTAAAAAATCCCGCCGCGGCACATCAGGTACACAGGGCAAAATATCGGCGCGTGGGAAAAGGCAATCTGGTGTAGAGGACGACTCACCGGGTGTATACAAAACGGCATGCACGCGAGTGTTACGTGCACATGCACCTACACACAAACACAAACGCGATAGAATGCGACAGGAACACAACAGGAACCTTGCGCAGAAGCGAGACAGAGTGGGGGGGGATCGCGTTCCCGCAACGGAACCGAGTGGAACTGAGTGGAACAGAGAGAGTACCGTTGGTTGCGTCGCGTCACGTCACTTCGCGAGTCGCGAGAGCACGAGTCGGTGGTTTTGTCGACGATGCTGGACGACGCTCTGGCGTGGGGAGCGGTTCGATCTTAATTAATTAACGGCTCCATAAACCAAAAAATCGGTAAGTCGCTGGTTCGTTAAAAAAAATCGAGCTTTTCGACGCTGATCAAAAAAAGTTCGCCGCGAGTCCCGACTTGACAGCGTCGGCGATCGATGCTGGTCGCAGCATCACGGGTGTTGCCCGCCTCTATCCAGTGTGTGTGTGCGCGTATATATAGGTGTGTTAGCGCGTGCCGCCGATCGGATTCCGCGATCGTTAAAAAAGAAAAAAGCCGACGGAGGAAGAACCCGGGACCGCCGTTTGCCGATTTCGTCTATTTGCGATGTTGTCACTTTCGAGGACGTCCAGTCCGGTGAGATCATCGCGTATCGTTTTTGCGCGCGTTACCGATTCGCAACGCCCTGGATAATTCGTCGTTCGCGGAACGCCCTGCCAGATTCGACCGAGATTCCCGGACGATCGACCTGGTGCATTTTCGAGCGGTGCCCTCGACCCGGAATCCCGGGACGATTTTTCCACTCCTTGACCTTTCTTTTTAAGGTTCTTCCTCCCTTCGAGTGGCCACTTAATATCTTGCTGACGGATGGACTTTTTTTAAAAGTGCTCATTGTTGTTTCAATTTCCTTTTAGGTAGAACGAAGAACAAGTGGCAAATATGAGGTTTAAGGCCTGCGTCCTTGCGACGCTCCTCCTGCAGGCTGCTGCCTTGAGTAAGTTCCACCAATCGTTTCTTACTCGTAAACATTGATCCTTGCTTTATCTTACATTTTATCACTAAAGTGTCAATTAATTGACTGGTAATTGACTCTTAATGACGTAAAACAATAACATTAACGACTTTTAATTTGGTGTCGCTTCTATCAAAATAAAGCTGTATCTATTTGTTCAAGTAGCGAGATAAGGGTCTTTGCTGGGAATTCTATTTACTTAGTGATAAGAATAGATACTAATGTTTTGACAGGAAATAAATACACAAATGAAAACAAACTTTGAAGTTTAAAGCTCCTGCAATAATTTGTACTACTTTACAAATAATCGGGACAAATTTGCACTTTGGGTTTTGTTAGTTATTTATTTATTTATTGTAGTAGAAGGCCTTGAAAGACCTTTATAAAAAAAGAAATAACAATCTGCACTTAATAAGAACAAAACAAGAGAAAACCTTAATAAACAATTAATAAGCCTAATATTCTATATCTCGGTTTAAGGAGGTTTTATAATAAATCGACTCCTTGTAGATTAACTTCAAATTTTTGCAATAAATACCTAAGCACATTAACTACATTCTCTTAAAAATATGACGCTGAAGTTAGCAGACGATTTAAAATATAGAAGTTCTATTTTATATTTCATTAGAAATTACACAACTAACAAGGGGAGACTGCCAATTGTCCTCCGCCGATCATACTGGGGATGAAATGTTTTTCTATATCAAAATCCATTAGACACATATTTTTTCTTTTCTGCCAATGGGCATTTGTTTACAAGATATCAGCAATAAACAAATTTTATTAATAACGTGCCATTTCACAGTACAAATTCATCAAATTAACCTGAAATTTGATACTTTTTGAGGTCGCTGAGTTCGAATCCGTGATCAAAAATGAAAAATTCAAAATGACGGACATTACTTTTGAAAAGTTATTAAATTCGCATAAAATGTATTACTTCGGGGTTTTTGAGGTCGCTGAATTCGAATACATGATCAAAAATTCAAAATTCAAAATTGTTCATATATTCGAAATCAGTGACCCCACAAACCCCCAAGTAATAAGTTTTAAGCGAATTGAACAACTTTTAAAATGTAATGTCCGCCATCTTGGATCCGCCATTTTTAATTTTTATTATGTATTCGAATTCAGCGACCTCAAAAACCCCCTAGTAATAAGTTTTAAGCGAATTCAATACATTTTAAAAATAATGTCCGCCATTTTTTGGATCCGACATTTTGAATTTTGAATTTTTTTATCATGTATTCAAATTCAGCGACCTCAAAAACCCCAAAGTAATACATTTTATGTGAATTTAATAACTTTTCAAAATTAATGTCCGCCATTTTGAATTTTTCATTTTTGATCACGGATTCGAACTCAGCGACCCCAAAAACCCTAAGTATCAAATTTCAGCTTAATTTGATGAATTTGTACTGTGAAATGGCACGTTATTAATAAAATTTGTTTATTGCTGATATCTTGTAAACAAATGCCCATTGGCAGAAAAGAAAAAACACGTGTCTAATGGATTTTGATATAGAACAACATATTTCATCCCCATTATGATCGGCGGGGGACAGTTGGCAGTCTCCCCTTGATACACAAAATATTAATATAAATACCAACTGGACTATTTATAATAAGAAGAATCTGTTTTTATTCAACTGCGACAAGTTGGCTGCTAGCTTCAGCAACATCTTAAAAATTAAGCAACCCTAGCCACATGAAACTTGAGAGAAATAAATTTTTAAAGTTGGACATTTTTACATGTAAATCCTAATCAATGTGTCCATGTAAAGTTTTAATAAACTGATGAAAAACTACATTGCAGATCTTTACGAAAAACTGCTACAACATAGACAATAGTGCTAGAAACATTATAAAAAAAATTGATTCGGTCTAGCCATACCGTTTGTTAGATATTCAATGATAACCTTTGTAATTTTACATAAATGTCAAATTGACAACACAAAACATAACCCTGAGGCGCAAATCAAATACACTGTAAAAAATGGAAATGAACTTTAAATCTGTTGTAATTTTCATTATGTTTCATTTTCATAATCACATGAAATTGAGAATTTCCTATGTGATTTTGTGAATTTCCTATGTGAGATTAGGAATTTCACAACGTTTTGTAAATATCCTATGTTGAAAGTAGTAAAATTACAACACGACACATTTTCCCAACGTTGTACATGGGTCAAAATCGAGCTCATGCTGTACATGGTAAATTTACCAAATACAGTAGGACCTCTCTTATTCTAATTAGTAAAGTTTTTCAAGATGGCACCAACCTCTCTTATTCTAATTTTCCGCTTACCCCCCCTTTCTTTGCTTGCGAGCTTGTGATTCGTGGACAATATTTTTCGTTGACTTTTCGTGTGATAGTGGGAGAAGACTTGTGGGGGAACGATTAAAATAAGAGAGGCTGGACAATTTGAATAAGAAAGGTTCTACTGTAATAGATGATCCAGATTTGAATGAAAGGTATCTCAAAGTCGATGTTGAACCATTTCAATCCGATCAACGTATTTTGAATAAAAAGGTCTCCAAATGACAGATAATTGAATATAGGTAAAACAAACATTCTGTATAAATTAATTATAGCAGAGCAGTTAGAAAATTCAGAAATTATACGTTTAAGAAATCCTAATACAGCCAATGATCTACTAACAACCTGTCTTTAAAAAGACTATGAGGAATTACACATGTTTTTTCATTTGATAGACCAAATAGTTTTACATATTTTCTATGTCGCAAATATTCATACAGTAAAACCCCTCTTACTTGAACACCCCGTCTATTTGAACAAAATAACCTCGTTTATTTGAACGATTTCTACTTACCCCCACAACTCGCTCTTACACGGATGCAAATTCCAATGCGCGTGCGCTACTCACGCCGGACGGGTATATTGCGCGAGTAGTGGGGACAACTGTAAGCGTTCAAATAAACAGGGTTGGAGGGAAAATGCTGGCTCGACCCTGTTCAAGTAAGAGGGGTTTTACTGTAATTTATTTATACATTAAAATTGCACAGGATCATTGCCGAATAACAATGTTTAACAATTTGATCCGGTATTGGTAGATATCGTATTGAGATTGTGAGTATTTTGTGTTTGTCATTTCCAAAATTTCATGGTAGAGTTTCATCAGAATTGTCAAATATCATTAGACGCATTAAAACAATGTAGAATAATTGCTTTATTCCTTTCGCAACTTCTACTTTACTTATTTTGCCTCTTAACCCTTTCTGTCACGAATTTTTCCAGTAATGGGTTTTTCTTAAATTTAGTATACAGGGTTTTTGGAGCTGTCGATTCCGAATCTGATGTCAAATTTACAAAATTCAAAATGGCAGATCCAATATAACACCAAATTATCGTTTCTCTGAATTTTGGTCGGCCGTATTGAATCCGCCATTTTAAATTTTGTAAATCTGATATTGGATTCGTATTCAGTGCCCCCTGCATACCAAACGTCAAATACAGTAATAATAGCTATTAATTCATCCTGGTATACATTTTTTTTGAAAATTATGCTTTTTCAAAAATAATTTCTTATTATCAATATTTATTTTACATAATTATGCAATATTATTATTTTTTAATAACATTTATTGGAGCCTTAGGAAGGGCAGGAATAAGAAATCGTTGACGAACCACTCATAAACGATGAGAAGTTGATATCATGTAGGTAGGACACAGTGTCCCACTGTGACTGAAACGATTAAAGTGTTGTAAATAAATGCACTTTTTGTTTTCCATACAATTATGAGTGTTTCTAAAAACACAAAAGACAAGTTTCACTTTTTTAGAACAACCAAAAATCACGTCCTTTGAAAATTGTCCGCAGAAATTTACCAAACTATCAAAACACAAATCTGTCCAGAGAAAAAAGTTGCGGGTTATATGCAGCTCTTGGGGCAGCCAGCAACTCTAACATCGAAATCATACAACATTCCAGTCAAAAATATTAAGAATTATTGTGCAAGCCCTTTGGTATGTGCCAAATGAAGTGATACATTGTGATCTGAATGTAACGACAGTGAAAAAAGAAATGAAAAGTTTTAGTGTCAAGTACCACAAAAGATTAAAAAAACATTCAAATATTCTGGCTACAAACTTGCTAGAAACGAGAGACCAGACCAGAAGATTGAAAAAATTCAAACCGTTAGACCTATCCAACAGGTTTTAATAAAATTAAAAATGTTTATAAAATTTAATTAGTATCACAATATATAATTAATAATGTAAGATACTTAATAGCAGAGCCTTCAGTGGGAGGTTATTTTGTAACGCCTTAGTTAATTTTAATAGATTTACTTATTATTCCTTAGAATTGATTGTATATATAAATGGGGTTAAATTAAAAAAAAAAAATATTCAGCTTTCAAAAAGTTATCTTGCATTCTTTGATATCTTCATGCTATAAAAAGTTACAAATCAAAAACAAAACTGGATTCACAATACAGCCCTCTCCCTACATTAAGTGTAACATCAAGAAAAGGATATATAAAACTATATCTTCTTAATAGAATAAATAATAAGTATAACAGATTAACATTTGTAAATAATAATAATAATACCGTAGTAATGAATTTTTACCTCGATAATGAAACAATTATTAGAATTAATGACAATTAGGTCTCTTGGTATGTTATTCCATATATTATTTCTACAATTTCTTTCTCATGAAATTCTGAAGTTTGCACTTGAATAATTAAACATCCAGAAAATATAATTTACATGAAACATGTACTCGCATAGAAATTTGTATACCTTGAGGCTATTCTAAAGTCGTTTCTTCCTTCTTGAAAATTATGCAAAGACATTCAACGAGTACACATTCCAAAAAGTTCAACTTGATTCGCCTCAATGGGCAATATGTACATTTCATTTAGTACTTATCAAGAAAAAATGTGCACATTAATTCGGTGTAAACTTTATTTCTGGATGTATTGTAATTAAAGATCGCATTGCTATTTTGTTAATTTACTTTACTTTATAAGCAACGTTTATTGTTTTCTTAACTGCTTAAAATTAAAAATTAAAATATTAGATATAGTCTTGGTAAGACGGTTCTTTTACTAAAATAAAATTGGAAAGATTAATTTTCAATTATTAGGTTAATGTCAACCAGTAAATGTGAAAAACAAAACTTTTTATTTCTTCGGCTGCATATATATTTAATTTAAGTAACTTCACTACTAACAGGTTCTGTATCTGTTTAGCGATCATATAGAGAACTAAATGCCTATTATTGACAAAAAAAAAAACAAGGTTTGCCCCGGTTTCTCTATGTGGACTCATCAGTAAGACCATAGAGGACCTGTCTCAGACGTGTAGATAGTTTTATTTTAAGACTTCAAGTTTTAATAAAACTTAATAATACACAAACAAATAATTTAGTCCTTTATCACATTTAACATAGATAGATTTTTCACATTTAGTGGTTGACATCAACAACCTGAAATTGAAAAGTAATGTTTCCAATTTTTTTTTTTTAAAGAACCGTCTTACCAAGACTATCTCAATTAATAATCAATAATTGAGTAGTATTAACTAAAATGAAACTTGCACAACGCAGTTTTAAAAATTGTTAGTTTGTGGATTTTTGTGTGATAAAGGTCGATTTGTCTGTTTTAGTTTCTCAGATAATCTGAGAAAATAAATATAGCAGGAAACAATTGCCTGATGGTAAATATCTGTATTACAATCTATTTATCTAGCCCCTAAATCTACTAAAATTTTAAAACTTTTACCAAATAACCTTAATTATATGGCGAGTTTGCAGTCGATGAAAAATTGTCCATGTCAACATTACTCGTTAATAAAAAATAATTGACATTATCTGGTAAAAATCATACCAAGTTTTGTTAACAAAAAATAATTGATTTACGTTTTTAAGTATTTAGGTCATTAAACTAAAAAACATTCAGTGCTCCACTCGAACATGTGTGTGATTTGCACTTGTTAATTGCGTAAATTCAAAATAATTATAAATATAAAATGATTATTAAAGGTTTGCAAGTGAATTTCAATCATTGATCTTCCAATTATTATCAATATCCATTTATTTCCTTTACAGATGAGCATGATTGTATAATTTCTATGTATTTTTCAATGAATCTAAATATGACAACAATATAATCACAATAAGAACTGAAAGATATTGTAAAGAATTTGGCAGGGCAATATACCGTCAAGAAGAAATAAAATAATGGTTATTTGTATATTAATTATGATATTATAGAATTGAAATCGGTTGAACATAAATTTCTCCGTTTCTTATCTTTTAAAACTAACACTCTATTCATCAGTTCGGTGACAAATAGATTTCTGTTGCTAGTTTCTATAGTGTTTTTTCTTTGACTTCTTGTTGCTTATTGAATGATCTAAAAGTTGCCTATAACATGCTAATAATATTTGGTCTTATTGTCAAACATTCCCTCACATTCTTACGGAATTCAACTATCTGCCTCAAATGGTGACGTATCGTGTGATTAGCGAACACGTAATTAAAAGCATCAAATGTAACATAGACATTGTTCTGCTATCAAAATTGAAATTATGAGAAGTAAAATACTAATCATATTGTTTGCTCTTTCCTGAATGGCCAAGCAAAAGAATTTCCGACTTTTACAAAAAGAATAGTCCCAAAGTCCAATTTTTAGAAATTAATCCCCAGTAAACGAAAATTCATTGATGATCGTTTGAAATTTATTCACGACATCACGTCTGAATTAGCTTTGTTAACTTCTTGAATGAATTTCAATGAAAAAATAAATTTCAATTACTTTTAATGGTTAATAGTTTGTAGAAAGTTATTTGCTTCAATGATTTTGAACGGGAAAAAAGTGGAATGGAAAAAGTATCATTGTTAATTAATTTCAATAGAAAATTGCAAATAGAACAGTTGGAAATTGAATTAATTCCAATGGAAAAATAGTTATCTTCGCTTCAAATTAATTAATTTCAATAAATTTGAATTATAAAAAAGTAAAACATGAAACATATCTGAAGTATTTTTTCATTGAAATTCATTCAAGACAATGCAAAAACTTATTCAGAAATAATGCACCGAATGAATTTTCGTTTGCTGGATGAATGACATCTGTTTAAAACTTTAATAATCCAAGTAAAAGCAGTATTGTTCTGATTTGTTAACTGATAAATATTTTCCAATTAAAATCATCCAAACATTCTAAACTATGATATATTCAGAAATACTACATTTAATATTCGTTATTTCAATCGTATTTATGCCTACTTTTAACATTTTTTCAATCTAATATACGACATTCGTAAAAAAATTTGTTGAAGAGGGTCTGAAAAATCTCGCAGCAATGTGTACACTGTGAAAAGTAAAAATAAAATTACATTTCCGAGTTTTTACAGATTTGTTGAAATTTCCTATTATTTTCATAGTAAAATTACAATTTTCTTGTAAAAGTCACCCGAAAATAGAGGGAAATTTACCATAAATATGTAAAATTTACAATGAAAAATGTAAATTTACAACGTCACAGGTGAAAATAAAAATACCAGTAATGATTGTGGTAATTTTCCATAGTTTTTCATGTAAAAAAGCACGGAGAATGTAAAATTACAAGTACACTGTAAATTTTGCTAGTCATTTACGTATCTGCTTCTCCCTCTCTCGCGAGTCGCGTCCTTCTCACCAAAAACTGACTGACGTCTTATTTACAGTGTACATGTAAAATCACATCGGTAATCTAGGAATTTTACCATGATTTTCACTGGTATTTTAGTTTCCACTATTTAACTGCAAAATTACATGGAAATTTTTCACAGTGTATATAATAAAGAAACCTTAAATATTACTAATACACCAGTTCAATACATCGATGTCTTGTTCAAAATGACATACAATTAATAGATTACTAAATGTGGATAGATTTCAAGTGTTTCATTAAAAAAATACAATGAATAATAAACAAAAAACCAAAAAGAACATTCCATACAAATTTATTAATCTTCCAAGAATTCCAGATATTCCAATAATCTAAATAAAAAGAATTGCACTTTGCTATTGCACAACATGTAGAGTGATGTATAATGTCAGCGATGTTAACCGGTACTTGCCACATTGGATTTATTGGAACCCAAATTGGCTCTTATTATTTATGGTGCCAACGAAAAACTAAGTGTGGGACGTAAGGGCTATCGTAATGTTGATCATTCTTCTACCTACAATCCAAATCATCTTCATGGTGTCATAGCAGGGTTTATTCCACTCATTATAATAAAGTACTGTTAAAATAAACCAGAACCCCTGTACATGTTATAACAAAACTAATATTATTTAAATCGTTTGTTCACTAAGTATACACCAAATGTAATCTTCACTAAAACATGTCTCACACGCAACAAACTCTAAATAAACACACAGAGGTGTGATATAACAAAATGCTCTTTAACCCATTAATGCAAAAATGGCTATTTTTTTACTAATTTCAATCAAATATTTTGTATCAAAATCAAATCTGAAAAAATTTATAAGATATCCTACTATTTTTTAAGGTGCTCTTCAAGAATCATAGGTCAAAATTGAGTTTCAGCCATCAGGAATCCCAATATAGTGCTAAATTTGCAAAACAATTGCCAGACATTTTTTTCTAGCATATTAAAATGTTGGGATTCGGAAATTATGCAAAAAGGTGCGTAAAAAAAAAATAAAAGTATGGCTTTTACAACAAAATTTTACTTTTATATCCTAATTCATTGTAACAACCAAATTGCACCCACAATGTAAATTGCTCTGAGTAATTTTTGGATACTCAAAAACCATAAGCTTTTTTTAAAAAAAATGCTAAGAATAAAAAGTTCTTAGAAATTGTCAAAGAATAAAATATTGAAATTTTTTCAGATTTTTCTAATGATATTGTGAGAAATGTTCATTTCAATTGCTTGAAATTTATTAAAAAATGTGCCACAATTTTTTCAGAATTTTTCGTAACTGTTTTAAAAATTTGATTGATGAGAATAAATATTTCCAAATTTGTTGGCAATTTTTTGCATAATTTCGAATTACTGTTGGCTCAAACTCAATGTTCAAATTTTCAATTTTTTCAGATTCGATTTTGATATACAATACTTGATTGAATCGAAATAAAAAACTGGCCATTTCTACCTGAACAATTGGTAGCCAAAAAAAATTGGCTTCAAACACGTATAACTTGTAGCTGCCATATTGAATCCTCCAGATGTATTGATTTTTGAAAATGTGACATCAGATTCGTATTCAGCGACTAAAAAAAACTGTAGTATACCAAATTTCGTGTAAATTAATTGAACACAGTGGAAGTTATTATAAATGATACATCACTAGTCATGGCACTTTTTTTGTACACATATGATACATTACCAGTGAATTGGTTAATGGGATAATTACCATAAAATTAATTAAACATTATTATTAAATACAGTATTAGAATGTACATAATAATGTATAGTGCATGTAATATCATCGATGTTATTTCCTGTCATCATTTTTCTACAGATCTAAAATGCTTCTTATATCTTACGGTCTAAAAAGTCTTGATGATCTCATAGCAACTTCAGAATGACAAAAAAAAAAGATAACCAATACATTGAACGCAGTAAAGAAATGATGTATTATTTTTTTTTAATTTATTTGTTGTTTTCAAAAGTACCAATTCCACATTAAAGTGAATTACAATCATTCTATGCATTTCTACTAACATTTTGCTAAAATAGTTATATAAAAATAATTTCAATTTAAAGAAATACGTAATATTAAAACATGTCCAATGATAAATTACAGCTTTAATGTAACATCTATATTACAGAAGATTTAGCAACATGAAATGAGACTAGTAAATTCGCATTCCTGATATTAAAATTAATTTGTTATACTTGCATCTTTTGACTGATTTCATTAAATACAGACTGAAGCAAATTATTTCTTTGCAAAGGAATTAGAATATAATGTATAAACATAAATTTGAATTCTAGAAAAAAAGTGGAGTTGACTCCAAATTTTTGTAATTACTACAGAAAGAAAAGAAAATATCTTTGTAATCAAATAAATTAAAAGAAGAATCGATACTTAATTACATAAATTAAAGATTAATGACATCACATTTAATATAATGCTTCTCTCAAAATAGCAAGATAACCGTGTTTGCATCACTTTCTACTATAAAAGATAAAGATGCTGATATCTCTACAGAACAGAAAACATTGAAATAGATAATTTGATTCAGTAATTTGCTGATAAAGAACAATTAATACACAACTATTACTTAATGCTGATATTTTTGTACTGGTATGAGTTGTAACATTAAGGTCATAACATGTGTGTAGTATATTTACAAAAAGAATGTTCTTCCGTTCGATAAAAATCTGTAATTTCAAGAAAACATTGTAAACAATTCAGGATTCTGACAAAATTTTATCGGAACTGTACACTAATTTATTTCGTAAACAACTGACTATTCTTTTATTATATTACTTTGTTTATTATGGATGTAAGAAGATATTCATATTATTAGAGTTTACTTATTTATTTATCAAAATATACACAAGTCTTAAACGCCTCTTAAAATAATAACAAAATTAAACAATGATTATAAAAAATTTTAAAAATAAAAAAAATCTAAAGATTTTAAAAATATTTTAGACAAGA
Source organism: Trichopria drosophilae (assembly GCA_030407085.1). NCBI lineage: Eukaryota > Metazoa > Arthropoda > Insecta > Hymenoptera > Diapriidae > Trichopria > Trichopria drosophilae. Next base: position 172,190,685 of record CM059582.1, on the reverse strand, counting down.
TTCTTTAATTATTGTAAGACTGACTATTTAACAGTGACACTATCATTCTCTAGACTAAATTTATGGTTTACTTTCTTATATGTTTATCCGGTAAGAAGGTTTGCATTAAAAACGATTTAAATTTTAATGATAACACGATTAAAGCAATGAATTTTCAATTGAATTGACTCTTTGATGTGGTCAAAAAGGTTTAGTGCCATAATTCGAAATTGGTTATCGCATAGTTGAATGATTTAATGCATGTTGATGTACGAGCCATTTTCTATCATTTTGAATGACATAAAAAGAGATTTGGTTTCAAAACATTCTATTAGTTACAAAAAATGAATTGATTTCAATGAAATTTATCGGAACATAGATTTCATATTTTTAATACTCTCTAATAATAGCCCCTTAAGAAGGCTTTCATTAAGAACGATTGAAAATGTGACGAGAAGCGATTGAAAGAAGCTAATTTCAATGATACTGAATCCTTTATTTTCATTGAAATTTTGTTACTTTAATACTATTTTCATTACAATTTTAATCATTCTTACTATACGCCTTCTTACCGGCTATTTCTATGAAGGGTGTTGAGTAACAATATCAAGCACAATAATGCTGTAATATAATTTTTTTTTTTTTTTTATCAATATTTCAATATTATTAAAAATGTAATGGTATTTTATTGATATCATTCTGGTTTTTTAATAGTGTTATGAAAATTATCACAACTATAAACACTTTGGAGAATTAAAGATATTCAATATTTAATCACTTTTAATCATTACGTCTTTATTGGATTTTTGGGCCATATCTTTTTTTTCTATGAAAAAAATTGATATCTTAACATTTTTGAGAAAATAGTAAAAACCTGAACTTTTTTACTTTAATTCGTTCATAAACGTAAAGTAATGAATACTTTTTAATGAAACTTACAGAAAGCATTATAGATTAAATTATTATAAAGCCAATAAACTTCGAATCAGAGTAAATTAATTTTGTTGAAGAATGATATTAATTTCTTTCTATCACTGCATCAAAATTACGGTTTATAATATTATAGCTTTGTTTAGCGAAAAAATAGTAAAAGATATCAATTTTTTTTATAGAAGAGAAAAAAGATTCAGCACCAAATTTCCAATGAGGAAGTGCTGATTAAAAGTGATTTTGTGAACATTTTTAAGGCACCAAGGGTCTACTGAAGTTTTCCAAAAAATATTATGTGCTGTTTTACTTTACGGCAACTCATTATTAAATTACTTTATACAACTTTTTGTTTATATCACAGTATGCAAACATGGTAGTTGTTAATTATATGATGTCTTAACTCTTTTAATTTCTAAGGCTCTTAGTGATATTCAGAATATGAGAACATTTTAAAATATCTTTTTTCATAAAATGTATGAAATCTTTTATGGGTTAGATAAGGGCTGACGATAATGATAGTAAACAAGTAAAGTCAAGTTTAAATAATACTTGATGTTTATAATTAGTTTATATATAAGTAGTTACATTAAATGGTATATAAAAATGCTTTATTGAGGTACAATCAATGCACTTAGATGAATATTAAATTTGATTAGAAGTAGAAATATCAATTTTTACGAGTAAGAATTAATTTAAGCTACACAACATTTTAAAATTCAATGTTTAGTAAATTATAAACAAATTACAACTTTATACTGTATTTTCAATAGCACAATCTCCACCAAGGATATCAAAGCAGCCTCCAACGGATGAACAGCTATTCAAAGTAGCACAGTCTAACATCAACGATAATGAAATACCATTTCTCATCGAATGTGAGGCAGAAGGAGAACCAGCGCCTACGTATGTATTAAAAATTGTGAAACTAAATTAATATTTTATAGTTTACAACAGCTCTTGACAATATAACTTTACAAGCTTCACAAAATATTTGATTTGGAATTTCAACACTGCAAAGATTAGTTTTAACATCTCGTGTCGATTTTTATTTATTACGATAAATTTACTGTCAAAATATTTTACATTTCATAATAGAATGATGTCACTCTTTGTGCTATAATGCTGAAATTGTTTCTTGATAATAGTCATATCAAATATTTGATAGCGGATCGTATTACATCAGAACACAACAGTGTATCGCATTATGATTTATATTTATGTGGATGAGGAAGCGAAGTGTCACCAAATGTCACTTTGTAATGATAAATCTTGCTGAATTAATGTTGAAATATTTCAAGATATTCTTCTCCAATAAATAATTTCAGTTTTTTTTTTAATTTCTTTTTAATTTTAAAGTGAGATTAGCATATTACAAAAACGTTCATTCAAGAAATTCCTTATTAACCACTTGAAAGTATAGTGCGACAGAGAAGCCAGAGTAAATGGTCTTAATTACTGAGATGACCTCATAGCCTATGAGAGTTTAAAGTCACCACGAGTGATAGAGATACTTTACTTATGTATGTACATCCTCCTCTCTCCTCAAGAGGGGTGTGGTCTTTGTAATTATGTATATACATATATATTATTTAATTTTTTTAAAAGATTTTCAAAAATATTCAAATTTGATTTTTAACATTTTTTTTATTCAATTATCTATAATTAAATGAACAACTTAGATATATAATACATGGTGTTCCTAATTCAAAAGATGTTTTTATTGCAATAGTCATACTCACATTGACTAGTGGAATTTTTTCCATCATTTCTTAGTTTTGTTGTACTTCGGAAGAAAAGTCGTAACTCCATTTTTGTTAAAATTGAGATAAAAATATTTTTATAATCAGGAAAATAAAATACATCATATTCTCAGCATAAATATTATGATTGTTCATTATAAATAATTAAAAAGAAGTGATTTGTTTCTTACAAAAGTTAATTTTACGAAGGTATACTTTTTAAAAAAGCTGTAACCGCCACACACGGGAGTTGTCACTGTATTATAATAATAATAATAATAACGTCTTTATTGGAAATTACAAATCAGTATACAAACCTAAATATAGTACAAAAATGCGAACCGGCGAGTCAAAGCAATAACTGATTTACACACTGACCCGGACGTTTCTTATCCCGATTTGTGAATTTATTATTCTCAATAAGAAAATGGTATCTCCAAATACTAACGGAAAGAAATTTTAAGTAAATGCCACTGCTCAGGGAAGTAACAGATACCGCACAATTTTGAAAGGCGGTTAACATTCGCAATCGTTAAAAAGAACATTTTTATAAGTAGATACACTTTTATTACACCTTTTTGAATAGTTATTCATAATTTTCCGACTATTTAGTTATTAATAATTAATTTTAATGATCTATAAACGTTGTTGAAACGGACAAACTTGGTACTTTTTTCATTCTAAAGCTTCCGTATCGAAAAGAGTGCAAGATACACTAAAAATGCACTGAAACTTTTTTGTAGAGCACAAAATTTCCTACAAAAAAGTCAGCAAGGGCCCTAGACTAAAGTTAATAGCTTAGCCATGAGCAACGATGGAATATGCCTCATATTTTACAAAAATTCTAAAATATTCATAATTAACTTGTAAGACAAAATTCCAGCATTAATTATGGATGATCTATTAACTTTAGACTAGGGTTCTCGCTGGCTTTTTTTTAGGAAATTTTGTGCTCTATAAAAAAGGTTGAGTGCATTTTTAGTGTATCTTGCACTGTTTTCAATACGGAAGCTTTAGAATGAAAAAAGTACCAAATTTTTCCGTTTCAACAACGTTTATAGATCATTACAAATAATTATTCATAACTATATCGTCTAGAAATTATGAATAAATATTCTCAAAGATGTACTCAAATTGGATCTGTTTATAAAAATGTTCTGTTTAACGAATTGGAATTGTAAATGTCATTTCAAATTCGTCAGGATCTGTGCGGTAACTAATACTTCCCAAAATGCTGTAGCATTGACTTAAAATTTCTTTGCATGTATAAAAGTGGTATGTCTACTTTCTGTTGGACATACCACATTTTTTGGTTGTATAAACGCAATTTCATTCAACAAAATCTAAGACAAAATATTATATTACTAAATAATTTTACATAATATATGTTTTTTCAAACGAAGAAGAAAATAAGTACTCACACATATAATAAACTATTATACTTATATTAAATTAAAAATATCATTAAAAAATTAGTATCGTTGATGCCAAGTAGTTGACAAAAATTTTGATTCAACTTACTTGAATCGGACGTTACAGATTTATGTCAGGAAGATGACTGTTAATTACATATAGTAATTCTTTAATTTATTCTAAATTATCAACAAAAGATTAAATAAGCCCCAAATATAATTTAATATTGAAATATGCATCTGTAATTTTTTAATTCAGCATAAAGTCCAATAATTTGTGGTACCATTTTTGGAGCTTCTCTGTTATTTCTCAACCGATTCAGGTTTATTTTTATATTAAATAAGTAATATAGCTTACAGTTGTTTTTTTTGCCAAATCAACAAATACCGCAATTATCGGGATACCAGAGTCAAGTGCTGCATATACTGCATGTACATATAATAATAATACATTAGTTTTATTTCTGTACAATATAAAATAAAATAAAACAACAGAGAATGAATAATTAGTCGGAAACAATTAACAATTTGAAAAAAAACCCATACAGGTACGAATGGATAAAAAATGGTAAAAAGTTCGAATGGCAGGCATACGACGATCGTATGTCACAACAGCCTGGAAGAGGCACTTTAGTTATTTCCAAACCAAGAGACGAAGACTTAGGGCAGTATCAGTGTTTAGCGAAAAACGAATGGGGTACTGCCACTTCCAATTCAGTGTTTGTTCGCAAGGCTGAACTCAATTCGTTCAAGGATCAAAATCCGGTCACATTAACCGTCCAGGAAGGGGAACCTTACAAACTGACTTGCACTCCGCCCGACGGATGGCCTAAGCCAAGTGTCGTTTGGCTCATTCAAGACTCTCAAGGTAACATTATGTCGATAAACAATTCCAGGATAACTTTGGATCCCGAAGGAAATCTCTGGTTCAGCAACGTCACAAAACAGGATGCCTCCGATGACTTTTACTACGCTTGCTCGGCCACTTCGTTGTTCAGAAACGAATATAAAATAGGAAATCGAGTGCGTTTACAAGTTTTGTCGAGTGGTTCCTCGTCTAGCCAGAACAAGAAAGGTCCGGTCAGGCAGTACGTCACAAGAAAGAATGAAATTGCTTTAAGAGGGAAAAGGATCGAATTGTATTGTATTTATGGTGGAACACCTCTTCCTCTAACTGTGTGGACCAAAAATGGGGTTAGAATAAAACCGAACGATCGTATAGTCGAAGGGAACTATGGAAAGTCTCTTATTATAAAACATGTGGATTTCGATGACAATGGAACGTACACGTGTGACGTGTCAAACGGAGCTGGAAGCGCAGATTCATATTCCGTTAGAATGCGCGTCATGTCGGTACCATATTTTACGGTGGAACCAGAAATTATAAATGCTGCCGAAGACGAATCTGTCGAATTCAAGTGCGAAGCAAGCGGAGAACCCAAGCCACAGATTAAGTGGATACACAATGGTAAACCCATCGAACAAGCTCCTCCAAATCCGAGAAGAACAGTTAGTCAAAACACGATTACAATCAAAAGACTGATGAAAAATGACACCGGAAACTATGGATGCAACGCTACCAACTCGTTGGGATACGTATATAAAGATGTTTACGTAAATGTGTTGGCACTCGAACCTGAAATATTGCAACCCCCAACCGACGAAGCAACCGTAGATGGCAAGACTATAATAATGACTTGTAGAGTTTTCGGCGCTCCTAAACCTGAAGTGAAGTGGGTGCGCAATGGACAAGAACTAACCGGTGGTCGCTACAAAATTCTAGAATCAGGAGATTTAGAAATAGAAAATATTATTTTCTCTGACGCTGGCGAGTACATTTGTTTCGCTTCTAATAAATTTGGTAAAGTGAACAGCACTGGCACATTGACGGTGAAGGAACACACGAAAATTACAGACGAGCCAGAAGATTACGAAGTTGAGGCGGGTGCAACCGCTACTTTCAGGTAAAGTATTTTAATCGTATTACAGTTTTCGAAATAAATTAACAACAAAAAATTTCCCTGCAGATGTAACGCTGTCACAGACTCGAGCTTGCAATTGGAAATAGAGTGGCTAAACCAGGATAAACCTATAGACTTCGAAATGGAGCCGCGCTTTGTTCGCAGTACTGATTATTCGTTGATGATAACGAAGACAACCGAGTTAGATTCTGGTATTTACACATGTGTTGCTCGAACAGAATTGGACGAAGCTAGAGCACATGCAACTCTAACGGTCCTAGATAGGCCAAACGCACCGAAACTTTTGAAAGTCGAATGTAGCACTGACGAGGCCTACGTTCATTGGGCACCAATGGGTGATAATAGATCTCCAATTTTGCGATTTTCTATACAACATAATACTACCTTTACTCCTGACACTTGGGAAGTTTCGAAAGAACACGTCCCTGCGTCAGAAGCAAGGTACAGCGTGCCAATGTCTCCATGGGCCAATTACACTTTCCGTGTTATCGCTTGGAATAAAATAGGTACGTTTAGATCATTAAAAAAGTGACATAAAAAATTTAACTAAAAATGTATTTTGTTTGAAGGTGCTTCCGAACCATCCCTGCACAGCGATGTTTGTACGACTCTTCCACAAGTACCGCAGCGAAATCCTGAGAACGTTCAAGGTCGTGGGACAGATTCCCAGAATCTTGTTATAACTTGGACCGTAATGCCTCAAATCGAACACAATGCACCAAAATTCATGTACAGAGTTTATTACAAACGCGATATTCCTGGAGCACAATGGACTATTGTCGATATCAACGATTGGAAACAGAACAGTTTAAGGGTCGATAATCAACCCACTTACCAGAAGTATAAAATTAAAGTAGGTGCAATTAATGAGAGAGGAGAATGTCGAACACCGCCTACAGAAGTTGTCGGGTACTCTGGGGAAGATGGTAAGTGACAAATAAATGTTTATTAAGCTTTAACAATGTAGAATAGGTATATTAACATTTTTATATAAATAAAAATAGAAATTTCTTTATATATGAGGAATTCTCTCAAACTTTTAATATTCGCAGAACTGACAATTATCTCTTAAAATAAAATATATATGATACATCTGTTGTAGACGCACATGTACCAAGTCGTATTATTCGAAAATTTGCATAGTTATTTTTTATCAGACGTGCGTAAATGCTAAATTTCACATATTTCTCTGCGAACTGTATAGACATTTTTTTTTCTGGTAGACGTAGAAACTATTTTCCTTTTGAATTTGGGCACGTATATTATCTTTGAAGATGTATCTTTCAAAAAATGCAATGCTGAACCGTGTGCCTATTGTAGAAGTCGCAGTATAGACCAAGATTCTAGTGTAACTCATTTTTTCAAAGTGTGTAGTTTATTTAATAAATTCATCGTAACGAAAAAAAAAAACTCTTTTACCAGCAGAACATTTCTTTTTGGGAAGTAATTGTATTTGTGTACAGAAAAGAATCTTGTTTGAAAAAAGTGTGTGCCTTGTATAAAGAATCAATTCTTAAATCATTATTTACCTGTTACATGTGGATACGGGTTGAAAAAATTATTTCTAATGTATTGCCAATTTTTCATTATCTATTTTAAAGAATATTCACGACGAAATAGTCGATGTTCAACAATAGAAATTCGGAAGAAAAAGTATTTCTAATAGAAATACCATATCAGCTGGATTGCCAAGAATCAAAATTTGTGAAATTCAAAATGGCGGATCCAATATGGTAGATGTCTGATCGAAAATTTAATTTTTTGCGATTAAAAGAAATGCTAGCTTATTCTACTCCAAATTTTGAATAAAGACGTCTTTTGTGATTTTTCTTTAAATTCTCTTGATTCCGCAGATAAAATGCCTAGTTTTTGCTATTTCTCTGGCAGAAACAGAAGACGTCGATCAAATAGTTAATGGGCAAATAAAGTCAGCACCGCAATCGAATAAAATTTTTCAATTAATATGGAACAAAAAACACTGACATTTATTATTTGACATATATTAAATAAACACTACACTTTAACTCCACATAGTTGGGCCGTGCATGGTGGAAGAAAAATCGGATAACTTCAAGACAATATAATGTAGAGTTCTATATTTCTTTTTTTTGACAAAAATAAATATTGTATTCTCTAAAAGTTTTTTTCTTATTTATAACATTTTTGTCCGGTGAATATTTTCAAAATTATTTCCGAAGATAGCTCACAAAAATAAAATTTTTAACAGTTTTTTTTCAAGATGCCAGCTTTAATATGAACGATCAACAAATTTTATTATTATATTCCTAACCATGAAGCAAACGTGCATTAAAATGGTCTATTAGTTAACTATTTTAGCCCGATGTACAACTTCTGCAGTGATAGAAACATTTGTTTCGTTTTTTGGGCATAACAAAAAAAACTTTGTTAAAAAATGATTGGCACCACTTTTTTTCTGCTCCTTAAAAACCCTCTAAAACAGTGGTATAAAGCTGGTTGATGTACCACCAAAAGGTAAAATTTGTTTGAGTTTGAATGTTAAAAGTTCTAGAGAATTCCTCATATACACGATAGAATTTTAATTCTATTGCTCAATTTTGTACTGAGAACAAAAGTGAAAAATATCACTTGTCCGCACTCAGGATATTTTGGACGATGGTGTAGAAAATAGTGGAGCCATTTTAAAAGTTATTAATTAAAATCAATGTAGATCAATCGATGTAGATAGGATGGTTTATGTTATCTTCATTTTCCTCTGTTTTGCTGCATTTTCATTATATTATTTCTAATAGGTGGTTGCAAATCATTTAAAATTTTTACAGCAAAGTATGACATCTCCTTCCAATGCTTCTTACGAATTTAGGGTCTCTATAATTATTATTAGTTGGGCTTCTTGAGATTCTGTTACTTTTGGTTTCTGATAGGGGTATTTTTAGTGCGGCAGTGATGCACAGCAGCAGTATAAAATTTTTCTTAACCTTTAGACTGCCAGGATTTAGAAGAACATATCGCCCTCAGAAAACTGGTATTTTAGGTACCTCAAAGTGTAGATCATGAGGTGTGTCAATATATCGATTCTCCGACAGAGAACGGAACTGCTAATGTTAAAAATTTCAAATTTTTAAAAAATGTATTCTTAATAGTAGAAAAAGCTTCTTTCTTTATGAGAACATGATATAAGTTAAATTTGTAGATTTAATTAAATATTTAAAGCATTTTGAAGGGTTGATAGTCAAATTTTAAGGGTTATTTTAAGGGTTGTTTTAAAGATATTTCACCCCTTTAAACATAGGATTCAAATTTTATGTATTTTATAGCGCAGATACACTTTTTCGACGTTGAATCCAAATCTAATGACGAAAATACAATAAATTCAAAAACAACCCCTGAAATATTTAAAAATAAAAAACCACCCCATCAAATATGGTATTCAAGTTTTATTTATTTTGTAGTGTAAGTACACATTTTCGGGATACTTTTCGACGCTGAATAGTCTGAAGGAAAGAAAATAATGACCACTTGCACAATGTAGAAAATACAGATTTAATGGATTTGGGGTAGGTAAAAAGGGTTGTGGAGGGGTAAATTTATCTTAAATGACTTTAATAAGTGAAAATAATAATAAATTAATATATATTTTAGTCTAAAAATAAACATTAAACAAGTTTTTATGATGCGTCAAAATATTGATTTTTCGGCAGTCTAAAGGTTAAGGATTGGAATTTTACTATTTGTATATAGTTTGGTAGAAAATCTTCTTTTTGTTGTAAATAACTTGAGAAGAACTGTATTTTGTACTGTTTAAAGACGTTGTACAAAATTTTGTACTTCAACCCCAACTGATAATACCGTATGACAGAATAGAATCTACTAAAGCATAGCAGACAAGTTGTATTAGATTTTGACTAGTTCATAATTTATAGAATATACATAGAATATAGCGAAGTTTTAGAAGAATATCGTTTATATGTATATCCCACCAGAGATGTCAATTGTTATGCCCAAATATTTCATGGAACTAACAATCTTAATATGTAAACAGGTGCAGGGAAGTTTATTTGTACAGTTTTCTTCATGTGTACAGTAGAACCCCTCTTATTTCAATTGCCCCTTTTATTTGAATTGTCCAACCCCTCTTATTTGAATCGTTTCCCCTCAGGCCTTCCCCCACTGCTCGAACATCTCGATACAGTTTACCTTTACAGTGTTTACACCACACCATCAAAGTTGTACAGTGTAAATACCGTTTAACCTAAATTTGCAAACATGTATAGTCGGTAGACTGATATGTAATGAAATTTCAAATTAATTTAAAATTTTGCATCAAACTCATGATTTACATCATACAAATTATTCGAAAAGCTGCTAATTTCGTAAAATAAAAGTGCACATTTGAAGGTTGGGATGTTGTCAATTTTTAATGATATGTTTCAAGACCTCCACAAAAATTGAAAAGTCTTTCATTTGCAAAATAACAAACAAATCTAATATCAGCAGCTTAGTACTGAATTTGAAGTGATTTGAAGCTTTCATTAATCATATTTGCAAATTTAGGTTAAATATTGTCTCCTATATTCATTTCTGTCTTAATCACAGTGATGTATTTTGTTTATGAAACAAAAAATTATTGATACATAATTATATGTAATAAAGTGCATAATGTAAATTTAAAATGTTTATTTCCACACTCGAATGCAGATATAAATGACCATAAATAAATGCGAAATGTTGCAGTCTTTATTTATCACATAAAGGCACGAGTTATTGTGATCTCATTACATTTTTATCCAAATTTAAAATTCTCTAAACATTTTTCAGATAAATTATATATACATTTTACATAATTCAACTCTAAAATATATACGATGTCAAAAAAAAATAAAGAGATATCAGATATTATCATCCACTATTAAAGCGTTAAGTAGAGTAAGGGGGTAAGGGGAAATTTCAAATAAGAGGGGTCGGCGCCATCTTGAAAACCATGACCAGTTGAAATAAGGGGGGTTCTACTGTAGTTATATTAGTAGTAGGAAGACTCGTAATAGCATCCAAAAGCAACTGCTTGTGTTTTCTTTATATTCATTGTTAAATTTGTAACAAAGCAGTTTTTTATTTTTGAAAGTTCTGTACAAATGTTTTCAAGTCATGTGTGACTTTTATATATTATAGAGGCGTCATTAGTATAATATATATCTCCTTGGATTTGAGAAGTGAAGATATCGTTGACGTAGATTATGAACGATAGTGGTCCAAGTTCGATCCCTGAGGTACACCATAATCCGACTATCCAGCAAACGAAAATTCATTGAAATTCATTGAGTGATTTTGAATGAATCTCAATAGATTTGACTTGGTTTTCTTAATCACTAAATATCAATAGAAATCTTTTTAACAAAGCTGTAACCAATGATTTTCTATTGTTTTTAAATCATTGATTTCAGTATGTGCTTATTATATTATTGAAATTCATTCAATTTTATTTCCCATTTTTTAATGATTTTGTATTAATAAAAGGTTGTACATTTTATATATTAATTTTTCTAATTATTTATTATTACATTATGGTACATCTTGTCACATAGGAAGCAAATATTACTGCTAACTCTTAAATTGTAGTAATTTTCTAGTACCATGATGTCTTTCAAGGTGTAAATGTAGTAGAATACCTGAAAAAGTTGGAATAATTTACATTTATTAATTGAAATCTTTTAGAGTAGATTAGATTATCTTAAGGTGTAACTACCATTAAGTAGTAATCAAAGTTAAAAAAATGTAAATTAAAAAGTTCATTTTTTTTAATTTGGGCTTCATAAAGGCAATTCTAACCATTGTTTACTATATTCTAAAAAGAATAAAACGATTGGAACAGTTACTTGTTCAATATTGTGAGGAAGGAATAATAAAGGTTCCAATATCAAATTTTTGATTGAAAATAACACTAAATTTATTTTGAAAATTTGGCACGTGTGAACGCTTCGGCAAATTACAAGACTGACTGGGTGGGAGATTCGTTTTTCTCTCTACGCATTGCTTACACGTACGATTGGTCCCGAACTCAATGTTTACAAAATTAGAACTAGCGAACCACGATAGAAAACACCTTTTGACATCTCTCTCACACAATCACACGCGATAAACTATTTGATTCAATAAAAACAATTAAAGAAAATTGGCCGAGAATTTTCTGCAATACATGATTTTTCGATACTGGAAAAATTCTTGGTCAATTCTCGACAAATTTCTTTGATTTTTTTTAAGAGAGCATACAAAATTGTTAGAATGGCCTTTATGAAACTCAAATTTTGAAAATTCGATTCAGTAATTTTTAATTTCCATATTTTCATTACTACTTTCTTCAAAATTGATTTAAAAATTTCAGAAATGTGGGTGAACATAAAACAAATTTTTTTTAAATTACAGATGGATTTAAAGAAATTAAAGTTAAAAAACAAATTTTTTACATTTTTTATTCCAACACCACTGACTTTCGCGTCAAAAGTTACTCAAGAACGAATTTCTTTGACGCATTGAAATTCGCTAAATTAATTTAAATACTCAAAAAAAGTTTGGTGAACAGAAAAACGTATTTCCGAATTAATTACGCATGGATTTTAAAAAATTCCATTTTTTTTTTTTTTGAGAAAAAAATTTTGTTGGTTTAACAAACTTTTTTACAATTTTTATTATACTATCTTTGAATTCCTCGTCAAAAATGTCTAAGGAACCAACATTTTGGTATTTTTTGAATGATTGTTTTATATAAATATTTTATTTCCATTCAAAATAATTTACTTCCCAACCTTGCTATTAGTAATAACCGATTTGATTTCATTCATATCAGTTACATTTTCATCTAATCTTTTTTTCGATTCAAAATCATTAAATTTGTAGTCCTGTAATAATTAACTATCCATTCAAATTCATTTGCAGCAAATATAACTATTTTCCCCTTCAAATTCATTCAACTTGCATTTGTTCCATTCGCACTTTTCAATTGAAATTTATTCAACGAAATCATTTCTTCATTTCACTATTTTCCCATTCAAAATCGTTGAAACACGCTTTCTCATTGACATTCATTGCAGAAGCTAAGAAAACGAATTCAGAAGTGATGCAGTGAATGAATTTCAATGGATCTTCAATGAATTTTCGTTTGCTGGGCACCTAAGATTTTTTACATAAAACTTATTTTTCTCGACTTCAACAAGTAATAGAAAGTATTAAAAATATTTGTTTCATATTTAATTCATCCGTGGAGAATTCGAAGACAAAATAGCGAATCTGTTATAGAAATACATCCTTTTCGTTGTTCATAAAATTAATTACGCAATTTTATTTGTCCGGTAGCCCTACCACTCAATAAATTAACTTGTATATGGTAAAAATACATCATTAAATACTTATAACGGACTTTTATTCGAAATAAATTATTATTTACATCGTCCATTGCCTAACCCTTTGCGGCGCACATTTTTCTTTATACGGAAAACAGCTGAAAATTATTACACGGGGGTTTTCGGAGTCGCTGATTGCGATTATGAAGTCCGCTTATGTAAATTCAAAATGGTGGATCCAAGATGGCCGACATAAATGTAAAAATTTACTTGATAGAGATAAAACTTGATACTCTGTACTCGGAATTTTAAATATAAAAGTCAGAGATCAGATTCGTAATAAGCGACCCCAAAAATCCCCGAGTACCAAATTTGGTTCTAATTTACCTTTTAGTTCGTTCAAAAACGATTTCCTTCTCAAAAATCGACGATTTTTCAAATTTATTTATTTATACTTGTTAATAATTTTGCGTAATTGCATTTATTATCCTTTTCGTTACGTACTAAAAAGCCCCCTCTACCACTGTAAAAACTAGACAGAAAAGATGGGAATTATAAAGTAAGAGGGAATTAAAAAATGGGTTAATATAACTTAAAATAGATATAGTAAGCAATGTAATAAATATATCGTTAAAAAAGTTTCTTGATGAAATTTTTAAAACTATTAATATAATATTTATTTCAGATCCTAATGTACATAAATATATATATATTGATACAATTTCAGTATTCAGTATTTGTAATCATCGCAGTTTATAATCAATCAATTAAGATATATTAAGATATGTCATAAGCAGTAAAAGTGCTTGTGCGTGACTCTAAAACCTAATCTATATATTATAAACTAACTTTATACTAACTTTTAAAATAAAATAATTAACGGCTTAGACCTGCCAATTGCATTAGATGTTAAAATGCCATAGTTTGGAAATTTCATAAACATTTCAAACGCCTTCCGTCGTAATCGCTCAGATTCACAAACCTTTTAGGCCTTGTCGAAATATTTATAATCTCAACTAGTAATGAAATTAACAATGAAAAAAAGGTAATAGAAAAAAGGAAAAATAAAATTATATTCATTAACTATAAAGTTGATAAAATTTCTAACTAACTTAGTAACTAGATAACGCATTAACTTCTTTAAAACCTTTGGTATAATGAAACAGATTTATCACAGCTAGTAGCGCTAAACTTTATTATTATTTTATTTTTAAAGTAACCTATAATGCTTAATGTAACTTGTACTAAAATCATTTGCTATTTCTGCGAAATTTTTGTTACCGAACCATCTCTTGAGTAAATGTTCGAACCTCTGCTCGTCTGCAGCCGCCTTAACAATATTTGGCAAAGAATTATAACAGATGGTTCCAAAGTAGTCGAAGCACTTTCTTCCAATTTCAGTCCGCCTTTGTGTGACCACTAGCACACCCCCAGTCGCATTTCTTGTGATTCCAATAACTGGCGAATATGATCTTGCCTTGAATACTTGAATAGAATGCGATTTTTCTTACATCGTAAATCTTGGTTTCTGCATACAGTTCTGCATAGAGCCTGGTAAATTTGTATCAACGCCTGGGTGCTTACAATTTCATGCAAATTTCTGAATAGAAATTGGAGCGGTCTTAGCTTGTTCAGAAGATATTTTGCATGCATGTCCCATCTTAAGTTAGCGTCTATAATTACGCCTAGATATTTGATACAGTTTGTTTGTATAATACTTTCCATGATTTGTCCATTTCTAACTTCTAAGTGCTCCAGATTTGAAGGAATACTGTCCTTATAGCATCCGAACGGCATATATTTTGTTTTGTCGACGTTAACAGTTAGCGAGATGTGATTAAACCACTCCTTTTTTACACTAAAGTCATTGGTTGCTATTTGCACTAATTCCGTCCACGTATTAGCGGAGTAAATCACAACGGTGTCGTCCGCAAAAGACTGTATTTTTCCTGCAGATTCTAGAGTCGTTTATGTATAATATAAAAAGCAGTGGTCTTAGGGTCGTACCCTGCGGGACACCACACATAATCGTTTGTGAATTACTTAAAGACTCTTTACACAGAACCGCCTGTTTTCTATCTTTTAGGTAATTAGATATTAATACACTACTAAGCCCTCTAAATCCAAGAAACCTCATTTTCTCAATTAAAATCTCATGATTCAGCGTGTCAAACGCTTTAGCAAGATCAATAAAAATCGCTAGCGTAGGTTTAGTCATATCGAGGTTGGAGTGAAGAATTTTTGAATTATTAAACATAAACATAATTTTTTCTTACTTTTTTGCCTTGACAGTTTCGCAAATGAAATTGTCAGTTAAAATTTCCGTTCGGTTCGTCTCTTTATTATTAAAAAATTATTTTTATTATTCAGTCATGGATGTGTCTCTGAATGCCTCTGCGGTGACAAGTATACACTGTTTCTTTTGCTCCGGCTTTCCTGTCATCGCAAATCCTGATAAAGCGAAGCAGCGTAAAACCTGGTACGAATGGTTCCATGACAGCTGGTTTAGGAAAAGAACCGTAAAGGAGGATGAACGTTATAGCTGCTGCTTTAAAAAAGATCAAATTCTTCATCCTCGGTCTTTGCAGGAAGTGTGTGATCTTTCTAGGATTAGATCGGAGTCTGTCTTAAATCCTAGTCAACAACCATCGATTGAAGCCATTATTTTACAAATGGCTGCTGATATAAAGGCCATTCGCTCTGATCAAATTCAGGTAAACGCGAATCTTGAAATCCTGAAATCGGAAAACGCTATTTTAAGGAATGATTTATCTAGCATACGTAAGGATTATTCAGCTCTAAATCAGAATTTAACTAAAACCGACAGTTGTGTCCTTAACTTAGACAGTAAAATAACTGCAGTTGAAACGAAGTTGGAAGATGTTATACATACACTATGGTAAGGTATCGAAGATCCTACAATCTCATCTTCACAGGAGTCAATGAATCTACTTCTTTGGATGCTAATAAGGAGGTTGTTTGAAATTCCTGCGGTTGGATACTGGCCGTTCTTATAAGTTAGTTGATTTGTATCGTATTGGGAAATCAAACGATAGAAAACGTCCTATTGTAACTATATTGGGTTCTCCACAGGAGCCAATTAATTATATACGATCGAAATCGAAGTTACCAGAGGGCGTTAAAGTTTTTTGCGATGGTACTATGAAGCAAAGATTGCATCTGAAAGAGCGATGGGAGGAAGTTACAAATCATAACGCTAAGCATCCTGAAGATTTGAAACAAGTTAAACGCATCCACAACGTCACTAGAATAATTTCAAAATCAAGCAGCCACAAATCAAATTCAAATTTTTAAATTCGACGTCGCAAAATTTTCATTTACTGTATTATCAAAATGTTCATGGCTTAAGAACTAAAATATATTTTTTAAAACAAAACATTGAAATTTTGTCTGTCTCTCCTGATATTATTGCATTGTCTGAAACTTGGCTCAACGATTCGTTTCCTGATGCTTTTTTAGAACTCGGCTCGTATAATATCTTTAGATGTGATGGGAAATATTCTCAAACAAACTCATCTTGTGGTAATAAAGAAACATATCCAACTAGTTTCTCAATGCGAATTGTTACATGATTACCCGCTGACCGAGCAAGTGTCAGTTCGTTGTATTATTGGGAAGAAGAAGCTGATAATATCTACGGTTTATTTTTCACCATTGTTACCTATAGAAGCTTACTATGCGTTTACTAATAATCTAAATAATCTTATTCTAATTTTAAAGATCACGAATTGATCATAATCGGTGACTTTAATATTCCGAATGTACTGTGGATGGACTCTACTCCAATTATTCCAACTTATTTGGTTACTTCCCTCCAAATCTACTGGAACACATTGCTTATTCAATGAACCTTCTGAGTACAAAGCAGCTAATTCCATCGCTATCATCAAAGAAATATACACTGGATCTGCTTTTCTCAACTTCCTCGGATATTCTTCGAAAAAGCGTAAAATCGACGTATTTTTTTCCACAAAATCAAAGATAATAAAAATTAAAATTTAAAGTTTAGATATATTCATTGACTTGCTAATTACGTAAATACGAAGTAATAATGCAGCAACCATCGATACGCGTGAAATATGCAAGTAATTTAATTTTTTAATGGGAATTTTATATAAAAATGGCGAAATATTCACTCTTAGCGAATGAGTGACTCATAAAGAGTAAGAATAAAAGTAGTAACTTAATAATATTCATTTTATAAAACTCAAAACAGTTAAAATTATTATGGAAAATTATAAATTGATCTGTTTAGTTATTTTAGCGATGTAAAAAAAAGTTTTGATTATCGCAGTAGTTAAGAAAATTGATGTTAAGGCAGGGGAGCTTACATGTCAAGGTATTAACCATGTTAACATAATAACAAAATAAATTTCGGTCAAATGCACTTAAGGCGTAAGAGTTTAATCTTTTCTTTATCTTTTAAGATATTACTCGCTTTCTTAACACGCTAAATTAGCGTCGCAAATATGACAGGAGGCTTACAAGCAATAAATGTACTGGCCTTAGTTCTAACAATATTTCTAAATTTGGGTTTAAATTAGTTTTGAAATCAGTAATATTATACACACAATCCATAGTCTAAAAGTAATCGAAACTGTAGATTGTCTGTATATACATTTAATTTTGTTTTTACATTGTACTGCAAATGGCATGCATTCTGTAATTACATTTATTTTTTAAAACACGCAGACACATTTTACAAAGCCATAACAATTTTGAGGAATGTTATGGTGAAATTTTCACAGCACTATTTGTTTGTTATAAGTAAAACAGATCATAACCACTTTTAAACAAATTTAATAATTCACATGAAAGAGAATGACAGTGATCGAAAACGTGTTATTTATACCTGGGGACAGCCAGGAGGCTTACATTTCGGACCTTTAGCAGTATATGAAAATTCTATCATGCGATTTGAACAAATTATCTCTTGTGCAATGTTTACATAAAAGTATAAGGAGCAAGAAAAAAAGTTTGGAGAATAAATTCCATTATTTCGATAAAATATTAACTGGGGACATAAAATTACTCTTTTCTGGAGAATTAATTAAAAACGTGTCATTAGTGTTTGTACCAACAAACTATGGATGTAGATTTTTTTCAAAATTTTTTTTCCAAAAATAGGAAGCTTTGGAATGCAAAAAATTTTGCCATTTTTAATTTTCCATTTCTGACAGATGAATTGTAATCAGCATCCTCTGAAACCCGGAATAGACACTTTTGTGAATAATCGGGTATTATAATAGTGAAAAAAACTGAACAACTCTGATAATGCCCGCGCTAGTGATATTTTTTGCATTCCAAAGCTTCCTATTTTTGGAAAAAAAATGTTGAAAAAATCTACATCCATAGTTTGTTGGTACAAACACTAATGACACGTTTTTAATTAATTTTAATATGATAAATATATATTTTCTGTTCAAAAATGGTGATTTTCTACGAAAAAATCCCGTAAAACTTTTCTAAATGGTCGCATCGTGTAGAGCACACCAGAAAACGTCTAGAACAACTTATGCCAAATAGAAATTTCCGCGATTTCATTAAAAGATTTTAGCTCAAAGTTACTGTATGATTTTTGGACATTCAGGCATTAATGGGTTAAGCGTCTTAGCGCACATGCATTAAAACTTTCGCGCTCAGTCTATCTGGAATATACAAAAGTAGTTGAAGAAATATCACGAACGAACATTAAGGCCTTTTGGTCCTATGTCAACAAATTAAATTCATCGAACGACATACCAATTTGCATGAAGTATGGTAATCTGGAGTCGTCTACATGTACTGAGTGTGCCAACTTATTTGCCAGTTACTTCAAGTCTGTTTACAAACCATCAACCTTGCAGATGTATCATCGGATGGAGTGCAATTCTTTATATAATAGTTACTCGATTACATCGGCTGACATTTTATTAGCATTGCAGGGATTAAAAGATACGCTAACTTCTGGACCGGACCAAATTCCCTCTACCATTGTAAAAAATTGTTTATCTTCCCTCATGAAGCCTCTTCAGATTCTTTTTAATAAATCGATTAATCTGGGAGTATTCCCTAGTCTCTGGACAAATTCTTACATTACTCAAAATTTTAAATCAGGCAATAAATGTTTAGTTACTAATTACAGACCGATATCCATCATTAGTGTTATCCCTAAGCTGCTCGATTCAATAATTACATCTAAATTGTCATGTAACGTATTCTCATTAATATCACCTAGGCAGCATGGCTTCATGAGGGGTAGGTCAATAGTTACCAACCTCCTAGTTTTCTCGGATTTTGTTAACGGAAAGATATGCTGCTCAGGTGGACACCATTTATCTAGATTTCCCTAAGGCATTCGATAGTGTTGACCATCAAATACTAGTCGAAAAACTTAGGAGTTTTCGGGTGGGTGGTCGCCTCCTTGAGTGGATTATAATCATTTGTTAGCAATCGAAAACAAGCAGTGAACTAAGTGTTTAAACTAGGCCTTAGGGAAGTAGCGCATTGTATATGGTTGCATAAGTTATCTATGAAGTTGACAGTAGCTGAATTTAACGTATTAGTCTAGGTTTTTGTTTTTAGGTTTTCCACTAAAAGATGTTCATTTAATTTCTTGTATTCTAATCGTTTAGAAGATTGCGTTGCTTTTTCTATGGTAGTTGTATTATAATTAGTTAGTGATCAGTTATGTTCGTTTTGAGTATTCCAGAAGTTATCTTTCCTATAACATTTTTTGTTTTTCTAAAGGTACAATCATGTAAAAGTAGTTCCTTGTGATCATGTGTAGGAACTTATTAACACAGTTCTCCAAATTGATTAGTATAATGTTCATTTACATCTGCTCGTTCCATTTGACGTCTATATAAAACGTTGGTGATGTCAATCTTGAACTACAAGTCTGTGATTTAGTCTCCGAGTACAGCAATTCAGAAAAATCGCTTAGAATCCATTCGTGAGAATGTTTCACTTATCGTTGATCAGTACTCAAAATCAATATTATGATTTATTAACTGCTTATAAAATATTAAGCAATCTTCTAAATTCTCCACCTAGATCCACCTTTAAATCTTTTTAGTCATTGACAAATTTCTTACAATATACGCAACTTTAGACCTATTGAAGAACGAAATACCAATCTGAATTATATTATTTATTCTCCTTTGTATCTATTAACTCGTTCTTGGAATCAACTTCCTAATTCAATTTGGAATTCACCTTCTAATTACATTGTGCATATTATCTGTGGACTTTATTTTTCTTTTGTAAAATTTGTATGTATTAGGGCTATTAGCTTGTTGGAATAGAATAAATAAATAAATAAATAATCTACAATATCAGTGCTAGGGATAATTAGATTAAAATTAGTATCAGCAATAAATATTTTTATAATTATTAACCTATTAAGTCCCAAAAAGGCAAAACTACCTTACGTTTGAGCTCAGGAAACTTTGTGAAAAAGGAAGAAAATCTTTTCGAAAATATCCAACCCTACTATTTTCGGGTACGCTATACACGGTAAAATGGTTTAAAAGTTTCAAAACTTTGATATTCAGTTGTTGATTAACAATTTTTAAAAAATATGATTTTTTTCTGAAAAATTTATATTTAATCAAAAATTTGAGTGGGAAGGAATTTTTTTTACTGTCGCAAATATTAAAAATAAAATTGCCTAAAACATCTAAACTTTTCAACCAGCTTTCGTTTTTTATTGTAAGAATTTTTTTAACAAAATGGTGGCCAAAAAACGAAAGCTAAAACATCCAACTTTAATTTCACTACTGTTTTTGGCGTTTTTTCATTGGAATCGTGTAAATTATTCAATTATTTCAGTAAAAATGTACTTTAAAATAACTATAAAAAGGGTTAAATATGAAAAATAATGTTTTTAAGGTTTTAAAAAGTCGCTTTTTACGGTTTCTCGCCATTATTTGAATAGGAACTAATGTAATAATCTGAATGTCGTTGATTTTCGACATATTGGTCAACATTTGGATATTTTGAGAACAAATCTTAGTGCATCAAGTAAATCTAATCATTTTTCAATTTTCATCATTTAGTCGTTATTTTTTTTCTTGAACAACGATGCCCGACACTTACCGCGTGGAGGTCAATGAATTCAAGTGTCTCCTTTTTTATTTTTTTTAAATGTAAAAACATTATTTTTCATATATTTTTTCATAGTTATTTTTAGAAATAATGTTATATTTAAGTATATTTTTACTGAAATCATTGAATAATTTACACGATTCCAATAATAAAAACGTCAAAACAACTACTAAAATGAAATTTTGATTTTTAGATTTCGTTTTTTGGCAGCCGTTTTGTAAAAAAAAATCGTACGATAAAAAACCAAAATTGGTTGAAAAGTTTTGATGTTTTGTGCAATTTTGTGCATATTTGCGACAGTAAAATAAATTTCCTTCCCACTTAAATTTTTGATTAACCCATTAACGCCTGAAATGGAATTTTTGATACTTCATTTTCAATCAAGTATAATTGAAAGGTACATATTATATTGTTTTCGAGGTCGCTCTTCAAGATTCCGAGGTCAAAATTGAGATTCAGCAATCACGAATTCCAATATGGCGCCGAATTTAAAAAAAAAATCCCAAAAATTGGGAATTATTTATTCCTATCAATTTTTTTTCGAGCTATTAGAATATTGGAATTCTATTGGAACCGTGCATAATGGTGCATAAAACAGTTGAATTTTAAGAAAAAATGTTACTTTCATACCCCACAATGAAAATTTCTTTGAAAAATTTCTGAACGTTCTAACTCAAAAACTACGTGCTGTTATAAAAAAATGCTAAGAATGAAAAGTTCTTAGAATTAATCGAGAAATATAGTGGAATTTTTTCAGATTTTTGTAATGATATTTTAAGACATTTTTTTTCAAAATTTTTTTCAAAATTATAATTTACTTATGAAAAATTCTGAAAAAATTTTGGTGTATTCACTTATGAATTCTACGAGTTTTTTGTTCTTTGCAATTTTTTCCAAAAGTTGATAGTTTTTCCTAAAAAAAAAAACTATCGAACTTTGAAAAAATCCTAAACTATAGTATTTGAAATTCATTTCCTCGAAAACTATCAACTTTTCGAAAAAATTGCAAAGAACAAATAACTCTTAGAATTCATCAGAGAATACACTAAATTCTTTTCAGAATTTTTTGTAAATAAATTAGAATTTTGAAAAAAAGATTTCTCAAAATGTCATCAAAAAATGTTGAAAAATTTCCACTATATAGCTTGATGAATTCAAAGAAGTTTTCATTAAAGGCATTTTTTAAAAAAAGTTGGTAGTTTTTGAGTTAGAGCGTCCAGAAATTTCTCAAAGAAATTTTCATTGTTGACGCCATTTTGAGGTCGTTAGAATGATGTAGGGTATATTAGTAAAATTTTTTCTTAAAATTCAATTATTTTATGCACCATTATGCAAGGTGTCAATAAAATTCCAATATTCTAATAGCTCGAAAAAATTGATAAGTATAAAAAATTGCCAATTTTTTGGAAATTTTTTTCATATTCGACGCCATATTGGAATTTCTGATTGCTGAAACTCAATTTTGACCTCGGAATCTTGAAGAGCGACCTCGAAAACAGTAGGATACGCACCTCTCAATTGTTTTCAACTTTGATTTTGATACGAAATACTTGATTGAAAATGAAGTATAAAAATTGTCATTTCAGGCGTTAATGGGTTAAATAAAAATTTTTCATAAAAAAAATCATATTTTTTTTTTAAATTGTTAATCAGCAATTGAAAATCAAAGTTTTGACAATTTTAAACCATTCTATCGTGTAGAGTGTACCCAAAAATAGTAGGGTTGGATATTTTCCCAAAAATTTTCTTATTTTTTCACAAAGTTTCCTGAGCTCAAACGTATGATAAAAATTTTGCTGTTTTGGGACTTAATGGATTAATACATGCTATGATAAATCATGTTATCAATATTTGTAATTTTCAGTGCCATTACAAGCTCCGACTAATTTCACTGTGAATCAAGTAAACTCGAGCACGAGTGCCATACTTTCATGGAATCCAGTATCCAAAGAGTCAGTGAGAGGCGAATTGCTGGGATATAAAATCGAAACATGGTTGGACAGAGACGGAGAGGAGGGAAAACGTGTGATAGATGTGAAAAATCCTCGTGAGACTAGTACCATGATCACAAAGTTCATTCCCTACAGTAAAAATTACGTAAGAATTCTTGCGTATAACAGACGGTGAGTTTCCTTCGTCGATATACAATTAAAAGAGAATTTTTAGTGATACTTTACTATCTTTAGACACGACGGTCCACCATCCGAGACATTGAGCTTCGATACTCCCGAAGGAAAACCAGGAACTGTGATGAGCTTAGACGCGTATCCCATGGGTTCTAGCGCTCTGTATTTAGTCTGGAAAAAACCCATAGAGCCAAACGGTATACTTACCGGTTATAGAATTTACTACCAAGTTATTAATGGATCCAAACCAGGACCAGAACTTGAAAGACAACCGCACGTAACAAATCCAGAAGCGACAACTGCCAAATTAGCTAGACTGAGCCCGGAAACTAAATATCGTGTTCATGTTCGTGCCACCACTAAAGCTGGAGAAGGAAACGAGTAAGTTACTCTTGTTCTTTATAAAAATTAAAAATAATATTAAAAACATTATTTGTAACATGAAATGCATTTGTTTAGTTATTACATCGAACAGAAGACTCGAAGTTCACAGAAACCAGAAATCCCACATTTTAACTGTGAAACTATTCCCACGGATTACGGACTGTCGAATGTTAAAATTACTTGGTTACCGAACGTCAATGGAAATTCAGGAAGTCATTTCTATGCCAAATATAAACTCAAAGGAGATACGATCGCCTTGAAAACACACGAAGAATATTTGTCTAACGAACTCGAAGTAAGTTTAATAAAACTGACAATTGTCCGATATTAATTGATTGTTAACATTCATAACTCAATTTTTATAGATTCTTGGACTAGAGAGTGGACAAACTTATGTTATGTCTATAGTAGCAGTCGATGGAGATCATTGGACTGAAAGTGCCACACAGGAAGTAGAAACAAGCAGCGAGGGTCCAATTATTCAAGCAAAGGAAAATGTTGCTACAGCCGGATGGTTTATCGGTACAATATCTTTTGTTAAAGAGACAATTGTTGAATTTTCTTCAATAATTAGTACATTTTCTTTTTTAGGCATGATGCTGGCCATTGCCTTCCTACTTTTTATTCTCATCATCGTTTGTGTAATCAAACGAAATCGTGGCGGTAAGTACGCAGTCCACGAAAGGGAATTAGCTTCGGGCCGTTGTGACTATCCAGACGAAGGAGGCTTCCACGAGTATTCCCAACCTCTGGATACGAAATCAGCTGGAGGTAGGGCGTCTCTCGCCTCGTCGTCGCATGCCGATGGAAAACACCCAGAGTCTGACACCGATTCCATGGCAGAATACGGTGACGGAGACACAGGTATGATTCTTTTCATTGTAGAAAATCTTCTTTGTAGTTGACACAAATATTCCTAGTAGAAAAAATTCTGGTTTCATCGACACTGACTTGTCACTTGGTACACATAGTCTATGGAAATTTCGTATGAAAATTTATCATCGCAGAAATTGAAGTTAATAATAGAGTCTTTTAAAGTGATTAACGATTATTTCAGTTTACGTTGAGGTTCGATAGTAAATTTTCATGACTTAGAATCCCATTATTGCATAATTTTAAGTTCTTTACTTTTATTTGTCCTACCCATTTCGTTGCTTCATTTTAAACACAGAGGGTATGAACGAGGACGGGTCTTTCATCGGTCAATATGGCCGTCATCGGAAGCAGCCACCCAATCCTCAAGCGTTCGCTACGCTTGTATAAGGTAGGAACACCATGCACTTTTATTTTGATTTTACATTTATCCGTACTTTATTCCCGATGCACACAGCCTGATTTCTTTTAACGCAGACTCACGTAGCAATCTACACAATTATCGTATATTAATCCTTTCAAGTTTGTTAATGATGAATGCGATCTCTTAAAATGTGTAATAGTCTACAATCTAACAAATTTTAGTGTAAAATTACTATGGCAATAGGTAATCAGAAAGACCCACTCTGAACGAAAGGAAACCACTAGGAAGATTGTAAAATTACAATGCTCTTGTAAATTTACCACTTCTAGTGTAGTAAAATATCGATTTTCAAAGTAGTGAATTTACTCTTACTCTATTGTTTTTTCGCTAAAATATTGAAAATTATAAATAAAAAGAGTATTTTATTGTTTTTTCGCTAAAATATTGAAAATTATAAATAAAAAGAATATTTCATCATTTCTGAATTTGAATTTTTACCGACATCGAACGTCATCGATTGCGCTAAACGAACATTTAACCTGAAAATAAAGTACAATTTTTAAATACTAATATTTCCCAAACTAGGCACGGGACCAACGGGAAAATTTTAGTGCGTGAAGACGAAGGTTTGTTTTAAATATTCCCAAAGTTTCAATTTTTTTTATTTTTCTTTAATGGAGATATTGGGTCGTAAAGTTAGCGAAAATGCGAGAAGTACGGATTTTCAGATGCAAATTTTTTACATATTTAAAGTAATAATGAAGAAAGTACAAGGTAGATTTTTAAGTTCGTCTCATTTACTTCATATTCGGTGAGTTAAAACTTATTTCAATAACTCCAGTTCATTACAAAAGGTAGTTAAAAGTCGGGAAATGAGGTTATTTGGCATGCCAATTTTGGAATCATATTTTACCTGTTACATTATACGATTAACGTTTGTAATCGATAAAATATGATAAATTAAGCAATTCTAAAGAACAAAAATATAGTTTTTTTATATTTTCAAGGATGTATCGATGTTTTTTAATCAATTTTCTGCTTGCTAAAAATGTGACAGTTTTCCGTATCTTCGATACTTTAAACTCATATTTAGAGAGATCGAGTAAAAATATTAACATAATTCTTTTCATTTCGTACTCGAGATGGCTTATAGAATGATTTCTGAAAGTATCAAATATTTTAAAAATCGGCTCGCAACGACTTTGTTCGAAATATAATGGACTGACCCTATTATTAAAAAATTCTTGGGAAAAACTTGCTCGGCTTGTCATTTTCTACATTCATGTATTTTTTTAAAATCGAAATATCTACTTTGAAAAATTGAACTTTTTTTTTCGTTGGACAAAACTTTTTCGGCCGTTCGAGCGTCGAGCGAGTTATAGAATTGGGCCGCTCAATTACTGCGATAATCGTAAAATTCCTAGTGGAATTGTAATTTTACACCGCTCAGAGTTGTAAAATTTCTGGTGTAGTAGTGATTTTACACTACTTCTAGGATAATCATATTGTAATTTTACACCATCATTTTTTACAGTGTAGGAACTATGTTGCCGTAGCCTTTTATATGTCCCCCACGGTGGGGTTCGATATACTTTAACCCAAAGTGTCTTGTATATGCAATTTTCTTCTGTTTTTACTTTTTGGGAGGTCCAACAAACATGTTGACACCAAAGAGAAAAAAATCGTTTTTGAAAAAAGTTCAATTACAATAATTTCATGATAATACCTCAAAAATGATTTTTTATCAGTTTAATACTTTCATTTTATCATAAAAATAGAGTAACTATAATAGAAATACCAGTTTGTAACTAGAATATTAAAAGAATGATTGAATATTGTTTTTATTCCATGCGTTTCGGGTTAAATGAAATTCAGAAATATTTAAATCGTATGAAATTTATTACAAAAGTAAAAAAGTAAAGCCAATTTTTTATCATAAAAATAGAGTAACTATAATTGAAATACCAATTTGTAACTTTAATCTTTAAACAATTACAAGAAAAAGTTTTAAAAATAATGATTTTTAAACATTATTTCTATTCTGCACATTGCAGTTTTAATGAAACTACACAATATTTAATTTTTTTTATATTTTGAATTAACTTACATAAATCAACATAATTTAAGTTTAAATTTAAGAATGTTTGATAATATGTACACGTAAACGAGAAATATTATTATCGTGAATTTGATCCTGCACTTGAACTTCAAAAAAATATTGCAAACTCAAAATATTAAATAATATAAATAGAAGAGTGAGACATTTTTCTAATCTGTGAAGAAGCGACTGTTATTAAAAAAAGCCACTAGGTTGCAGTGCGATAGCAAAAACCGACTATCATTTGTTGAAACTATGATAAACATTAAGACGACGTTGATGTGTTGCAAAGTAAAAATGTCGAAAGATCACGCAAGATTACACGATGAAAATCGTCTATGAATTTGTATTGTGCCTCGGAAAGACAAAGTAAATACCATCAGTATAGGGTAAACTTATGCTAATTAATTCGGAAAAATAACAAAATTAACATGATCAACTAATGATGTTTATTTGTTACTTGGCTTTACTTTTTTACTTTTGTAATAAATTTCATACGATTTAAATATTTCTTAGTTTCATTTAACCCGAAAAGCATGGAATAAAAACAATATTCAATTATTCTTTTAATATTCTAGTTACAAACTGGTATTTCTATTATAGTTATTCTATATTTATGGTAAAATGAAAGTATTAAACTGATAAAAAATCATTTTTAATGTATTATCATGAAATTATTGTAATTGAACTCATAAAATAACAAAAAAAATCGTCTTATTTTCAAAAACGGCCCTAATGTTTTTTTTTTCTTTTTGGTGTCAACATGTTTGTTAGACCTCCCAAAAGTGCAAACAGAAAAAATCGCATATGCAAGACACCTTGGGTTAAAGTATATCGAGCCCCACCGTGCCTCACTTGAAACAATATTTTTGATGTATTTTTGGCCGCTAAACATGAATTTTTTGGGTGGAATGCTCAAAAGTAGTCGGTTTATTGTTTATAACTATTTTTTAGGTGTGATATTGTCAAAAATTGGAAATTTTTAAACCTTTTTCATATTTTGTGGTGGACATAACAACCCATATTTATATTTGTATTTATTTCTTATTTATGTACGAGAGACCGAATAACCGAGAACTGATATTATAAGTTAATTTATAATTATATACGGTAAAAGAAGAATTTTTGTTGGATTAATGCAACATTGTACTTAATTTTTTAAAACAGTTGAATAATTTTGTTCTTTTTGCTCCGAAAAACAATATTTCATGTTTTTTTTGGGGTAATTTTCAACAGAAAAGGTCTGTAGTAACTTCATGTTGGACAACTTTCCCAAATAAAAATTACAAAACTTTAAAAAAAGTCCAGCTCCTGAGGACGTCCCCAGGACAGCGAGATGTGTGGGAAGCAATCGACCACTTTATAATAAATTATCCTACAATGTTAGATTCAGAGTTTAAACGTTTAAAAAATGTCAAAATCAAATCTTTTACTTAAAGTATAGTGATAAAAGAAAAGTTTAAGTCTAGATGGATTAAAAAAAACATCGGTATTAGTGTGTCAAAAATTCAGAAAATCTACTTTTTTTAAAGTTTGGGAATTTTTATCTCGAAAAGTTGTTGTCTTACGTGAAAGTTACTACGGACCTTCTTTTTTCAAAATTATCCCAAAAAACATGAAACAATTTTTAAGGAGCATCGAGAACAAAGTTATTAAATTTTTTTTTTTTTTTTTATCTGTGAAGCACTGCAACCTAGTGGCTTTTTTTAATAACAGTCGCTTCTTCACAGATTTAAAAAAGTTTTTAAAAATTGTTACAAACAATTAACCGACTACTTTTGAGCATTAAACTAAAAAAAGTTGTGTTCAGCGGCCAAAAATACATAAAAAAAAACATTGTTTCAAGTGCGGGACAATAAACGGCAACATAGGTAGTTCCTTGACTATAAGAATTAAATAATGTTGTTATCAATGGACTTATTGTTTTCTTTTAACGTTTTAAATGTTCGTTTTTAAACAATTTTAAGTTAGGGTCATCCCTTGATCAGAAAATTTTAAAATCTAGGTTTTTTAACAATTGATACATACGATTACATAAATGTTCGTTAAAATTGAATGAAATACAGACTTCAAAGGATTAAAATCGAAAACACTGATGTAGAAGGTGGTAGCTTGATCTGTTTGCACAAGTAGATGTGTACACATATGCACACCTTTCACACGATAATAGATCATTTAGATATCATGGGTATTTTTGCTGGTTTAAATCGCGTTGGTCACATCTTTTGTGGATCTTATTTTTCTCAAATAAATAAATGTATAATACAATAACAAAATGATGGTAATCGGTGTAAAGAAACCATAACAAAGGCAGGTGATTAAATATGAAAAAGTTTTTTATATTTTCAAGTGATGATAATGCAACTAATATTATGTTCATCTGCACAATTAACCTAAAAACGCATCTTTCAATGCAGAAATGTACATTTTGTCTTTTGGTAAATTTGAGGTTGTGTTTTAAAAATAACATCATCTTGTAATTTCTAATTATGGTTTAAAAATGCTGTAAGTTGTAACCCAAGAACTTTTCTCACTTTTATCAAAATCGAAATTACTGTTCTGTGCTTTACAGAAATAATGAAATTAGCTACAAAATTAAATGGATCTCTTACAATTATGAAAAGTGAACTGTTTATCGTTTATACGTGTTTTATTCACAAATGTTGTTGGTCAAAAAGAAATTATCATTACAAATTCACTATTTTCTAATCTATTATAACTCTATAAATAATCTAAAAGATAACATTAACATACAAAAACGTCTGTAGTGTAGTGAAAGTGCAATCGCCCTTGTGGCTATTTTTGCCATTTTTTAATAATAGATGAAATTTAAATATTTTGATTTTTATTTTTAATAGTGGTGTAAAATGATTTAAAATTAATATTGTATCATTTCAGGAAAAGGAAAAGATATATTTCACAAAGAAAATCTTCATATTTATAAATTGAAAAAGTGTATTTACTAGAATAATTTTAAAATTTTGGTATTTGAGCATTCCTCTAAAAAATATTAAATTTTGTTATATTTTAAGACCCAAAGCAGTAAAAAAAAAGAGAAACTTTGCGTCATAAATATTCATTTTTTAAGAATATTTTTCAGATTTTGTTTATAGAAATAGGTTTGACTTCGAAAGGGCTACCGGGTGAAGTAACATAGGTACGATTTCGTGCTTATAAATGGGAAAAATCAAATTTCAAAGTTTCATACCTGGTGTCGAATCCAACAACACGAAAATGAAAAACAACCTCAACATTTGAAGTGAAACTTTCAGACTTGATTTTGCCTTTTTATAAGCAAAAAAAGCCTACGATATTACTTTACCCGGCTATCCTTGTATTTCCGGAAAGAAATGTTGGAAAAAGTGTTTGAAAAACGAATGATTATGGTACAATACTTCGACAACAAAAATGTCAAATGTCTCAGTAAAGAGGGCGTTTCGATAGGAAGAAAAAGCTACAGGCGTATAGAGTTTTTCTGATACTGAAAATTAACACTTTTACGGCGAGAAGTGCTATGGGTGGGTAAAATTTCGAAAAAATGACATTTACCCCGTCCTTTTTTAAAAAGTGCAAAATAAAATCACGTTTTAGCCAGATAATTTTTTTTTCAATTTCAATTTTTTCTATCATATCGCACACTGAGCATCATATGAAGTACTAGAAACGTGTTTCCGATTGTTGCACTTTGAAAATGTACATTGAACATTTTGTTCTTTTCGATTTTGAACCTAAAATGGAGCCTATAACGTAAAATTATATCAAAATTTTGCATATGGCGGGCATATCGGTATAAAATGCGCCCGAATTCAATTGAAATTTGTTACTCGTGGGTGTTTGGGATGGCTGATTAGGAATCCGTAATCAGATTCCAATAATTCAAAATGGTGGACACAAAATGGCGGACAATTTTTTCACAATGTATTTTTTCAACAGATTCATAATCAGCGACCCCAAAAACCCTCGGGTAACAAGACTCGATCGAACACGAGCATATTGTGATATAGGCTTCATTTTGGGTTCAAAATCAAAAAGATCAAAATGTACAATGTACATTTTTAAAGTGAAACAACTGGGAACACGTTTCTGATACTTCATATGATGTTCAGTATGATGTATGATAGACAAAATTCCAATTGAAACAAAATGATCTAGCAAAAACGTGATTTGATTTTGGATTTTTGAAAAAAATCAAAAATAGTCGCAAATGAATCTTTTGAAACTTTCCTACCCATTTTTCTAGTAATTTTACGAGGCTGAAATCCATGTAGAAAACCAGCACATCTCGGCGTTAAAGGGTTAAACAATAAAATAATCTCTTAACAGCATCAAGTTATTATTAACACCTGACTAATTGGCTGCGTAACAATAAAAAAGAAGCGATAACTACTTATTTAAAAGTATTCTAAGTTTGCATTATGAAATACTTGTCCACAAGTTTGTCTTTAGTATTTTATAAATTATATGCTAAATGTAACTGCGACAAACAAAATAATAATAAGATCCTTTAATTTCATTTTATACATGACTAGTGTCAATCAGTACTGAAGACCGTTTATAATTTTGATATCAATGTACGATAACATTCAACAAAGATACTTATAATGCTTAAATAAGTAGTCAGTAGCATATTTCAATTGATAGTTGGATCACTAATGAGCTGTCTGCATTATGAAACTCGATCAATCGTCAAATTATAAAAATATAAGAATACAAGAAATAAGTTTTTATTTTAGAAGTCTTAAAATTAATATAATTAATTATTCTGACTTTTTCATTAAAAATTATTTCGTAAAAAAGGTCGTACCTGTATACAGTGATTTCCAAAAATTGGGGCCATTTTTTCTTAAGACTGTTATTGGAATTAAATGGTAGGGAAGAGAACAATAACGTGCTTTATAAAAAATTCATGATGTTGCAAAAAATCTATTCCGCTGTACACCAAACAGAAATTTAGACTGTCTATAAAAAAAATGGTGTTAACGAAGAATGTAATACATTTTTAAACATTCTATAAATGTTTGCGTTAACAATAATAAAAAGACAAGATCTGTGATTGTTGGAACAATTTAAAAAATAATTCAACTAAAAAATGTACTTGTCATAAAACTAAAATTTAATCGATAGTTCATTCTATTTAAATCAGTTGCAATAATAGTTAAAAAATATTTATACAAAATATATGACAATTATGACAGTAGCAGAGCTTTCAAGATATAAGAATTATTACAACGTTAATAATTTTTACAGCATGTAATAAAATCTGATTGAGATTCTACGAAGTGTCTTTTTTTATCCCTTTAAAAGTTTTTTTTTAATTAATAGCATTGATAAACTGGTAATTGAAAACATTGACAATTTTTTTTTTACAAAATCATTCTTGTATGAAATTTTGTCGTAAAATCAATACCAACAAAGATATTTGCAAAAAAAGGAATGTAAAAAAATGTTGTACTCACTTTTTTTAAAGATTGACAACTTTTGAAGATATAATTTTGTAACAAAACACCCATTAGTGACGATTTAATGTCTCGCATTTCCTTTATATATAAAAATATATATCAACTAGTTAAATCAGTTGAACACCGATTTTTAACAAAAATGTTTACGCTTGTTTTTACACAAAAATCGTATTTGTTACTAATTTTAATTTTTTTCCATGAAAATACAAACGGCTATAAATCTTCAAGACTTGATCATAGAAACTCTAACCGAGCTCATTTTACAGCTAATTTTAACTACTTCAAAACACTTTAGATACTATTACTGTCTAAATGTAGCCAAAAAATACTTCTTTACAAAAAAGTACATAAAAATAACAATTTTTCAGATTTTTCTTTTGTACAATCGTGGATTTATGATCAAAATGATTTTTTTATTAAACATATGGATTTAAAATTTCATTATCTAGAACTTTCATTATATGTACTTTACGCATACGAAGTACGGTTTTCGAGTAATTATTGATTTTGTCGCAAAAAAAAAAGTTTGTTTTTGAACGTTAATATCTCCGCAAATATTGAACGTACAGCATTCCATAAAAAAGAAAATTATTCGAAATTTCATCATCTACAACTTTTATCTGAAATATTTTGCGATCCGAATGGTTATTTTTTAATTATAAGCGAAAAACGCGTGATCCTCGCTCGCGTTACAGTTTTCGCATCCACGAAACTGCCAATATTACGAACAAATCTATCTCGGCTTTTATTGGTCGTAGAAGCTTTTTTAAAAAACGAAATTTTGCGGAATTTCCCCAGCTACAATTTTTGTGTTTCTTTTTTTCGTTTAAAGTGATATTTTTCGAATTATTTCCGAAAACCCGATTTTTTGGACACATTTCCCCCCCCACCGTTTTTCTTAAAACTTGTTAGTAAAAAGTAATTCTTTTTAAAATTCTTTTTGAGCTTCTACGCCCCATTTTGAAAACTCCCATCTTGAATTATAAATTCAGATATGTTATATTTTAATCCTGGGGGTCCATGGACGCGATATTTTCAACTTAGATATGTTTCCCAACGTAATTTCGAGGTGAAAGTGATGTTTTAATGAAAAACAAAATCTAAAAAACCATGTTTTTTAATAGACAAACGTGTATAACTTTTTTGCGGTTCATTTTATCGAAATTTTATTAAAAGATTCTGAAAGAGCTTACAATTTTATGTAGAAACAGTGGAGCTCAAATTTTTAACGATTCAGTATTTTGACTTTAAACTTTTCAAAAAAACTTATTTACACCTTTCTGAATAACTTTCTCACTGGAAGTATTTAGTTGCTGAAAATTCGCTTGACTTCCGAACCTTACAAACTATCAATGCACGATTTTCGTATAGCCGTAAATAAACATTTTTATCTTTTTTTTAAAAACACTAATAATTTTGTTTAACATCACTGACAGTTTTTAAACACTATAAGGTATATCCCCTGAAAATTTCGTTAAAAAAATCGAACAACAGATTTAATTACAGCGAGTTGAACACAAAAATCGCGGGTAAATTTAAATTTAAAAATAATCCGTTTTTTGGGTATATTTAGAGAACGAATCATTTTGCTCATTACAAAAAAAAGTTGCGCAATGACCTTTTCTACAATATGGCGTTTAAAAAACATTGAATTTCTGGGCCTTCAATTGTTCTCTCGAAAATAATGTTGTTTTTGGAAACAACTGTATATAGAATAAACGTCTTTAATACGATATTAATTAAATGCAAGTGGAATACTTGCATCTTAATAAAATATATGCAATGATTTCTTTTCCAGGTCGGTTCACAGAAGATGGGTCTTTCATCGGTCAATACGGCCCAAAGAGTAGACCGGAAGGTTTGCCCATCCCATCCGGCACGATAGCCACATACGTGTAACCTCCGCAAGAGCTACTCAACTTATCATCGTCTATTAAATTCTCATCTCATCGAGAGACTTCTGGACCCCCACATCTCGTCCTGACGCAGCAGCTGCTACGCACCTTGCGCTGGGCGCAACGTCTACTCTATACTGCCAATTAGAATCTCACATTGGGTTTTGTAATTCTCCCGAGCAAAGAGTATTCTGCATCACGTCATTTATTCTGGGACTTTCGCGCCCGACTTATATATATATATATATACGTGCTTCAACATTCCGTATCGTTCGCACCGGAATGACGACTTTTCGCCATTCGCTTAATCGGCGAGTTCGCTTAGCGATGTCAAAAGGCGGAATTAACTCGTGCCTCACTCCGCGTAATTCGCTAAGCGTTAAGAAACAAGCGTCAATATCGACGATGGGACAAACGAGTGATCCTTCGCATAGAAAAACATTCGTCGAACAATTCAATTTGTTTTTTTTTTTATTGGTTATTCTCCTGTCGAAAGCTCACTCGTTTCTGCAGCATCCAGAGTATCGTTGAAAAGCACCAACCGGTAGGAATACGGGAACTTGGAAACGAGGTTATTTTTGCTACTCGAGATAAAAGTATTTTTGCTAATCCAAAACTAGAATGCAACACGATAATATGATAAACTCTTTGCGTTGCTAAATCAGCGTGTACAAAATATTCACTTGATCAAAATGTCCTCGTATTAGTACACGCGTGTGCTTTGAAGCGATCGCTCGGATCAAGCAGTCGTCGAGGAATATTTCGTCGAGGGGATCGACAGTCTAACCTAATCGTGCCTGAACTAATTTCTCGGTAAATAAAATCGTAAATTTTCATGAGATTTTCGATCCCCTTAAAGTCCCATCGTGTAATAAGACGCGAGTTTCTCGTTTCACTCGCGAAGCTGAGCTTCTAGTTATCGTTAGCGCATCTCCCACGTTTTGGCGGATTACAAAGCCCAAACGAACTTTTTAGGTATTTTCCATAGCGCAAACTATCGATGGAGACGGTGTTTTTTAGAAAGTATCTCCCCCCAGTCCCTCCGGCGAGTCTCGGTGAAGACGCCGGACGACGCCTGCTTATTACAGGGTAACCCCAAGTTATGTTTGAATCGTTTCAAATATGTATGACATAATTTTTTGGGGCGACAGCCGCGCAATCCAACGGTCCCCCAATAGTTTATGACTTCGCTTCGATTGGTTGATACGAAAAGGCACAGGAGCCGCTAAAAAATCTCGTCCCGTCGTGCACTCTTAACGATCGATTTCGACAAAAATCGATAAAATAGAGATAGCACTTCGCGATTGAAACGCGGGGCGGCGCTGTTCGCTTCAAGCTTTTCGAAACTGAATTGGTAAGCTACTAATGAAATTTAGTAAAAAATTCCAATCAATTCAGATTTGGAAAGTGGAAGCGCATGTTTTTTCGGGAAACTTTTTTCTCTGTAGACAGTGGGCCGAGGAGAGCAGCCAATGCAAAAAAAAAACGAACGACTCATCGAGATCAGCTAAACTGCAAAAAAAAATACGCACCTTCGCATCTTGCCGCCGCAAGATACGAGGGCGCGGCGAGATATAAATATATATAGATATTTAAAGAAGAGGATATTAAATATGATACGGAGGAGAAAAGATTATTGTAAATGCACTATAGTAGTTAAAATGAGAACACAGGGCCTCTAATCGTTGCTTTTGTACGTGAAACGCGCTTTAGCTGGAAGAGGAGACGAGATCTTTTTTTTATTTTTTACAGACATTTTATTAATATTAACTTTACCGTACCCCCCTTTTTCTTTTTTATATATATTTTTCGCCCCTAACGTCGAAGGTTGTAGATTCTAGTGGTATACAATTAATATATGAAAGCATATATAGGAAGCATGCGTGTTACCTGCAAAAAAGAATTTTTTTTCGGTATTACGAAACGATACCAAGTCGACGGCTATTATTTCGCACGGCAGCTATTATTGCAGCTAATCACGATATGGTTCTGACATTTATTGTATAGAATGTATTCGTTTTACGTTCAGAGTTTCGAAGTAGTATATAAACACACACACACACGCATATGGTTCTTCGATTACGTCACTTTTCAGTGATCGTCGAAGGTTTACGTATGGAACATACAAACATAACCTATGGAAGCACGCGAAGCCTTTTATATATACGGATTTCTTTATTTTCGATCCCGCTCCTCTATTTTCGAACTTCCCAATCTTCTCGAGGGAAAAATGGACTATAGAAAAAAAAAGATCTTGTTATTATATACATATATGTATATCTGAGCGTCGAATCTCTATTAGGTATATAATATAAGTAGTACGCAGCCTGACTTTCCTAAGTGTATACTTCCAGTATTTTCGTACGAGTAATCAGTGGTGGGTTTTTACTTTCGTTCCCCGGAATAAGTTTAAAAAAAGAAATCTTCGATAATTTAGTACCTTGCTCTCGCTTCTGTTCCGCGTGAAATGTCTCTTGCATTTTACAGTACAAATTGTGGAAGGATGAAGTACTTCGGGTAAAATTTCGGGCAGGAATCGGGAGAAAAAAAAAGATCGACTTAGGGCAGTTGTCAGGAAATTTCTTAGTATTAGTTATTATTACGATTTTTTAAATTTTTATTCGAAAAAAATTGAATCTCACGAGACGCCGTCTCGAAAAAAAAATTCGATATTATCAGTATTTTAGAAAAGTTATTGCGAAATCGACAGCTGGCCCGCAAAGTGGGTAGAGACGAAATTTTTTTCGGCAGAGACGATAACATTGATTTTTAAGTAATTTTTGAAAGTAAAGTTTTAATCTAAAAATGTGATTTTCTGTAAATAGCTTTTTTCAACCAATTTTTATTGTGAATCGGATATTTTATGAAATCTATCGATTTTTATCGCGATAATTTTAAAAAAGTTTTTGGAAAAATTACTTGAAAGATCGTGTTTTGAGTTTAAGCTAAAAATGTTGGTCGTTACCCACTTAGCCCTATGACGAATGATCGTTTTTGAGATACACACACAACACACCTCAGTAGTCCATACTCATTCGCGCCCTGACGGGGGTGCGACGTTCGTCGTCGACCTCTTCGCGCTGGCTCGTGCCTGTCCGTTGTGCATAATTTTCATTGTACATTACCCCTTATTAGTCTTAAGAAATCAATACGCCGCTCCGCCGCGTCGGTAAACGAAAAAGAATGGGAACGCCGGCTGAATAGGATTGCGATTAAAACTAACCTCAATTAAAGTTAGTTGCGTTGAAAGTTTATGCATTTAATTCATAGATTTATTGAAACACGAATTTTTGGAAAGTTGTTGGAACTCTATGAGATTATTAGCTAAGCGTTTATATAATTCTTTTTTGAAAATGGTAGATTGGATTAATGTAGACAAAAAATTGCATGCGTCTACATTAAAATTGAAGATACTAAATCAGCGTTTACGATATCATTTACGTATCGTTTAGATTTACACGAAAATTTTTTTAAACATCTACTAGAAAGGCAAGATTTAGTCACCGCAACACTGGCGTCTGATACTTAATGTTTTCGAATTATCAAAATTTTTGCAATTCGCTTCAGTCGCGAGCAGTGTTCCGGTCGATTGTTTTTCGTTTACAATATGTGGGCGATAACGACGAGTCGCTATAGCTAAGATGAATAATTTTTCTATACAAAGTAGAGATTGCAGGTACGTATTATTAATAGCGCGACCCGATTGACGGTGCCGAATTTTATTTCGCGTATATAAGTTTTCTCTTTCTTTGGCGCAAAGAATCGTGCGAGGGGAAAGTATGTATACTCGTGGATTTGCGTGCGATATTGTTTCTTTGACATAAACTAGCGACGGATAACGAGAATCGTTTATCGCGGATTTGTCTTTTGTACGTATTCGGTTGAAAAAAAAAACACGCCCCATTGTTCATCGGCAATTCATCAGTGTCGCGCATCTCGGCGAGAACGAAATATGATCACAAGAACAATACTGCTATCTTGTAACAGCCACCACGCTACGTCAATAAAGAAAGGAGAAAAAGTAAAATGGTTTGGTTTTATTGAAATTTATTTATGATAACCCCATGACATACGAATTCTATGTAATAAAATTTATAGGTATTTACGAGACTTTTGGAGGAACGAGAAAATTGGGTAGAGTATTTTTAAATTATCTAGAGTGGTTCAAAAAACAAAAAATATTTTTCTTTCTTTCGAATAAATTCTTGTAGAATGTCGAAAGAAACACGACTTTTTGCAAGTACTTTGCCAATGTACACTAGGGTGGTTATAAAAAATACAAAATTTAGTTTCTTCATGGTGGCCACCGTCAGGGAAAACCGGGAAATCAGGGAAATGTCAGGGAATTTCAAAATTGGTCAGGGAAAAAGTAAATTGAAGACAAATCTTTAAAAAGTGAAAAACATTATTTAACAAAAAATCGCACAATTTCATATTCAGAAAAATGCTTTATTTATCGTGTTTCGCATAAAATTCTTTTAAATGATTTTAAATGCTTTCTCACAAATTTAAACAAATATTGACGTTTTTTATCAATAACATATTTCAGTTTTGAACATTTTCGACAGATTTCACCAAAAACCAACAATTTTGAGAAAAAAAAAATCTTAAATTAAATATATTTGTGGTACTGCTCAGTTTTAAACGTTCAGGTACATTGCAACAAAAATAAACACGTTTAACAATAACACATTTCGGTATTGAATATATTCTAACAGATTTGAATAAAATTTCATAGTTTAACAAAAATAAATGCAAACAATTTTATATTTAAAGATATTTGTCTTTCTATAAAGATACTTTACAGAATATTTCAAAAATATTTGACATACTAATTCTCTATTTAAACAAATATTTGTATAAATAAAACCTTTTGAAAATGATAGAAAACTTTCATTCATTTTTTTTAATCTTCAAAAATCTTTGAAATTGCATAAAAAAGCTAAAAATCGTAGAAGAACTTTTAAAATGTTGAAAACAGCACAAAACTCCCAAATTTTGAGAATATTAATTTGTTTAAATGATTATTTTACCATTTCTATTTTAAGTAGTTGATATTTGTCCAATAGTATTTGAAAAATATAATATTTATGGCAATTTTTTGTTATTATAAAATTCTCACGAATGTTGACAATACTTTGAATATACTGTCCAAAATCGTCTAAATTCTAAAATTTATCAACATTTATAATTATTGTCTAACATATTACCGCAGAACTTGACATTTTATAACAAATTTTGTCAAAGAACCCCCAACAAATTTTCTACTATTATTTTGAATTAAACACGAAAAAATCCGCAGGAACATGAGTTTTTTTTCTGGATTTTTATAGATAATATGTTTTAGAATATACTACTCGTTGTTGATTGAACAAATAAAGAATTTATTGAAAATGTGTAGCTGTTTTTAAAACATTTTTATCCGTATTGTTTATTTTTAATAGATATCGTTAAAATATTGGTCAGGGAAAAATCTGGGAAAAGTCAGGGAATTTTTTTCCGAGAAAAAAGCGGCCACCATGTTCTTATTTTCGAGTGAATTCTTCTAGAACATGTAAAAAATATACATTATTTGACTTTTTTTTTAACGAAAATAAACTAATAATAAATTGATTTTTCAGTTTTTTCGTGAATTCTCATATCAACATTCTAAATTGACAATTCGCAATATTACCTTTCTTTAACATTTTCTTAAACTTCAACATTTTATTTTAACCTTGATCAGAATATTAAATACCTTGTTGTAAACTAAACAAAGTTCATGTTTGAATAAGAACCAATTAAATAGTCAACAATTCTATGGGATTAAAAATAACACATATTTTTTATAGATTTTTGAATTTTGATGCAAGTAACTTTACTCTTGGCAAAATTGTGTGTAAAGAGAAAGATAAAATTAAAACTGGCCGAAAATTTTAGGAAAAAAGTGATTTTTACTTATTTTTGAAAATTCTCGGCGTCGTCAATAAATTTCTTTGTTTTTTTTACTAGGATATCGTCACAGTAATTAAAATTGCCCTTACAGAGCCCAAATTTTGAATCGATTCAGTCATTTTTTATTTACCGATTTTTAGTGAAATTCCAGCATTATCGATATAATTTTATATGTCGATGTTTGTGTTTGTTGAGCAGCGCCTCGGTGGTCGAGGGCAGACATTACCTAACCCCAGTTCACAGCTCGCTTGTGAATTTTTCCCCACTGTGCGCAAAATTCGATTTTCCGCACGATAATAAGTGCATTGGCGCCAAATTAATTTCTAATTGAAACTGTATCTTTCTACAGTTTTCTAATCTTATCAAGTCTAGTTTCGTCCTGTCTAGTTCTGTTTAATTTTTGTCTGGTTTAGTGCAATTTAATTTTGTCTATTTTTAATTAATTACTGGTGCGGAGGTTGAACCAAAACATACAGTACCGCTCAAAAGTATGAGCTCACCCTTGCTGAATTTTGGCTAAATTAAAATGTTATAGATGATATCTCATCGCCAAGTACGGGAAAAATAAAAAAAGGGCATTAAAGAGAAGACTTTCAGCATCTCAGGCAATGTGTTTCATTTCTATATATATATACATTTCTCTACGAACTATTTATTTATTTTATTTTATTTTATTAATAAACGGACCAGATGATCCTATACATATAAATCTACAGAAAACGCAAATAAAAACAAGTATAACGGAAAAAAAAACTTCATTCACAATAAATCTTAAAAATTACATATATAAGTAAATTAAACAGCGCTAAAATCCGAGCACAAGTCTAAAAATTGGTATGCTTAACTAACACGCAAAAATTACAACATGTATAAATTACAAACTATTCGTCGTAATAGCGATATAATAACAGGGATACAGCTCTTTTAAATCCAATTAACGTATCGAGTGAACGAGTGGATACATCAAGATGGTTCCATCCTCGTTTGAGACGCGGTATTGGTTGATAGTACTATGTTTACTTAAACAAAAGAATTTTGTTTACTTAAACAAAATTCCACTTACACGTGGATTCTTTGATGACTCTAAAATCACGGATTGGATACTGTGACTCCCTTATAGGGAACATTGCCGACAAGTTTGGATCTATATTGAAATTTAGAACGCGAAAAACTTAATGAATCGTGATAGCGATGAAGAGAATTTATGGTAGGAAATTTATATTTCAAGGAGATGTCATAGAAATTATGGTCAAAACGGGACATGGGATTACTATGCTCGATTTACTAAAGTCATTTTTTCGCATCATTTTTTTCTTTTTCAATCCGCTCCCATTTTTTTTAAATATTTAATTGCAAGAGAAACGTACAACGTGTAATCGAAAGGTAATCCTTATAGCTCTAATTTGCCTGTTTGGGATTTTGTCTAATATTTCTTTACAAATACTTATTCAATTTTGAACAAAATAATGTGATTTTTTTTTAAATCGGCTATATCTCGGAAAATTGACGTGATATAAAAAATATTTAAGAAAACAAAAATTCATTTTTTAATTATCTATTGGCTCACATTTTTTCAAATTATTAGAAGGAATTTTTTTTATCCTATTTTGTCAAATTTACGCTTTTGTGCTTTGATTATTAAGAGATATAGATTTACATTTCAACTATGCTCAGTTTGCGATATAATAATTCATGCACACGTATTTATATAAATATTTATATAAATGAACAATGAACTTTATTTTAACATATATAGAAAATTTCAACAATTGTATTCGTGTATATATGCACATATTTATTAAATTTTATTTTCTTCAAAAAAACCGCCACGCGCTTTGCGTGAAACATCCTAATAATAAAGACAAACATAATCTTAAACTTGATCATAGTTTAAATGCAACTTCGCATCCGAAAATGATTGTTATACAAAAAATGTTGAAGTCGACAAAATACGTAAAAAAAATGTCCTAAAAATTTCAGCCAATAGATAATTAGAAAATGAAACTTTTTGTTTCTTACACATTTTTTATATTACGTTAAATTTCCTATTATAGGATATAGCAGATTGAAAAAAAAACACATTAATTTGTTCAAAATTAAATAAGTATTTGTAAAGAAATATTAGACAAAAATCCCGAAGAGCAAAATTAAAGCTATAGGGATTTGCGATTACACGATGTACATTTCTCCTGCAATAATTTAAAAAAAAAATGGGAGCGGATTAAAAAAGAAAAAAATAATACGAAAAAGTCACCTCTTTAATTCCCTTTTTTATTTTTCCCGTTCCAAAATTCCGCAAGGGTGAGCTCATACTTTTGAGCGGTAC
Source organism: Trichopria drosophilae (assembly GCA_030407085.1). Classification (NCBI taxonomy): domain Eukaryota; kingdom Metazoa; phylum Arthropoda; class Insecta; order Hymenoptera; family Diapriidae; genus Trichopria; species Trichopria drosophilae. The sequence goes on along the minus strand of CM059582.1, from coordinate 172,147,762 downwards.
TGTATATAATTGTGGATGTTAGGGATCGTCTATAAACTACGTTTAACCCAATCAGTAGACGTTTTTTACAAATATTTATTATATTAGTTGTTCCTTTTGGATCAGTTGTAGATTCTGGAAACTGCTAAAAATGTAAACTCGAATCTTGCAGAAGAAATTTTTCTTGCCTACAAGGTCCAGATAAAAATTTTTTGATTCAATTAAATAACTGTAAAGTGACATTTAATATATTTTCTAAATTTTAATAAATATATATAATAATAAGTAAAATAATTGATAAACGTGTTTTAAAATATAAAAATATATCATATATGGGTAAATCCTCAGAACTTTTAACTTTACGCTTTAAGAAAAACTTTTTTTTTTCGGTGGCACACATTTAAAATCAACCTGAGGCCATTCCTAAACATATAAAATGTAGAAAAAACGACACGTTACTTCTTTTAAAGGATTGTTCCAGTTAGGTAAAACGAGACCTAAAATTACATCTTTGAACCAAACATATTACTGTGCGAGGAAAACAGATGAAATTTGTTACTCGAGGTTTTTTAAGTTACTGGTCACGAATCCGTCAACAGATATTCAGAATTCAAGATGGCGAATGCAATATGGAAGACCGAATTTGAAAGAAGTTACTCACACAAGCTCAAATTGGGTAATCGGGGGTTTTCTTTCTTTTTGCTTTTAGGTTCATAATATACAAATTTTATCAGCAAACCTTTATTTAAGTCGATTTAAGGCATTACAATCCCGGCAATCCTGAAAAAAAATTTTAAATAGGTATAACGTAAGTTGTCATTAGTACCATATTTATTCATTTTTAACCAGTAAAAGATGAAGCAAGGGAGATGAAAAACAAAGTTAACCAAAGTTACATTTTCATTATTTCTGGAGCAAAGCTATAGCGAATCTCGACCGATGTGCGACCCCGAATACACAGTTTCAGCTGGTTCAAGCAACTGTTTAGGAATTTGGTCCGTCATATTATATCTACCATCTTCAATTTTTAATATTTGTCAACGTATTTATGATCAGTTACCAATAAAACCCGCGCGTAACAAATTTCAGCATTTTTCCGTGTAAAGAAAGGCGTTTGTGTCAAAGAGATAATTTCATGTCTTGTTTTACCCCTGAACATCGTATTGTATTTCTGGAACAAGTTCAGAGTATTATTATGACACCTAAAACAATAAATTACGCCAATAATCGAGGCATTTAATTGTGTATAGTTCGTGTGCCTGACAAAAGTGTTACGCACTAAGGCTATAGGTTGTAATAGGCACAGAATTGAGATGAGACAAGGCACACCTTATTCCTTAGAATACGTCACTTATTATATCATCAATTAAAAATTCCCAAAGTATGGAGCCATAATATTGCTTGTTCCAAAAGTTGTTGTTAGAAATTAACGAAAATTCTATTTTCCATAAATCTTCTGCACGCGACTTTGGACGCATGTCATTCTTATTAAGCGATAGGCACACTTATTTTTCAAGTATCTTTGGCTTTTATAAAGTGCCATTAATCAACGACATGATTTTCAAATGAAAAGATTACACGTTCCAAAAGTTACAGAAGAAAATATTTAAAAAAATACGATTTGCACGCAGCAGTTTATTCAAATTTTATGAGCTTTCGTGTTTCCTTTGGTTTTTTAATCAACTATCATATAATACAAATAACTGTACCTTGAAAAGCATATCCTTTTTAGTAAATGGTAATGTTTTATAAATATTTCTGTACAGCTTGTTTACGTGAATCTTGAAATAACATGAAAGTAAAAGGTTCTGTGGATTTGCCCATATAGGTAATACACTGAGAGAATTTTTCTAGTTAAAAGTATCATATTGTCTAGTTCTAACGGGGTATACTTGCAATATGCGCAAAAGTGCCATACTGATATTAAAAATGTCCACACTGGCACTAGAAAGTCCCGTACTGTAAGGTAATTTTCAATAACATTATTTTGGGGAACTTTTGGGCACATTGCAAGTATATCCCGTTAGAACTAGACACTATGGGACTTTTACTAGAAAAATTCTCTTACAATTAGTGTAGTGATCATAGAATCGGATTAAGTTACAGTAAGCATTTCAAGGAAATTATAAAGAAAACCTACGATGTAATTAATGAAAATATTAATGACAATAATAACAGCAGCGATGATGATGATGATGATGACGACGACAACGATGATGATGACGATTATACTCGTATTACAGTTGTGGAACGAAGTTCAATCTTTTTCCTAATAATATTCACGCTCGAAAAATGTCTCTTCCAAAACTACAAAAAATGGGTAAAAACTGAACTGCAGGTGATCACCGAGCCCGAAGGATGACGAAGCAAATGACGTTCTTTTGGTAGGTCAAACCTAGTCAAATTCTAATTACAGACTGTAATAGTAATATTTGCAGCATAGGTAACCAATCTTGATAAGACACCAATAGTATTATAGCGATTTTCATTATAAAACATCATGAATCTAGTTCTGATAGTCCAGTCAAATTCGGATTTGAGGTTAATAAAAATGAGAAAGGTTCGAAACCTTCTTAGGGTGACTGACGAGGATCATGGAAAGCTTAACTGTGAGTTTTCGCGCTTCCAGGGCGGACACGTTTTTAAGGGAGGCGGAGGGGGAAGGGCTCGTTTTTTACCATATCTCGGTAAATTTTTATCGTACAAAGTCTAGTAATAGCTCATTTTAAAGTTCTTTGAAATCCCTACAGCTCTTATATAATATATAACATGAAATTAATATTTATCGAGATATAGCCCGCGAAAGTGAAAAAAACTGAATGATTATTCGCGTTTTTTTTTATTATCTCATTTCCATTAATAGATATCGATATGCGTTCCATGACAAAGTTTCAGGGCTTGAAAAACAAATAATTTGACCCCTTAGTCGATTTGATTAAATAAGAACTGACTATAAGGGCAGAAATCGCGCTATCTGCCGAACGTCAGCGGGAGGGAGGGCCAAAACTTAGATTTAAGCTCTCCATGATCCCCTCAATCACCCTCAAAAGATTTAGAACCTTTCTCGTTTTTGTTGAGCAAAATCGTCATTTTGACCTAATTTGACTGGACTATGAGGGTATGCAAAATTTTGTATGTGATCGTTCCTTGCAAAATAACAATAAAAATGCCTCACCTTATTATGTTTTGATATATATACCATATATTGATCTTGAATTATTTCAGATTTTTATCTTTGCTTGTTCACGAGTTATGAATTTTTGAAGAAAAAACAATTTGTCAATTATTTACAATTCAGTAATAGATAAATAACAGTTAAAAGCATCATTTTCTTCAGTTTTCTAAAATTCGTTTCTTAACAAATTATGATAAGATTATTGCTCAACTACTTTCTAACAAAATTATAATAAATTTGATGAATTTTAAACCTAGGCCCGTTATGTTCAAGTTTCTGCCTACTAAAAAAAACAAAATAAACCACATGGCAACAAATTTGGCGTAGGTTTATATAAAAATTAGTTATAACTGCCATAGTAGAAATCGTATCCATTGCACTAAACCTGTTTGCGTCTAGACAAAACGAAGACGTAGTGCTAGCTCCTGTCAAGTGCAAGTGTGGCTGATTTCGATTTCTGTCAGAGTGCTTGATTTTGACTTTAAAAGTGTTTATTTTAATTTGAAAGCTAAAGTACATATCTATTATTTTATCTATCTCTTTTAATAATTTCCTACACGAATTTCATTCAAAACACATCATATTTACCACAATAAGAAACTAAACCTTTCCAGAAAGGATGGTTTACAAAACCTTGCAAAATGTGAAATCCGAAATGATGCACTTTTCCAGAACAAAACTTTTATCATCAAACAGAAGAAGATGAATCGTACTACAACATTAACAATGAGACTGAAACGCAACTCCGCCATGTAACAAATAAACATACTTAAATACCCATTACATTCTTGCAAAGAATAATTGAGTATATTGTAAGCGTTTGTTGTTTCAAATTAAATAAAATATATTTGCGATAAAATTATATAAACTAACAAAAAAAAAGTGTTTTCTTAAAACACACGTTGTTAATAATTCATTTAATAAGATATAAACCCCACCTATTAATAAATGGTTAATTCTAGTGCAATGAACTCGTTTCTTGCTGATAATACATTTTTAATAATGACAACAATATATACTCTCAGTGCATGTAGTCGGTTCTTTATTATACTTAAAGACTTCATCTCTCATTTTCTTGAAATCTCAATTTCAGATAGGTGTGCATTCATCGAAAGTCAAGATGTACTCACACGAAGTAATGTATTGACTCTTAATCCTACATCGATGAATAGAATGTGGAACCCAATGATTTCCGAAAGAGCTTGAATGGCATTAAACTGAAAAAGGTAGTGTGAAAATACATGTAACGTTTTACTACGTAAAACGGATTAGCCGTTTTGATGAATAGATTGGTATCCATTGTCGATCGTTACAGGTGCAAATTGGATTTCATCAATATGAATAACAGAACGGTATTTAATATGCCTGTAAAGTGTTTCGTTCGGTTTTAATAACTTTATCCAAATCATTGAATTTCTTTGAAAACGTATTTACTAGTAAAACGATATAAAACAAGATGAAGACTTATTGAAGAAATTATTCATTTTTTTCATAAATCAATAATGATGGAAAATATTAAGTTAAAATTGCATCTTTGACAATATTTGTTTCAACAAAAATTTGCACTAATCTCTATTTTTTTCAAGAGGTCTATATTCCGAGTGAGTTTTTCAAACCGGGGGATAGGTAATAACGTTTTTCAACTTTGCAGGCATAATGCACTAACAGACCAGAGTCAATTTTTGTTTTGCAACACGAGTCTTTCGCAACTTTCGATTTAGTTCATCGATTGTCGGTATATATCTATCGGTTAAACTTGGTTTTCTGTATGATACGACATGACAAAATTACTCTGTATAATTTGGTAAGAGATCGCGAATAACGACTATGGGAAATTACGAGCACTTAATTAGGTTTTCAAGAATTAAAAAAGTTGTAGGAATTGGTCCACACTTCGTATTTACCGGTCAAAAACCCGTACAAGTTCCAATTTTTTTTATTCCGAAGGCTTTTTCTTTCGAAGGAAATGCCATCCATTGTTTATGAAGGTATTTTTCGTGCTAAAAAAGATGGAGAAGTTTCCTACCACGTCGCATTTTATGGCAAAGTGAGGTTAAGTGTGTAAAAATGTCTGTTTTTTCCAACACTTTTTCTGTGCTGGAATTGATGGCGAATTTTCCTATCATGTTGCATTTTCGAGAAAAGTGAAGTTGTATGAAATACATATGCGTTTTTTCAGATTTCTTTTCCTTATTTCCATATTTCGAGTTTATTGCGGCAAAAGAGAATTGATACATTTAACCTTGCGTTTGGGTGTCTTGTTTACAAATTCGCCCGTCGCGGTGGTCCCGCCATTTTGAATTTAGAAAAACTGACATAATGTTTGTAATATACGAACCTGAAAATATCAAAGTAAATACATTTCAGCAAATCTTTAAAGATTTTTTAAAATTCGTCTACCATATTAAAGGCATCATTTTGAATTTCAAGAAGCTGACGTCGGATTCGTAATCAGCGACTCCGAAAAGCTGTACCAGCTACTATTATTTAAATATATTATCCGTTTCATTTTTAAAACCCGTAAAATACTTGTAATCAGCGACTACAAAAACCCTCGATACCTGGAAAACTCGTCAGTGTCAATTCTCATTCGCCACAACAAATTCGAAATATGACCAAAAACGCACATTTGACAGATTTAACACGCCCTCATTTTCAGCACAAAAAAAAATACTTCAAAAATGACTCTGCGATTGTCCAAAGTAAATTCCTTTTTGCTACAATAACAAAGGAAATAGTGCCAAAAACGCATATTTTGACACTTAACCTCACTTTTCTAGAAAATGCGTCGTGATATGAAAATTCTGCCAGCGCCATCTGTTTCAGCGCGTAAATTCTTTTCGGAAAAACAATGTGGCATGTTATTCGCAAAAATCATGTAGAGCAGCGTTATTTTTCGTAAACAATTTTTTTTTTTAAACTCTTGTTTTTTAGTGTTATATTTTTATGTTTACATAATATCAGTACTGTAAATCCAGGAGAGGAAAAGTGGTTTCCAAAGTGACGTTTCTAACGGCAGGATATATCTCCCTAGATTTGATCCACATCACTTTTATACCTTTCCTGTACAGTGGTCCCCGTCCTAACGCATATGTTTCGTTCCATCAAATATGGTCGACCCCGTCCAAACGCATATCCTCCCTCAACCCCACTACGGCAAAATTCCCTTTGCATATATCACACTGAGTATGCGCATAGATGTCTGACTAGCAACGCTAGCAACTAAGAATCGTGTTGTGGGGAGAGGAACGAAGGGGAATCTATGCATTTAGACGGGAAAGAAATATGCGTTAGGACGGGGACCACTGTACATTTTTATTAGAAGTTCCATGTAAATATTCTATTTACCATATATCTCCTTCAAGCCCTTTTGATAATAAGCAGGGCAATTCTACATTCAACTTCGGATTAATTTCCATATAGAAATAATTACCCCACTGAATGGTATTCCTTAAAAGTTTACTAGTTCAATCCGTATAATAAAGCTATGCAATTTGCCATTGTATAACAAAGGCCCGAATAGTCGCAGGTACCGGACCCATCGAGAATTACTTGGCTTTCACCCGCAACAAATAACATCGTATCATTCTGGTCGAATTCCCCCACATATTACGACGTCCCAAAATGAGGTAGAAACTGCAAAAAACATCTCGTCGAATACCCCGAAGTATATATGTTAAGTTTTTTACGTGTGGTTTCTCAGCCTTAGATCAGTCTCGCCACTCATCACCTACTGACAGGTCAACCCTTCGACCGTATTTCTTTATAAAAAAAGGAGTCTAAAAAAGGAAAGGGTCTAAAGGGAGGGGGGGGGGGGTTGAATGGAGTGAACAATCGACACCCCCGTCAGTGAGAGAGAGAATAACGAGGTGACCGAGAGGTTCGACCCCCTGGAGTTTCACAGCGGATGGGGCAGCCATTGTCCGACAAAGGAAACTGGAGGAGGTGGAGGCGCTGGTCTCGGAGTTGCGGAGGGACCCTGGGAGGAAAGGAAAGGTACTCAGGATCGGCTCCTGTCGTCGAGAATTCTCGGTGGGGGGATTCCCCCATCTTCGAGGGGAAGGACAGAAATCCCGATGTGACCGATAATGTAATTATGCGGGACAGGTTTTTTGTGCAACGCGCAAAGGGCTCGTTTTCTGCGGCGATCCTCCGTCGATCTCACGATCCGTCCCGATCGATCCCTCCTCGTCGCGAGGCACCGGATAAAAAAGGGACGAAAAGGAAGTAAGGAAACGGAGCGACATGGCAGAAATGTATCCGCGATCGCACGTACGCGAATTTACTCCGTCATTGGTGGACGCGCGTAAAAGAAGCGGTAGGTACGTAATGCGACGTATAAGTACTCCGCGCTCCCATCAGACACGTCGCGGTGTCTCCCAGATAATTATACGGACCTTTTATTTTTCAACCGGCTTTCTTTGCAGCACGAACCCGGCTTTTTAGCGCGTGATTAATTGCTAATAAATATACTCGAGCTGAACGCGCACTGCCTTTGGAACAATTACTTTTTTACTCTTAATTACCCCGTGTGTGTTCACGGAGGGAAGTGAATTTTACGGTCTCGGCAGACACTGTCTCGAGGAATCGTTTTGAATTATGTGCTTTTTGAATTATCGGTAATTGGTGTAACTTGCGGAATTATCCTCGCCCGATTCTTGCCTTATTATATTAAATTGCAGCCAATCTTACCTTGAATTGAATGGTGTACGAAAGTTAGCGAAAAATTATAAACACAATTGATTTTTAGGCTTCGCATGAGACATGAGTGATAAGTATGGTAATATAGTGATTATTGTCATTATTTTTTAATATCATTCGAGTCGGAAGAAGGTAATTGCAGACAGTAAACGTGCTTTTAATATCTCTACCATCCATATCTGTAATTCATCTGAATGATGCATACCCAGAAGGATGACATGTTATAGTGTGTAACAGAGTTGATAAGGAAAGCAGCTGATGGAACAAGTCTTCAGTTATGTAAATGTAGATTCAGTTTTATAGGTGGGGTTTGTCGAACATTAGAATTTTTCCTTGTCCTGTCTGGATTACCGAATTTTTGTGGCATACCCATGAAGCCGCAAGACTCTATATGTTTCGAGTCCATCTCCAGTTTCCTATTGAAATCACCATAAGACATTCGCCTATAACGTGCTCCCAGCTTTAATCTTCTTCTAGACAAACCCAGCAGAAGCTGTCTTCAGCTAATCCAATCTTATAAAATCTGATAAAATCACATATTCTTATAATTATACAGGGTGATCCAAAAGTATGAAAACGCCGAAATATCTCAGCGGGAGTGCATTTTCGGGGAAAATGTTTGAGACAAAAGTTTAAGAATTTTTCCCTGGCTATTTAACGGTACCATTGAATTTGACTTTGAATATGACCTTGAAAGTTATCTAAGGTCAAGTCTATTTTTTCAAATGGAAACCCCTACTTTTTTCTCACGGATTCGGAAAGAGCACAACATTTTACATCCGAATATGATATGGTCGACTTTTTCCGGCAAGGTCATTTCAAGGTCAAACTTAAAACTCCCGGAACTGCGAATTAACTCAACGGGAGTGCATTTTCGGGGCAAATCTTAAATACAAAAGTTAAAGGATTTTTCCCGGGCTATTTAATGGTAGCATAGAACTTGACGTTGAACAAGACCTTGAAGGTTATTTCAAGATCAAATTTGTTTTTTAAATGGAAAACCCTATTTTTTCTCACGAATTCGGAAAGAGCAGAAAATTTTACATCCGAATATGATATGGAAGATTTTTCCGGCAAGGTCATTTCAAGGTCAAACTGAAAAGTCCCGGAACTGCGAAGTAATTCAGCGGGAGTGCATTTTCGGGGAAAATGTTTCAGACAAAATTTGAAGGATTTTTCTCTGGCCAGTTAATGGTACCGTCGAATTTGACCTTGAACATGACTTTGAAAGTTATTTCGAGGCAAAGTTTATTTTTTTAAATGGAAACCCCTGTGACATTGCGGGAAAATCGACCATATCGTATTCGGCAGTAAAATTTTGTACTCTTTCCGAATCCATGAAAAAAAATAGGGGTTTCCATTTGAAAAAATAAGCTTGACCTTGGAATAACCTTCAAGGTAAAATTCAATGGTACCGTTAAATAGCCAGAGAAAAATCCTTCAACTTTTATATTTAAGATTTTCTCCCGCTGAGATATTTAGGCGTTTCCATACTTTTAGATCACCCTGTATGTACAAACTACAGAGCAACAGAACATAAAAAGTTTCCAAATGAGTATTGATAATACTCTACAATAATCTAAAGTAAAGAGATACAGATTATAAGGGTTTAGGTTACGACTGCAAAAAGAGTTTTTCTCGCTGCGTCAAGTTCTAAAAAATGCTTTGGTAAATGTCTTTTAAATATGTATAAGTTTGGAATCTCCTTAAGAGGTGGTATTAAAGTATTCCACAGTCTAGTTGATATAATGAAAAGGGAGATTCTCAAATCCTGTGATCGTGATCGCAGTAGTCGATCAGTAATCTCGCATAGGTACTATTTGTGCAGGTAAGTGGGAATTTCAGTGACAAATATGTTAAACGTGAATGTTCAATTAAAGGAAGGTCTTATTGAGGCAGCTGTAAGCCAATCGAGTTTCATTCTAAACATGAACATCTTTCTTGAGTGAACAAATTAGAGGAATATTGACATTAAGCGGACGCTTCACCTTCAACTTCTTAGTAGCGTTAAGATCCTTGTAAACAGTACTGCCCTAATCGAAGTATGGTATAACAAGAGGAGAGATGAGCTGATTCCGCAAATCAGGCGGCAGAAAATCTTGATTAGCTAGCAATTGACTCAAGATAAAGTAAACCTTTCTTGATATATTGACCATGTGCTCATTACAAGATAAAGTCGAGTCAGTTACAATGCCCAGATTTGTCATCATCAGTTTTAGTTATGTAGTACGAGCTATCAACTAACATGTCTTTTGTCTTTTCCAAATTGACTCTAAGCTTGTTCTCTGACGCCCAATTAACATAATCGTTCAGAATCACTGGTAACACTATAAGTAGCGGCAATAATATAATTCGCATGACACTTAAGAAATATTTGAGTATCATCAATATAAATCATAAGACTGAAGTACACTTGGAAGGTCTTTAATAAACAATGAACATAAAAGTGGGCCTAAGACGGACCTTGAGGTACTCCAGTACTCATGTGCAACAAAGGTGATAGCTCACCATCACTATCCAAAACCCCTTGCATGCGACCAGACATATAGGACACGAACCAAGCCAGGACCAACCTGGAAATATTTGTCGACAAAAGGTTCCTAATGAGCAACTCATTATCTACAAAATCGAATGTCTTGCTAAACCCACAAAGAATAATTATAAAAATCATTCGATTATCAATACAGTGAGTGAATATTAATTTTTTGCCTTTTATACCGGATGATTAATGTCATGGGTAGTTTATGGCTCAAATATAAAGAATGGGTTATTAAATAAATGTAAGAAAACAGGTGACATATTAAATTATTTATAAAATTTATATATGACCCTTCGATTGAAATGTGGTTAGTTTTTAGATTTTGGTCAGCCATGTTAGATCCGACATTTGAAACATCAAATTCTGAGGTCTGAAAAAATGTACTTAGTAGTTAAGTAATCCGTTTTATGTAGTTAATTTTACTATTTTCATTTCAATCAACAATTAATAGTTACATTTATGTAAGTAAATAACAAATTACATCAATTTTTTAAAGTCAAACTAACTCTGAACTTCCCTCGAAATTTTCTTCAGCTGCCGAAATGCAGTTGAGGACCTGTTAACTGTTCATCACTGTCAAGGAGTTGAAAAGTAATAAAACTTACGAAAAACATTCAGATCTATGTTTAGGCAACCTCATTAAGATATGGACAGTGACGCATGAAAATTCATCTGCTTATTATTCAATAAGATCCAATAAACAAAATAAATCAGGTGATAATGAAAAGTTACCCAAATTGCTCATATAAACGTTCCAGTTCTCAGCTAACGGTTCAAACGGACACGACACGAAGACTTTAAGTTCTTAAAAATTAATCTACATTGCTTGTAGGTAGCTCAACTTTATCGCTTGTAAGTTCATTTTGAAGGTTGCAAGAGGCATTAAGGAAGGAGCCGGCAAAAAAATACACGTAGCGCGATAAATGCGTGAAGGGATCGTTTTGCTTATAATAATACGGCCAGGATGCAACAACGGCAAAGAAATCGGCATGCGCGGTTCTCGTTTATAGCCGAATCCAATTAGCTCTGCGACGGCTCTGCAAAAAGGGCTCGATCGAGAATAACCGGCATCCATCAACCCATGGCTTTCTCGACTTTTTCGATAGATCTTTGTATTCAAATGTCTTCACATACACGTACCTTACAAGGAGTATCCAGACATCCCCAAAAGTATTGCCTAAATGATGTCATATTACCGACATTTTTTTAAATGAATGAGAATTTGTTAATGAAGGTCACAAAAATAGAAATGTACATAAAATATAAAAAAAAAAGTAAGAAAAATTGTATACAATTATCAAAAAAAATGAATTACTGAACAGTAAACATAACCTTAAATTCAACATTTAAGAAGGAAAATGTCCCGGTTACTGATCAGTGACCGGTACCTGATCACCCATAAAGGATTCTTGTTTATTACGATCTGTAAAGTATATATAAAATGCATTTTTAGGTAGCAATTTTCTTCCGTAAATTACAACTCACTATGTTAAACAATAATTTCAATTCATGTATTATTTTTAATAAAACTATTTGTTTAAATGTTAGCTGTAAAGTACAGCACGATGTTCAGTTCATTTCTGATGATATGTCTATGTTCAATGCTGGTTAAGCCAGTAATTATTTGAAAAATAAGCATAACCAACATTTCTGCATGAGTATAATTTTAGGGGTATAACAAAGCAAAATTTAAGATTTAAATTAATTTCGCTGTTAAAAAGTATATTAATATACTTACAATTCGCCCTCGACGGATAACAACCGCATCGACTCTGGAAGTTTTTGAAAATGTTCTACGATTTGCGATTAAAAATCATGAGTATTTCTTATTTTTTATCACTTTGGATTCATATCTTTCTCCGTTTTCTTTCTCTCCGTTTTGTTTACGGATCTCAAATTTCTGAACGAAGCTGTAACGGCAAATCAAACATAGAGATTCCATGACCGTTTCGCCTTTTAACGTGTTGCTGCAATCGTTTAATTTTTGTATTTGCAGTAATATTTCTGTGTTATTTAAGTATATATTATAAAAATGCACGTCTTATTGGACTGAAATTGCATTTTATTAATATCAATTATTTTAAAAACTTTAAACTAATGATGGTTGTCAATAAGAATGGTCAGTTACTGCCCGAACTCATGTTTGTTCTGATTATGTATTAGTACATAACGTGTGGTTACATTTTTATTCATATTTAACTTTCTGTGATGAAAAATAATAGTTTATTAATATTTTCATGGACAATAGGAATGTTTTAATACGTGTAAAACATTGTCTGTCCTAAAGAAACATTTACATGAATTATGTTACGCTTAATCATTTTTAAGCCTCTTAAGTGGGAAGATACCGGGTCATTTACTTTAGAAGTACATCTGATAAGAGAAGCAGATCGTGAAAATGCTTTTGTAACCAAAATATATCTAATATTACTTAGTACTTATAGAAGTATGCAAATGTAAACAAAGTATGATTTCTAATTCGGGATATATCTGCTTGATTTGTAGTGAAGTTTCATGTAGGGAAGGCTCACTTGGAAGTAATGACAGCATATGCAAACGATAACACAGTCCCAAATGTGAGAATTCCATGTTGACCTATAAGTATGAGTCGATTCTCGTAGGATTTTTGCTCCAGAATCTAAATATGACACCGAAAATATCCAGTTGGCTCTAGTTTCTCAGATATTGAAAGTCACAGGAATATAAAATCCAATTTCATTTATTTTGGGCATCTATTCACAGCCCCAAAAAATGCTGTTGTTCCAGCAGTAAAGATTCGATTCAGATAGGAATTTTCCCGAAGAAGCCAAATATGTACGCCAAAATATTGAATTGACCCTACATTTTGCCCAAATTCATGGTCAAAGGAGTAAAAAATCGTGTTTTTTCTGTTTTTCATTCCTGTTTTCTGAAAAAGTAGTCACGACGATAACGAGCTGGAATTTCAAAAAGTTTGTTGGACATTTTGGATCGGCCATTTTTTACAATTTTTTCTACAGTATAGATATGAAAAATGCCTTAAAACAAGATTTTTTACCTGCTTGACTAGAACTTGGGCAAAAAGTAGATCCAATTCAATATTTCGGCATACAGATTTAAATTCTGACTTTTACTGATGGGACAACAGTATTTTTTTTAACTGTGAATAGATACTCAAATACGCCTAAAATCTACCCCTTTGATCTTCAATATCCAAAAAACTAGAGCCAATTAGAAATTTTGGCGGTCATATTTGGATTCTGGAACAAATATGCTATCAGAATCGACTCCTACTTATTGGGCAACAAAATTTTGTTGGGCTGTGTAATTAGTTCAGATTAAAAACATGGAACAATAGTTAGCTGACAGATATCCCAAGGGGTGGCAATATAAAATCTATCAAATCATTCGAAAGCTTAAATGTGAACCATTCTGTTCAGGAAGGTTCAAGATGGCCTTCTCGTGTGTGGATCAAAACAATGTTTTATCTTATGTAATTATGCCGTAAAAAAAGTTGGAAAGTATGCATATAATTTACTTGTACTCCAAAAGACAATCATGCCGAATGTACGGACCCATCTTCAGAAACATTAAAATATAAAAAAAGTAATGAATCATCCGTAAAGCATGGAGAGACGCATAATTACTAAAGAGATTCCCTGTGAAAAAAGAAAGCGCACCTTAAGCGTAAGTGAAGCGTACAAGAAGCACCCAAGGATAATAATCCTGAGTGCAACTCAACTTCAAACTGACAGTTGAGTTTCCGGAGACTTTTACATATATTCTCGTGTTGACCAGATGTAATATGTTATCATTTTTTGTCATTCAGAAACTATGTGGCGACACTTTGCATCATACCAAGGGTGATTCTAATTACTATAGACGGTATCCTCGAAAGTATCAAAGAAATTCATTGAGAATTGACCGTGCGTTTTTGGAAATAAGTGATTTTTGTTTATTTCCGAAAATTCTAGGCCAGTTCTCAAGTAATGTCTTTGGTATTTTCTAGGAAACTGTTTATAGTAATTAGAATGGCCTTTACAGGGGCCAAATTCAAAATTTTGAAACTTTTATTCAGTCATCATTAATTTATGTTTTTTAGTGGAACCTCCTACCTTACCACTTAAGAACCCCCTTAAGTTGGGACTCGTGGCTATGAATCAGGGTCTAGGTGTGATTTTGCGTTGATCGTGTCTTTTAAAGCGTACGACTATAGTACATCCAGAAACCAAAAACTAAGCGATAATAAAGCGTACCTTAAGCGTACATTTTGAATGAAATAAAAAAACAAAGTTTCTGAGCGAGCGAAGCGAGCGAGGCACCACGCCAAAACTAGTTTCACTTCCATTTAATATACCAGTCAACTGTATGAACATATTCTAATTGATCGTGTGAAGCATTCTAATACCGAGCCAACAGGGAGAGAAATAATTCTTTTCATACGTTAGAACATACGAAATCAGACACATGTATCATACGAAATTGTTGGACCTGCTAGTTCTTGTCTATCCACGGATACTTCCAAAGTTGGGAACATAATATGGGTATAATGAAAAGTACTCATACTTACATCCGAAATACTTATAAATCCAGATACCATATCAACTCAATAACAATAAATACTTTTTTGGAAAAGAAGAGTTGAGCTGAAAGCCTCTTTTGTCAAGAAGCGTCTAGAATGAAACTAGTGCACTGAAGGCTACGAAGCCGGAATTATAAAAGACACATTAGAATCTGAAAATTAATTCAAACAACCTATGTATATCCTTAAAAAATCTTAACTAACAAGATACGAATATAGCCCAATTACATAAGTGAAGCCAACGTCGTCGAAACACAATCTAAGAATTGTGATATCTATTTCCTTCTGGAGGATGTAGGGACATTAATACTTTCTATTATTTTTTTACCTATCCAACGAGGATTCCTTCTCTTATATCTACAAGAGTTCCTTATTCAAAATGAAAGCAGTCCATTGGACACGCGTCAAAATATGTCTTAAAGGTGTCTTTTGTAGAACGACCTGAAGACAAGGCGTCATAAAGTGCTTCAAAAAACGTCCTAAAATCGGACATGGAATGGGCGTCCTTACATCTTGAATAATTATTCTTTGATACGTCCCATTACGATTCGAGGGACGCAATAGAATGTCTAATATCATACAAATCAACATCTCTAAAGTATCCAGGAAATGTATACATGCTCTTCAAGACGTCTTTAAGTACGCTTCAATACGCCTTTAAGACGGTTTCAAGAAGGCTTTTAGTAAGATTCTACGTGCCTTTACGATCGGTTCTAGATGTCTTTAAGCCACCTTCAAAACATCCTTCCATCGGCTTCAAGATGAGTCCTAGATGTCCTTAATGGGAAGGATTTATTCCACAAATAATGCAAAGTTTTACCATGCATCATTTTGAACCTATAATATGATTATTGGCGTTGGCTATGTGCGCTTGGCGTACCACTTGATTATCTCCAATGAATTTAATGGTGATTGATGTTGTGGTTTCTGTGTAATAATTGGTGTTTTGATTACATCTGATGTTGTTTAGGTCTACGATTTGTCTAAAGTGCATCACTTTGGTGAGATTATTTAAAAAGTGACCAAATTCATCTGGAATCTCTGAAAATAACAGTAAATCCTCTGCACAATCTGGTTTCATAATTGTAATTATACGTACATCATCTCGTATTCATCAATCGTGAGTACACAATGTATTGTTAAAAATATGCAATAATTTTTATGTTTGTGTTTTTATATATTAAATATTTCAGCAATACTTCAGAAATCTCCTAACTGCGACCGATTAGCCTTATACTAGATCTCTTTAAGCCGGCAAGGTATCCTTTCGTCGACACGGTGTCATTAACACACGTCCCATAACTTACGAGGATGTCCCCGCAAGATGTCAAAGTTACGACCCCGTGCTCACTAGAAGGTTACATAGACCAACAAATAATGCGCTTTCTAGTAAATATTATTGACAATCATTAACAGTAATGAGGAACTGGTCAACTGCATTTCACTGATCACTGAAACCCATTCCATTTACTAACTCATTCGCAACCTGGATGAGCTTCATGACCTGTTTCTGAATATTCTTTCTTGTGGTGCTCGCTCGTATCGTGGTCAGATCCTAACTGCGAGGATTTACGAATTTCCCCTCTAACATCACAATTCGAATCCTCCCATCTCATAAATAATTACTTCCAGATTCCGAAATTCAACAAAGTAGAACTGAGGTTGTATTCCCTCATTTCATATGCACGCAATATTAGCGCGAAAGTTTCGGTCACGCTAATGTATTCAAAGTTTGTATTCGATTTAGACTGGTTATTAATTCAAATCAGGAAAAGACAAGGAAAAACTGTTACAAATTGAAGATGAAGGTTCTCTATATTAGCGCATCCAACAATCTGGAAGTTGAACACTTTAGTTTTCAAAGCAATTTATGCCTTAGTTATTGATATTGAAATTTGACTGGGAAGACTGAATTAGCAAATGGTCGACAGGTTTCCTGGAAATGGCAAGCATAAGAACGTTGAAAAAGTTGTAGCAGATTGAATACAGAGATACCTCGCAGAGATATGTGACTGCTTTATGTAGGAATATACATTGTAACAGGATTGAATGATGGTATTTATTTACCACGCCTTGACTTAAGTTATTGGTTTAAGCATTCTATTAAATTCTGGCTAACTACAGGCCATCATTTAACGAATCTCATCCTGTCCGTTACTCTCGGAGCAACAGTTTGTTCATTTTCAGCCAATTATCCAGGGAAATAATCAAGTTAAAAGTTCGAGTGGTCGAAATTTGTGACGTTTAATTTGGATTTAGGATGCAGCCGAAAAAATGTACGACATTTCGTCATAAAGTTTTTGCAGAAGCCTCGGCGCTGTAGTGTTCTTGAAAAATAAATATCGAGCTAACGAAAGATCTCGGAGGATATCGGTACTCAAGTCGCGTCAACAAAAATCGATTTTTTGCACGACCATGTAATTGACGAGGAAGCGACCATCGTGACGTTTGCTTCTGAGCGATCCTGTACGGGTTGCTTTCTCGCCGCGAGCAATCTCTTATATATATTACGCACTTATAAGAAGTCGTAAAATACGGAGAAGTAAGAGAAGCAACACGAAGACAGCGCGAGACATTTAGTGGGAAAGAAGGAGACGTATGCTGGCAAACAAGTACTGAGACTGGAAAGAGACAAGGATGGAAGATTGAGAGATTTAAGGTTGAAGGAGGAAGGTTGGAGCGAGATGAAGAGAGTCGCAGAAGCGTTTCGTGAGATAAAGAAGGAAAAAAGGGCAGACAGAGGAAGAAAGAAGGACGGAGACATCAGCGAAGCAACGAAAGAGCCACGAGGTAACAATGGACCATTTGTTAGGAAGCCCGTCCCTCGTCACTCGAGATACAATGGACACTATTATCGGTTATTCATCGACTGATCTCTTGAACCTGTTGCCTGACATGCACCCGCCATCCCGTATATCTTTCTCTTTCTATCATTTTCTCTCATCCTCTCCTCGATGAGCATCCTCGTTCTCTTTGCCTTGGTCGTCTCCCTGTCGTCCCCGTAGCGATCCTTTCAAAATGAAGATATCGTTCTCAACTTTACGCACACGCCCTCGACAATTAGGCTGCCGTATACATATTTATTAAAGAGCCCGTTTCTAAAAATACGGTCCGATAAAATATCGTGTTTTTAAATTACATTTCGAATACCGGGGCAGCCGGTGGGAACTGTGCGTACTATAAATAACCTGGATTAAACAAGATTGGCCTTTATTTATATCGGTTTGGTCCATAGTACAAGTGTGACGCGGAAATACTACTTTCGCGAAGGTCAATTTGCGCGTCGAAGTTATTACTATTGGTGCTCTGGAGGAATGCATGCAAATAAATGAGCAATTATCTCTACGAAGTTACTTCGATGCAGAGTAATCTTTTTAGTAAGCGCTAGGTATATACTATTATTCGTTAATCCAGGAACAGCCAAGCTTTCATTTTCTCGCGCATGTTACAATAAATAAGTCAGACATAACTTTAAAAAACACTATGCACAACATCCTTACTTCACTGATTCACTTAGGATATTACATGAACTGAATTAACGAATCAGTATAAGCATGTACAAATGCTCCAAAAGCACCAAGAATAGAATGATAAGTTGTGGGCAGGATATAGAGGCAACTAATATTACATGTGCCACTATGATAATCATGCTCTTCCCTGGTTCCATGATTTTAATTTGAACCAAGAAACAATAGTAGCTATCATTGAAGATACATCACGCGAATGCAAATATGAGCACCAGAATCTAGATCATATATTCTGTCAATGTCCAATTAATAACGACGAAAGAGTGAATTTCATTTACCGTCAGATGGCTGGGAAATTCAGTTCAAATAGATTAGCGATTTTTACCAAAATTATCATAAATCTTGACCTACCAATTCATAACTAAAGTTCGACTTGACAAGTGGTTGATATATAATTTCCGCCCTTAATGTTATGGCCAAAGTAATAAATTGTTTATTTTAGAATAGTATAAGGGGTTACGATACATTAAGCTGGAAAAAACAAAGTGAAACTATTCTTGAATTTACTATATTGACCTAGAAAATTGAGTTGTTAAGGTCCAGTGACGTTGAGAAACGCTATTTGTTTTTGTTATTCAAATATTTTCGGCAAACATGATTACCAATTTGAACTCAGATTTTGATCATTCAAAATGGCAGACTCAAGATTGCCATCGATATACACAAAAATTATCTGATTGAGATAAAACTGGATAGCCGGGGGTTTTGGGATCGCTGATTACATTTTGTAATCAATTTGAACTCAGGTTTTCACAATTTAGACTCATAATCAGCAACCTCTTCTACCTGATCCTATTTTCGCTTTACACGGAGAGAAATTTCCGAGAAAAATTACTATGCTCGGCATCCGAAAAGAGGTGCAAAGCCATTTTATAGTAATATTTACAGACCCAGACAAGATAAATTGCATACTTGGGTAGGACTATTTGTAATAACGACTACAATATCTCTTGTACTCTTAGATGAAATGTATAATATAGCACCGTAAAATTTGTAGTACACCAAGTTCTTAAATCGGTGCAACTCAAATAATCCCATGCAGTTTAAGAATTTTCAATGTAGTGATCCATAATTTTTCATGTGCCATTTCCTGAAACGTATGCGAAAGTTGCCGAGTTCATCCCAAATTTACCGACCATGAAAACGATAGCAATATGGCGCTCAAGCACATAATTGTAGCAGTTGGGATTGCATGGATTGCAACTTGTTACTTTTCTTAATTTGTAAATTTTGGTAAACAGTTGAGTAAGTATTTAAATTGTTTTTTAATCATTTTTCGAATGAAATAGCAGTGCAATGACATTATCCTTAAAAAACATCGGTATGCTTTGCATGTTCATATAGTAAGCGTTGATGAAGCTTCTGCTTTCAGTTTCTGTTGTAAGCACAGACACTGCTTGTAAACTTACGAAAAGATTTGGGAATACGTAATATGAACTAACAATAAGTCATGACGATTCTTGTTCCATGCGTAAAGAAACACAAGTTGTATAAGGTTTCTTAACATTTTACTGTGCTCTGGACTATGAATTTTTCTGGTGCTATTGCTGAAAATTTTACTGTGCTCTGGACCAGGAATTTTTCTGGTGCTACTACCACACATTTTACATCTCACTTCAACAAAATTCAACTTGACAATGCAAACTTTACTTTGCCAACATTATGCACTTCATTTGTCGGACAGCATGGTAATTTGTCAGGAGATTTTCCGTACAAATTTTAATGGAAATTTTTCTCCGTGTAGGCCATATATTCATAGTCATGAGTGGAATTCAACCTCAAAATATTAGTTCAGTTTTCGGAGAGTTTTACGTATTCTGGTGTTGACCAAATTTAACGTTTTACAATTTTTTGACATTCAGAAGCTATGTCAGTCTTTTTGCATCCAACCAACTTTTAACTCGAATATAATGTCAACGCCAAAACGAATTAAGTTCGAACTCATGAATCAGGGCCTATGTGTGATTTCGTGTCGACCGTGTATTTTAAAGCATACGACAATAGTTTCTCTAGAAACCAAAAGTTAACCCTTTAACGATCAAATCACAATTTGCACATGGATTTTGGCATATTTTTATTTATATATAAACATATAACAAATTTTTTTTTAAATAGACACATCCATTTTTGACTTGTTTTCAAAGTCGCTCTTTCAAAATAATGATGCTGGTGAAACTTTAAAAAAATGACGTTTAGCACATTTTTTTTTTTCAAAATACTCGCGATTTTCGAGGTTTAATTTTTGTTTAAATACAATTTTCACTATGAGACCTATATAGCTTATCAGCAACTTGCTACTATTTTACTTAAAAAAAAATAGCTTCACATATTTTTATTTGTTTCGATTTGGATTTTTAATAAGCTTGAAGAATACTTTTATTAAGTTTTTCAAGGTACAATTAGATTATTTAATAATTTCTTGTTACTAATGCTACGAAATTTGGATGAGATTATACAAAAACGTTTTTTATATTTCTACAAAGAAAAAATCTTCGTCAATAAAGAAATCAATCTTTATAGCATTTATCGCAACCTCATTCAGATCCATAAAACTGTCGAGAATTCATTGTATCAAATGACCGCAACAAATTATATAAGCTGCCGTTTTACCTTAAAGTGGATGGAAATTCGCTTTGGTCGAGAGGCAAATAAGTCGTGACAAAAATTCCGTGAAATTGCTACAAAGGAGCACTTCTTGGACCAATCATTAAATGCACCACAGGTTCTATTATGGATCGAGTCCAATGACTTTCAGACGCCTTTAGATTTCTGTTTTTTCTTTTAGGTAAAAATGAATTTCGATTAGAGGAAACTTTATGGTTTTGTAGTGGGCAAGACTGTCGAAAAGAATTGAATAACGATCGCTCCGAAAGGGTATATTATACCAAATTTGTCAAATAGTGAAAGCTTCCTTTAAATACCATTTAGTAAAACTAAAAATTTCTTTAGATTGCGATAACGGCAAGTACCGACAAATATAAGTGACTAAAAATATTTTGTTCAATAAAGACTTGTAGTCAGTAATAAACAATTATTTAAAACTTATTTCTTTCATATTAAAAATTTTTTAAAGTCTTTTATGAGAGTGTTATGAAAATACTTGCCAAAATAGGGAAATGTTTATTTAATTCCTTAAAAATGTCGTTCCAACGTAAATAATTGCATCTGAAAAGTTGTTTATGCCTGATATGTTATTTACAGCAATAAAGAATAAATGTAAATCTTAGTTACAATTACATCTTTTTAAAAATACTCACATAATTAATAATAATTGTCCACAAGAATGAACTGTTGCATAACTAATTTTCAGTACCAATTAATCAAAAGTGTCTAACGCATACGTCAAATTTTGGACTTGTTTTTCGGTCGTGTTGCGAGTAATTAAGAAACTTTCGTTTACAATATATGAACATACATCATTATAGATGTAGAAAAACAAAACAAATCCATATACCTCCTGCAGATTTGGAGCTTGAGACAAATACCACTAAATGAGAATAAATCACTAGAGGTTTGACAAATTATCTTGTAGGACCTGACTTCGTCTTGTTAGTTCGAAATGCTACTTGTAGTACGCATCCCAGAAGATTACTAATCGTTGTTTTTCATTCTATATAATAGATAAAGACAATCATTTTTAAAGGATAATATTTTTGTTAAATGTATATTAGAACATTGTCATTTAAAAATATTAGTCTTTCTGCATGATTATTTGGCACTAATTAACAACATTCTGCGATACCTGACATATGCGTAATTCCACAATTCCACATCAACACAGCCACTTTTGAAATCAACGACCAACGATTTTGTTGGTGATTCTTTTACAGGTTCACCTAGGTGAAATAAATGTCAACATTATCAGAATTTTAAAATTACTCGGTAACGAGTGGGAATTTTTCAACATTTTTTTTGTAAACTGAAAATTGATAATAATCCATAATGAGTTACTACGTATTGTCTATATACACCGTATTATATTGTACAGTAACAAATAAACAATAGAATTGTCATCTTGAAATGTACTTTTATATATAGGTATAATGAAGATTTTGTTACGATATTTTACGTTTTAAGTAATAAATTTTACCAAAACATTTTTTATTTCTTTGACTAAATTCACAAAAAAGCTACTGAAAATAACGAACAATTTGCGGAGTCGTACAAGGTGGGAAGTAGTTTCGTTAAATTTTTAGAGAATTTTATATTTTTTTTTACAATGTAAATTTTTACAAGAATCTCAAGATTTTATATTATTGAATTCACCATTCACGATGTTGCTCTTTTTTGTGTGCATTTCAATGTCTATTAGTTATTGAAAGCATATTGATGAAGCTAGGAATCTTTTAATTAATTATGCAAATCTTGTTCATTTTATTTGAAACAACCTTTTGATTTGGTTTTAAATAAATGTATAATTTTAAATAAATAAATGAACTTTTCATAACACCCAAAGATAATGATCTAAACTATAAAATGAATCAATTTTCTGTATTTTGATCGTTTTTTTCACCGAGATTCATCTGTAAAATATCACGAACAAAATCGGTTATCGATGATTTCGTTCTCTATACTGAATCCGACTTTTTAATTTTAAACTTCTAATCGCATTTTCAGAACCAATAACTTCATAAACCCCTAAACTCTAAATATGCCCATTGGATTTCGATAAATTAAGACAAAATGTGTATGAAAAATTATCGTTCAAAAAATTATTTAATAGTTATCGATACAAGTGAGTACAAGCTTTCCCTACAAATGTGAGGGTTGCAGGCCGATCCGAAGACGAAGTCTTCACACTGGTATAAAATAAAATTTTGCACATGTATGAGTGGATGAAATGCGTTTATAAAATATAAAAAAGAGTTCGGCCTCGGTTTAAAAAAAAAACGAAAACGGTTTTTTGTTTGGACTCATTACTCACAAAAGAAAATGCTAGAAGCCTGATTACCGGAGAAAAAAGTTTCTAACATATATTCATTTTAAATTGAAATAGGTTTTCTGATAATCGTTTTTAATTTATGAACAAAGTTATTTTGGGGGCCGGAGTTAGCCCACGCTCTCCTATCTAGTAAAGTAATGTAAACAGGTCGGGAAACATTGTATGTATATCCTGAATGTCCTAGGGGGCTGGTGAGGATATTCAGATACTTTTAATATGCTATTTTTATCCTTCCTTAAAAAATTAACAAGATAATAAAAACAATTCCGAAGGAACATATGCATTCAAATAACTATGCTGAATTTATCATATTTCCTGTGCAATGTTAACTTTTACCTTGGGAACTTATAATTTAACTTTTCCAACCGCTGAATTAAAAAATCCTCGTCAGCAAAACGAAAATAAGTTCACAATGATTTCCTAATGGTTTCCCGAGAGAAAAAGAGACCAAAATCTGATCAAAATTTGATCAAAATCTGTCAGATCTAAAAACGATCTAAATGAGTTCCTCATTTTTAATCAATCCTGGACCAAAGATGAACGCATTTGCAACCAAAAATTGATCTTGATCAAATTAAGAATTCATAATTTTTTGATTGCATTGAATTAAATAAATTTTAAAATACGCTTCTTGTTGATGTAAGTTGCAAAGATAATTAATATTTGCTACCATGATTCGACGTAAATATGTTTTTATCGTAGTGTTTTAACAAATTACAGATGAAAATAGATTAAAAATATGAGCGTTATAAAATTTCAGAAATTGTTTGAACTGCTGTCAACGAGAGAGGTTAGAAAAGTAAAGCAAACATTCGCACAAAAAAATTGATGGTGATATTTAGATCGTTTTAAATATTACAAAATTAGGACCAACCTCGCACGAATCAAAATATCAACCAACTACGAGTTTTAACACGAGTTTCAGCATTAATTGCAGTGCGAAAGTAGGATGACAAAAATTTGATCAACATCTGTTTACAAGATGTTAAAAACTGGAGCACCTTTTGTTCAGATTCTTTTCGATCCCATTTTGATCTAAAATTGAGCACAACAAAACCTATATGGTATTTTTTTTTGTCTTCTCTTGTTCAGTGATTTGTTATCAAACTCGTTCAACTTTGGTTCTGGATTCTCTCAAAATCAGGACCTCATTTAGATCCTTTTTTATTGACCAATTTTTATCTGATTTTGATCCTATTTTGATCGCATTTTTCTCTCGGGATGAATTCATTAAATGTTTTAACGTTTGTACAAATTTTAAAAAACTTAAAAAAAACTGTTGTTAACAAATTTACAAGCTTCCAACCGCCATATATTGGCAAGTTTGTGTAGGTTGAAAATCAGCACTGACAAAAGTAAGATCCTTATATCAGTTCAACCTCCGTAATTAATCGAAATGAAAGAATCTCGGTTGAATATCCGGTTCTCCTACCCTTTATGTGAATCCTATAGAGGCCTAAAGAAGGGATACATTGTATGCGAGCATGCCCATTAACGCAAAAAGTGGGGGAAATGCATCAAATATAGGGGCTGGTGGGAGATGATCAATTACGGAGTTTCAACTTCCTCTCTGGTCCCGGTGTGTTTGACCAATTGAAGAGTTGGGACTTTTAATGTCATATATTAATTCCAGAAATATTTCAATTTCGCCGCTTCGCCTCAGTCTCCCCTAAGCTTCTATAATTTATTAAATAAATGTAAAATATTAAATGATGATTTTTATAATAATGTAATTATAATTTAAATTAAAAACGACCATTTTGATAATAAATTGCAAAACATGTAATGACTGATTCATTGGAATCATCCATGACACGTGAACAACATTAATGTATAATCAGAGGACTAATTTAACATTAGCCCTCACTATTGTCAGCGGTGTCTCGTTGTAACTTAATCCAAACATTGATTAACAATGTTGCCTTTTTGCTTCGATACGAAAGCAATGAGGAATACATTAGTGCGGGGAGAATCGAAAAAGAAGAAAGCCAGGCACCTGCGGCTTGAGGGAACGACTTTTACGATCGCATCGTCCGCGCTTGGCGATAATCGGTCACTTAAAAGTAATGGGCTTTAAGTAATTGCCAATTAAATCGAACCAGAGGTGCCTTAAAGTGTAATAATACCGCGTGCGCGATATATAAAAATCTCGCGCATATATAACATTACTTTGACATCTTTAATGACGAGTGTTTACGAGTACCCCGTCGTCGAGCTGAAAGTCGCCAAGTTTCGTCCTGTCAATCTTTTTGCCGGGAGCGGCCATTTGACGTATTGTACGCATGGTGGACGTAGTTTACGACTCGTATGGCAGGTCTATAAGTTCCGATTCAACTGCAAAAAATTCGATGTATGAAATTGATGAAATTATGGAGCGCAGAATATTACACTTTAAGTTTGTATAAGGAAATTCACTTGGGAACTAAGTTCCATGTTCTCGCTCGTTTAATTGCAAGTGTTTTATGGTATTTACAATAGAAATTATATTTACTTATAAATAATTGTGAATTAAATTAGTCTATTTTTATTTTAACCTTCCTTTGTAAAAGATTGTGCAGCTGTATATTGTTTATATATTAACTATAGCTACAATGACTATAGGAAGTGTAAAGGATGATTACAAGTTGGTGATCGAAATAAGTTTTTTTTATCCATCGTGCTGCCATCTTGAACTGTATGTCGACAATAGTGGACATTTCAAATGTCTGCCGCATGGTGGTGCATCATTCTCGCAAGTGATGAAGGCACGAGTTGTACCGTAAATTAGCAGCGGGTTCTGCAAGACGTGTATATGACAGGTATTCGAGCTTATCATGTGCTATGTTTGCGAAATACTACTGTAATATAATAATAATATATTACTAATATGTATGCTTGTTTAAGTATTCGCGTAATTGTTCATAAGAAGTTCTGCTTACAAATATTACTTATCAAAAAGGCATTCATAAAGAGTTCTTTAAGACCTCTTTATGTCTCAATGCTTTTTACCAAATCCTAAAAAAAGAAGAAAAAAAACTATTCGTTATACTTTTAAGTGTATTTAAAGAATTCTTCTAGCATTCTTTTTCATTCTTCTTTCTTATTTTCTTAGATGCATAACTATTTTATACGTATTATATGTTACCGGTTTTACAAATTTTGTAACATCGGATACAAATGAGTATGAATGTTTAATACTTAAGCATTCCAGTGTCTTTATTAAGGTGGAATTTTACTCAATTGTAGTAATGACAATTTTGACATTTTGGGCGAAACTCTTCTATTTTAGAGTTATTTCCCTCTTCTGAGGATTTATAGCATACCATCATTATATTATTGGATACCATATTTTTCTCTCTTTGATTTCGAAATCTGTACATTGACAATTTACAAGATATTTGTGGCATGTATACCTTTGAAGATTTTTAACAAAATATGTTCTTTGAGAATCAAAACCAAAAGGCATATGGTCTGGTGTTACTTGGTATACAAATTATTCTCGTCTATCTCTTATATCTCTATATATATGTCTATCTCTTACGATATCGACAAGAGTTACGTCTCATCTCCTGACAATATTCCGAGAAATAACAAAAAAATCATTTAATAAATAATAGTTTTAAATTCTTAAAACAAATACGATATTAGACGAGTTACTATTACGAAAGATACTAATATAAACGTGAAAATATAAGTATATTCTTGTAAGTTACACCGCATATAAAATATACAATATATATTTCGGAGCCATAAAATTATTTCCTACGAGGTATACTTTAAATAAAGACACCTACAAAACAACATACGTAATCAATAAAAAGAACCTTTTCTTTGCAAGATACTAATCAACATTTCCTTAAAATGACAACAATAACTGCAAATAAATAACAGTAAATGGCAATAAATGCATTAACATTTTGCACTAAGAAGAAAAAGTTTCTTGCTTCGAAAAAGTGTCCTTTGATCACTTTAGTTGCTCCTGATGTTTTCTATCAATCAACTGACAGCCAGCTAATAACGTAAAACCAGATATTAAAACAAAAGTAAGGAATTAGAAACTTGTTACTGAATTTAATCGTCAATTTGTTAATGTACATACTAAATAGCAATATATAAAAATATTCATCAGTATGCCTATTAGTGCTTATATTACCCGTAAATTACGGACGTATTATTAATGAATGCAATTTTCGCAGAGTCACTGTAATATGTATTTTTTGTCATGATAAATTGAAAAAAAAAAATTGAAAAAAGCCTTCATTATTCATTCAAGCATATAATTGAGTAGTTTAAAATGGTCAAGCATACGAAAATTCTATGTACAATCGTTTCGAAACGAAAAATTAGGAATTTCGAAACTGCAGCTGGGATGAATTCAAAACTATTGTTCATTTTCCCGAAACACTCATTTATAGAAACGATGAATTTGTGTATTTTTTTTAAATTTGCCGATAATTTTTTTATTGCACTTGAAAGTGATAAATGATGAACTAAAAAAAAGATCCCGTTACTAAATTTTAATAGTATGAAAGTACTAATATGGTTTTAATAAAAGTTTCATAGTGCGTTTAAACTTTCATTTTACACCTGAATTAGCGAATGTAAAGTATATCAGGAATTTCCTTACGTCTAGAGTTGCAAATTTCGGATATGAATTCACCTTTTCTTCACTGTCGTTATGCACAATTAATAGCCGTTTCGAAAATGCATATCTTGAAATCAACTCCGTTTTCATTAAAAAATTATTATTTAAAGCCGACAAAATTGCAGTTATCAAGCACTGTGAGTTTAATGAACTATTTTTTGGTTTGCTCTTTTGATTGGCATGGATTAAAATGAAAAATATCTGCTAATAAGCGCTAAATTTTTAGATGCATCTTTAAAAATCACGATTTTTTCGATCCATTTTTTTCTGCAAACATTATATTTCTATTCAAGCACCCCTTCTTTTTACCTGAAACCTTGTAAATTCACGAAATTAATAGTTAAACTAGAAAGCTATATATGGTCAAATCCACAAAACTTTTGACTTTTGCTTAAAAAAGGTTGAAAAAAATGTTTAATCGCACACTATTCCCCCTTCGCATACGTGTTTGTGTACCCCTCTAGGAGAAATAATCTATACATGTGTAACTTTTTTATTGCGTGCCGTTTAAATGTGTATGAAATACGTAGGTATTTTTAATAATTTTCAATTTATTTTCACTAAGTTAGTAATTACTTTTTTCTAATAATACGTACAAAATACAAGAATTATTTGCGGCCCAAATAATTTCTGTTAATAACCAAACGGGCACGAAGGACCCAAATGTTGCTAAAACGTTTGTAGAATGTTCCAGAAACGTTCCTGTAAACGACTGGTGGAAGGGCTTTTTAATAACACACACGATTTGATCGGCCACAAACTAAAAAATCATATTTATTCCGATGCATCGGTGACGATCCGATCGCGACGCGGATTTCCTAACGCTCTGACGTTCCGGAACGTTCTCTCTCAACCCGATCGCCACTTTTTCACATCTTCGTTCGATCTTTCAAACTCTCGAACATTTAAATAGACTACAACGTCATACTATACATCGATATTATATATACTATTCGAATTACAAATAATTTTATCGAGATCGTCATCATTTCGAAGGGCCTTTACATAATTACGTAACAGGCCTGCTTCATTTTGAGAGGTACCCCCATTCGGGTGTGCAATGGCGTAGGGAAAACCACCTTTGTGGGAAAAAACCTACGCCGGGTACCGCAGTCGATAAAACCTCGATTCTGTCCGTAACAGTTACTAAAACGTTAAATGTCTGCAACATGGATGAAACAACATGGACATCATTTCTTTAGATCCATACACTCTGAAACTGAATTAGTGAAAAGTGGGTTACTATTTGAAATTAGTAACAAAATTTACTAAATATTGGTCAATTTCTACTAAATACTTAAATGAGTAACACAATTTGATTAACTCATTCAATCAGTTAGAATGGACTAATAATTAGTAAATTTTGTTACTAATTTCAAATAGTAATCCACTTTTAACTAATTCAAATTTAGAGAGTAACTTTTGTCCTTTTTATTTAGCGTATTTTACGCTAATTCTGAATTTCACAAAAGAAATTGTGGCTCGGCTACATCTTCACCGCCCTTTTTTTTTAATCAGAACAAAATGCGTTTTTATAGCAGTTGTGTACATTTATCTAAAAAAGGCGTTTTTGGCAAGCTTCGTCAAGTGACGGCTACGATGTGACCGTAGGATATTTTATTGTGACATTTGGACTCATGAATCATTGAGCAGCAACTCTAAATACCTAAAAAATATGAGGGACTTTTTCTTTAAGTGGCTGAATCTCGTCCATGGGCGATAATGTAGCGGCTCATTAGTAACAACTAATTTTAGGACCCCAAAATGAGGAAACTGTACTCTTATTACATAAATAAGATTTTGAACAAATATGTGTATACGATAATATAAACACTTGGTAAAAATATGTTGAATTGACCTATGCATAACTATTATATGATCAGAAGGCGTTGAATTCCACTCTTATTAAATACTCTTCCTTTTCCCAGTTATTTTCACGCATATTCAGATTTTTATTAAGAAATACATTTGCGTTTATGGTGCTGCCATATTTATCGTTATGTGAAAATCGTAAATATTAAGTCTCTTCCTGGTATACCAGCATCACAGCTATTATTTTGATTTTCCGTTCAATTTAAGTAGTCAATATATATTACGATGCATTTATTCGGTTATGCAAATTATCGTAAATACGAAGGACGCAAACGTGCGGTAAGTCGTTCGCTGCACTCGGATTATGCATCTACACATGCGCAGGAATATGCAGGGTGTTTACTCGAAAAGATCATACGCTGACTCTATGATGATTATTACCACACAAAAACTAAATTCGAAAATGAAGTTCATTAAAGTTAATTATTATTTTTTGATCTTATTTTTTTAATTTTTTTATTTTGATTTGACGAAAAGGCAAAGCTAAAATTCTTCAAAACCAATTGTCACTTCCACAACATAACCCTTTAACATCAAAAGGACACTTTCTTCCAATTATTTTCAACGTTAATTTTCTCTATTAACATGGATGTAAAATGAAATCGGAAGAACCATTTTTACATAATTGGGATCACTCTTTCAGAATCTGCCAATAAAATTGCAAAAAAATGAATTTTCAGAAAGTTGCGGCCATTTGTCTGAAAAATATAGGAATTTTTTACCATTTTGTTTCCAAAAGCCAGACGTTGCGCTCTTTAAAAAATCTTATCCCGAAAAATCTGCATTAATTAGTTTTTTTAATAAGTGTCGAAATGTTTTTCTACAAGATGAGATGTCAAATTTAAAAAAAAATAGTTTTGTGCCAACATTTAAGTTGACAAATTTTTTGGACCAGTTTTTGGTCAAATTACGAAAAAAGAAAAAATGCTTTATTTTTAGTTAAAAGTACTCACTTTTATTAATAAAATGCACATTGTCTCTGTTAAATGCAATGATTAGAAAAATAGATATCGTAATTTTAAGAAATTCAGTGAATATGACCCGACGGCCGCCATTTTGAAAATTTTGAAAAAATATTTTACCATATTATTTCCTGCACCTATATTAATAAAATATTTCATTTTCGTTGAATTCCGCAACATCGTCCGCAACTTTGATCATGTTGACATGGAATGACTCAAGTAGGAATCTGCCATCAGATTTTAAACATTGAAAATAGCGGACTCAAAATAGCGAATCAATGTCATTATGGTCCGATATTTTGGATCTGCAATTCTGAATTTTTATAATTTCAGGTGACATTCATAATTTTCTTCCCAGTAATAAAATTCAATTAAATGACATGGAAAGAAATATTTTAGATTTTTTTGTATTTCCAAAACTAATTAAAACGTGGTGGCATCATTTTTGTTGGACTCCATGGGACACCAGAAAGGTTATGGCACAAGATTTGTGAGGTGCCGTAAGAATAACAATTTTAATCTTTTAGAGTCGAATTTTAAAATTATCGTGGAATTCCTCATATATATAAAGAATTAAATATATTTACAATTATCTTCAACTATTCATTAGCAATTTTTAATTTAAAAATAAAATTCTGAAAATCACACGTAATTTTGATCACCCAGTATATAAATATATATTTACACTTTCTGCACACACGTAAATGCACGTTCGAGTAACAAACGCGAATGCAGGATAAGGATGCGTTGCAGTTATGTAAAAATGTTGCGGTCGGGACCAGAATCCCAGCCGCAAGTCCGCAAAGTCGTATATCATATATACCTATGTATGTATATGTATTTCCCAGTCAAACACTCGCTTAGTTTAGTTCGTTCCAGCGAGTATTCTGTCGGTCGACTCGAACTAGGTATTTTTACGTCACAAGATCTTAAAAAAAAGCCGAGATTTTTAACTGCCCAATTAAAAAGAAGCGAATAAATCTCTGGGTCAACTTTTAATACGAACTCCATACGTGACGAGTGTTTTGAAACGCATCAATTACGAAATGAACCTACTATCCGATATTTTAATCGGGTAAGGGCGAACAATGTTGATTAAAATTAAAACGAGTTTACAGTCCTGTCCTTTTTTTAGTACAGTTTTTTTTCGTCTGTTTGGGCAATAAATTTTATGTTTGTGAAATTGGTGTGAATGCGACGTTAATTTTTAAATTTTTAAATTCATAATATTATTTGATATTGTTGAGTTTCTAATTACCCAGAAAGCAAAATAAAAAAGAGTTCAGAATGATTTCGAAATGTGCTCTAAATGAAGTCAGATGTCCCACTTTCTGAGTGTATTCTGAACATGATGTCATTATGAGATCTTTATGAACTCATGTTCAGAAAACCTTCAGATAGTGGGACATCTGACTTCTATTAGAGCACAGTTCGAAAACATTCTGAACTCTTTTCTATTTTGCTGGCTGGGTAGTGCTTTCTTAAAAAAATATTTCTCATTACAATTATTGATGTTTTTAACTAAGAGTCACCAAAATGGACCACTTTATTATATAAATATCATCAAAGTGGACAAGAAAGGTTTGAATTCAAGAATACTTTCAGTAATCTTTTAAGAAACTTCATTTATGATTTTAGGATTTTTAAAAACCTGGAATTGTTCAAATCTTTCTCAAGTACCTGGCAATAATGTTGATTAAACAGATTTTTTGAAGGGACGAAACTACTTTTAATCTCATAATTTGAAACAGTGAAAAAAAATAAACATTCATTAAATACTCATTGATTTCTAATTGTTAAGCAGCTACTTACTGATAATAATAGATTTGCAGAATTCGGCATTTCCTAATTTCAATATTTTAAAAATCATCAATTGACTCTCAATGTTTTTAAATTCTGAAATCAGTTTAGATCATGAAAATTTGAATTTTAAATATGTGCAAATCTTTAATGAACTCGGTCATCAAAAAGTTGACCGATGGATGAGAAAGTCGAAAAAAGTAGAATGAACAATTTTTTAAACATGTTTTAAATCGAGTGTAAATTTTGAGAAAAATTTCGTGGCCTCACGAAAAAGAAATGAGTAGCTACGTGTCGTGATGAGAAGAGTCGTGTGGGGAATCGGATAGCTCTGCGGGACTCGTGGAGAGAAAAAAAAAGGAATCTGTATCCTAGCAGTAGCGTGGATCAGACTCGTGCCGTGAGAACTGGGGTCGGCGTGATTTCGGTCGTTTGGACTTTTTTTCCAAATTTTTTCTTTTATACCCCGTTCGATATAGATATAAAACGCAACCGACTTTAATATCGAGATTCGTTTTTAAGACTCCTTTTTACTGTTTTTTTATTACTTTTACATTTATTGGGATGTAGCATACAAAATAATTGTAAATGATCGTCTTTTATAAACGTCGTTATCGAATTTGTTCCAAAAATAAATAACTAGGTGTTACGTTTGGAACAATGCTTTTTTTACAACTAATTTTCAATCATTTCTTCTCAAAATCCTTAATTAAGAATTTTAAAATTATTCTATAGATTCATATTGTTATTCCTTGTTATTATACTTTTGGTTATGGTAATTTAAATGGTTATTTCTTTTTATGGATTTCAGGAATTTACTGTTTAGTTGAGTTTCGAGATAACAAAAAATTGTCTACATGGTCTGACATCGAAAAGATGATACAATATTTGTTGTACAAACAGTATTCAGAAAAGTGCGGATTCTGGACTTCTTTGCAGAAGCAATCGAATGCAAAGCCCGCAGACCGGACAGAAAGGTTAACGTTAAAAAACTGGTTCCTCTGACGTCCAGTCCCATCCTCTTCGAGATCTAGACTTCGCCACGTAAAATATCACTTGTGCATCGTTAACATCCAAAATTGAAACGGTATACTTGCATTATTATTACCTTTGATGAGCTATGACGTTTAAACAGACTACGGCCTACTTTAACGTGAACTTTGATCGAAAACGTATAAATATGTATACAGAAAAAAGGTTTTAGTTAAACAAACTGTAGAAAAGTAGCAAATTCAACTAAAACAGTTTGGTATATGAGATATTCCATTTAAAAAATTGGACTCCAAACAAATCCCAATTTCTGTTCTGATGATACTTTAATCTTGGACCATTGTATTTCTGGGGCTACGAAGAGGGATAGGATTTAAAATACACGATCAAAGGAACCTATTTCTTGTGAAATAATTCTCTAATAAGTCCTTTTTTCATTTTTTTACAAGTGGAATATTTTTGCTCAACGTAATAAATTGAGAAGTAATCATTTTTTTTTTAAATGAAAACTATTCACGTACCTGGCTTGACACCTTCTGCTCTAAGGTACAATAAATAAACATTTTCTACTTGATAGTATATATTCTAAAAAAGTACATTTCGATTTCGAATGATTCACTCTAAATTTTTTCAGTGAATTTTGATCCTGGTACGAAATTATCTGAAGTATATCTTTCATTTCCCCGTCTGTGTAATAAAATCTCATTTTTTTAACGGAGAACCAAAACTGTCACATAACAAAAGTGAGGATTCTTAACATAATAATCTATAAAAGCAAATTCGATTTTCAGCATAAGTTTTCTTCGTCTTCGACTTCTTCGTCAACTTGAATTGGTTGTATAATATTGCCATTGCAGTTATTCTTTGCAGGTCGGTAATAAATAGTAGGTACTCTTAAAATTAAAAAAAAAATACCGTAATCATATTACGAAAATGCTGTTCTACAAAAAAGGGTGATTTAATTACCATAAGCAAGTAAATTTCGTATTTGCTAGTTTGTTATCACAGGTAAAAAGCCAGGGGGCTAAAGGAAATTTACAAAGATTGCTAAAAAAAGTGGCTTAAAAAAGCAAAATTAGCATATAAACTATTTACTATAAATTCTATAGCTGTTATTCTTTAGATGGGACTGCTAACATTTAGTATAAGTTATAATACACTTAGTCTAGTTCCATAAAAGATTCATCTGGACTTCAAGTCCATAGCTGGACTATACGCATTTATAGTCGCTAATTATTTACCAATACGTTCTTTGTTTATTATAACATCATTATTTTTCGTAATAAAACAGTTGACAGTTAAAATAGTGTTTTCTGCAGTTTTCAGCAACATCGATAAATCTAATCTAGGGAAGATAAGTAGGTATAGGTCTGGATAAAGTATTAGATTTTGTCATTCCAGCAAAAAATTGACCGTTTAGTTTTTCATGAAATGCAAACGCTTCATCCCCCGAAGATCACAAAACAGGAATTAAAATAATTTGCGGCCGTTGTGTCCCAGGATTTCTATACTGGAAATTGTGTACGAACTCATTAAATTTCTTAGAGTGAAATATCACTCTTTACGAAATTAAATTTAAGCCACTCTAGAGAATAAGATTTCCCACTCTACAAGAGTGCGTGTTTATTCTTAAGGAGTGACTTTTTAGTCATTAATAGCGAAGATTCACTCCTTCACAAGAGAGGTTCAATTTTCACTCCATGAAGAGTAAATTCTCACTCCAAGAAAGTTACAGAGTACATTCTACATTCATACAAGGTACATAAATTGTTTTTAAAAAACCGGTAAAAACATTGGAAAATATTAGACAATATATTCTATGCAATTGCATTCCTCAGTATTTACAATCAATGACATTGTGGAAAAATAAGAAATACTCGTGAGTTCAGCAGCTCAACATCAATTGCTGCTTAGTGACAGGCAGAAGGGATGATATATGCGCACTATCCCACTCACTGTCGGAGTTCAAAACATATTTTGGAATGGGTGCGGATCGACAAACTGACAAATAAAAAAGCCGACAGCAATAAAACCAACAGTCAAGAAACGTAATTTCAAAAAATATCTGTCCGCTTGTCAATGTATCGAGTGCGGATCGAAAAACAGCAAAACAAAAAATCGGTAGTCAAAAAACCGACAGTCGAAAAGCCGATAGATAAAAATCCAACAGCATACAAAATTACCTAATTAAATAACGCAAAAGAAGTTTTTGATTTGTTTGTTTGTTTATTGTCGGCTTTTTAACTGTCGGTTTTTCGATCCGCACCCTTTGGAATCACCTGATGATTGATGAGTCAGATACATTGTTACTCTATGAGGTAATTTTTTAGACGGAGTGATCAAATTCAATATTACATCTAGGGCTATGATATTAGATCAAATTAATAATACCCTGGTTTGCATTTATGTTGCATGACAAAATTCGCTTTTATTTTTATTTGTCTAAAGAATAATCCGTAAGTCATTTATGTTTGGATATATTCATAGACCTGGTAGGGTAATTTTTTCATTGCTTCCACACAAAGAAAGATCTGCAAAATCGGGTCATTGCACAGTTCTGGATCCTCATTATAATGGCGACTGGAACCACCTTAAAAGTAGTGACTTGCCCTAGTCATTTCATCAAAGTGTCTTGTTAAATGGAAAGATCGTTTTTACTTTGGACACTTCGGTTCATAAAATGCTCCTGCACTATATTTCGTGAAGAAAAAAGCTTAAAATTGAGTATAATTTACTACAAATAGCAATGCGTTCGATAATCGAAGTGAAACAAGCGGTGAAATAAAAAGATACCCAAAAAAACGTGGAAAGGTAAAAAACACGAATTTTAAGTATAATATCCAGACGTGCCAAAAAACGTCCCCTCGCACGTATCGGGATCGTTAGGCAGAATTGATTTCCTTTTCCCTCGTCCAGTCGTCGTATATCTTCGAGCCTTCAGCACGATCCAGGTTTTGCGTCGCTACCTGCTGTGCCGAGACGATTTGCTCCAGTGGCTGTGTGTATGGCCTGTTAAGCCATGGGGTTCTCTTCACTCTTTATATACATGTACACACACTCTTGTAATAATAGACGTGAATTTCCTTGTCATGCCTCCAGGCGTTTTCACACTTTTGACGATTTCGTGATACACGAATGCAAATTCGAAATTCGATTGAGATGTATCGATTTTTAAGCGATTTTTGACAGTGTATTCCACTTATTTTTGAATTTTATGTTTGGCAACCTGTAATAAGTAGATCTCGTGATTAGTGGTTTCTAGTGATGTTTAAGAGAGATAAATCAATACAAACACCATCTTTTTATAAGGGAAGAACCTGGCCATATGTAATGAAGTTTAGTGTCTTATACTTTTGGGAATTAATTTTATGTTAAACAGATATGTATGATACAGTGTGACAAATGGAGGATATCCTATTGAACATTATTGGCAGGAAACATTCAATGCATTCGAAGGGGATGTAATCGTTTTCCCAGTCAAATTCGTTTTTTTAAATACGGAGCCATTTTTCCTGATACTGTACAGCTTTGTAAACAACCCAAGTAGAATTTACCCGGTTACGAAATTAGACTGAATAGAAACAGGTGCTACCCAACCGGGTTATCCTGATTTAAACCCTGTCAACTGCTTCCTTTCGCACAAAAATAAAAATAATTGAATTCGGTAGGATCTCAAACGCAAACCGGTCAGTACTCCGATAACTATTAGTTAAGCAAATTTAGGGGGTAATAATGAATAAACACAGAAGAAGAGCCCACATAGCACGAGAAGGTCCCAGGAAGGTTACAGTAACCTTAAAAATTACGAGCATTACACGAAGGTTAGAGAATGTTAGTGTAACTTTCTGATAATATTACAGGAAGGTGAAAATCATCGCACATTTTAATGTTAACGTTAATGCTGTTATAATGTGGTAGTAAAATTGATGCTGCTTAACACCTTCAAAGGTTTACGTAACGTTCTATCAACATTACATATACATTACTCATACGACGCCATTAAATAGAATCGCATAGTATCAAGATTTTACATAAGGGATTTATTGTCTATATCAATAATTTTCTACTGGTACGTGCAGGTAAAATTTTGTGCTAATGCTTGTGATTAAAATTTAACGTTATTTGAATGTCAATGAAGAGCAATATAACCATTAATATACACGGATATTGCTATCATAAAATATAAGGTTCATAAGGTTACAGAAGGTTCCGTAAATTCCAGCCCGGTTGCACGGTAATGTTAGTGATTAACATTTAATGTTATTATAATATTAATGAAGATTACTCGTTAACAGTAATGTTCGCGAAGATTTACACCTTCATATAATGTTACCGTACAGTTACAGAAAGGTTCTGTAAGGTCCATGTAATGTTACAAACTTACAATGTAAGGTTCATGTCATCTTTCAGGGATTTTCACGTGCTAGAGGGAGTTGCACAAAATTATATATTTTAGTTACTATTGACGATTGATGGAAGTGCTCAAAATGAAACCAACAATATGATCAACCGCAAAACCAAAATTCTAATTTATTTTAATCAAACAGTGGCGAACCGATCAGACAACCTAACTCGGCGATATCTCGAAACGTACTGAAAAAACCGACAGTCACTTTTTGCCATCTTCTTTATTCGACTTTTCAATTTTGTCGTTCTAATGCACCAGATCGATACCATGTAAATGTACATTATAACATTCGGATTACAAATTATTCATCGAGATCATCACCATTTTCAAGGGCCTTACAAAAAATTACCTGAGAAGTCGCCTTTATTTTGAGAGGTAGCCTCATGTGTATAATTGCATATTCATGTGTCCAATGGCGTAGGGAAAGCCCCCTTTGTGAGGGAAACCTTACGCCGGGTACCGCATTTGAAAAAACATCGATTTTATCCACAGCAGTTACGTGATGTATATTGTTTACTCAGCCTCAGTTATGGTAATATTATGGATTATCCAATTTTTCTGCGCTGCACATAAAATATATTTATATGGTGTTGATTCCACAAGAACCATTCGCATATTTCGTTGAGTTTTTGTTTCCGCTTTAACTGGTGAACAGACAGGCGTATCAAAAACTGGTTTTTGTAAAATATGTTTCTCGGTACAGTTGATTAGATTTGAAAGCAAATTCATCGATAAGTAGGAAGGGGAAGAAACCAAAATCCAAAGGTGTTAAAACAGTAGGTTTTCCACGCGATTAGGTCTCTTGATGTTCAACAATAATATTCATAAACGTCTTCGACGACCGTTTTCTTACAATAAACCAGAGTCCAAATTAAAAGGTTACTCACATATTTATCGACAGGGTGAGAATATCTACGGCGTAGTTTTTGAGGAGTGTAGCATCATCTGTCAACAAAAATTTAATAACAAAGATTAAAAGGAGATTTGAGGTTACTAAGTTATCACTATTTCATCCTAAACAGGTAGGATGGGGAGTTCCACGAGGTGTCATAAGATAGATATGGGCAAATCCACACAACTTTTAATTTTCGCTAAGAATCAATTCAAATAACAAATTTAATTCCACACTATTCTCTCTTTACATACGGATTTCTGTATACCCGTTAGGAGTAATAATCGATGTATGTGCAATATTTTTATTGCGGGCTGTCAAAGTCATTTGAAGAATATGTGAAAATAAAAAGTTCTAATTAGATTTTATTCAGTCATTTTTTATCTTTATTGGAATTTTCCGTTTAGGAGTTAGGTTTGTCCTAAAATGTAGATAACGCGAAATGGTTGTCCAGTTTTTTTAGTAATTATTGTAATTCACCGAACCGTAGCTATGTTGATAAACCGCCAGACGCGCTCGATAATAATACAGATCTCACGTATTTTACTACCGAATAATTGAATAATTGTGCAGTCAACTTCTTCATACTGGAAGTGTTCCGTAATTTGACTGTTGTAATACACTGCAGCATTTACTGTATACGCAGATACTACTCTACACAATTGCAATAAAATATTAAAATTACAATATCTCAAAAAGCCCCCGATGGAATATTTCAATTAAAGTTTTTTGAGCTTAACTAGGTTCATAAAATAAATA
Source organism: Trichopria drosophilae (assembly GCA_030407085.1). Classification (NCBI taxonomy): domain Eukaryota; kingdom Metazoa; phylum Arthropoda; class Insecta; order Hymenoptera; family Diapriidae; genus Trichopria; species Trichopria drosophilae. The sequence continues at coordinate 172,108,031 of CM059582.1, read as the reverse complement.
AAATATTACATGAAAGCAACAAAAATTCTTTTTTGACCGTTTGTAATTATCAATTAACTTAAAATTTAGTTCTTGGATATTCGGTCTCTTGTACATAATACGAAGTAAATATAAATATAAATATGGGTTGTTATGTCAACCACGAATTATGAAAATGAAGGGGTTAAAAATTCCAGTTTTTGGCGATAGTATCACAACTGAATTTTGATTTTCTGTTGGATATATAAGAAATAATGTTCAACTTATTGTTAGTTCATAGATTTAGTTTCCCTCTAGTGATAATACTTTTAAAAAAGTGCCCATTTAAAAAAATACTACGTTTCGTCCTGAGTATCCGGGTGGACTCATCGGTAAGGCGATCCCAGTATCTCTGCCCTATACGTGCATATAGTTTTTAATTTTAGTGAGATTTTAAAATGTTTTTAAAGCGGAGGAATATTAAAAACATTGCAATGAACACATATGCACTATAGCGGTGAACGTGATACCGTGCACACAGCGACATATGCATTTTGGTATAACCTTTTTTAAAATATCCAAGAACTACATTTTAAGTTAATTGATAATTACTAGGTTCATATTAAAGAGTGGTTGGCGTAAAAACGTCGGTTCTAACGAACCGTGGCCTTTTTCGCTGTGGAACTCAGTGACTATTCACCAAGAATAAGTGAATTTTCAGTGTTTCAAATTAAGAGAGTACGAGTACCAATCTTTTTTGTTAATTAATTTCGAGGTTATTTTACGAACTATTGCACTTTAGGGTCTTTAAAATGAATATAATACGTCCTCGGTTTAGGATTAAGCCTTTACATCAGCCAAATTTCCCCAACTTGAAATACTGGGGACGTTTACCTTTTGGAAATTCCGGCATCGGAATCAGGACAAACAATCCCGAACCAGCCGTCACAACAAGATCGTAATAAGTCATCATTTCTCGCATGTAAACAACATTACGTCTTTTTTACTCTTCCCTAAAATTGCTTCATTCCAATCATCAATTCCGGGCCGAGCCGAGCTAAAGATACATCGAACAGCAGAAAAAAAGGATGGATCGATCGGGTAAATGGGATTGGATAGGTATGGAGGGGAAGCGAATGCATTCGGCAAATCCATAAGCAGCATCGCGTAATCGTTATAATGGAAGATAAGCGGAATATGGAAAGAGAGGTACAGTATTGGGATCGAATCGATCCTTTTTTTTTATCTCGACTGGTTGGGTTCGCTCCGATCTGGAAGCAGCTCGGCCAGTTGTGCACGCACCCTTATCCCGGCATCGAAACTGGACGGTGGAAGCTGGAAGATCGGGATCTCGTTCCGGAGAGGCGAGAGGGTCTCGCCCAAGTCCGAACCACGAGTAAGGGGTCCAGGGGGGCCGCAGGGCCTATTCTCATTGAGTCAGTCAGTCAGTCAGTCAGTCAGTTCGCCGCAGCGGGCCGAGTCGCACGCCTTCTCCGCCGCGACGTGCCGCTCGCGTCCTTCGTCCCAAATTTTTTAACCCGATTTCGACCGAATTTTGCGCCCTACATTTCGGCCCCCCTCTGATCCGGGACGACTCCCCGATCGCGGGTCCAGGGACTCGCGGGCGGGCTCGCTGCCTTGCCGACCGGGCTTCAAATCATTTTTCGATATATATAAATCGATCGCACCCTGATCGGTCCGCGAGTGATCGGTTCGACAATTCAACCATCAGTCAAGAGTGGAAAGACGCGGAGCAATAGGATCGCCCTGTACCTATAATTTGGAGATAATTCGAGGGGGAGGGACGATAAGTGAGGGGGGATCGGCACGATAAGCGGAGAAGTGTCGAAAACGTGGAGGTAATATGCATTGGGCTGCGGCGGCCCTGGCCTCGGTGGCGATCTTTTTGTTCGCGGCCGATCCGACGAGCGCGAGGCACCGCCGAACCGGGAACGGACACAAGCCCACAGGTGACATCTCCCTCTGGATCGATCGCCAGCAGATCAAAATGTTCAGTGGTGAGACAATTCTTCGACACATTTCAAATTTGATGAAGCGGTACCAAATAGTCCGGTTGTTTCTAGGAAGATTTTGTGATCCTCATAATGCACTTTTGCATTGTTTATGTTTTTTATTGATAGATCGAAGCGTTTTATTCGGATTGTGCAGTTAAAAAATTTGGTCAATTCCGATTTACAAACAAACGTGACGATTTTAATTTGTTTGTAACCAGATGTTCTCAGCCAGGTGCTGTCGAAACTTGAAAAGTCAGTTACTAGTGCAGTCATTATTCGTTTATTAATAATAAAAAATGATGTTGATGTAAAAATATTTCTTAAAACTATTATCTAATACGGGAAAAAACAGCATCTCAACAAAATGTAGGATCACTTGTATCATAGGTCCTGTTTCAGTCCATCACATTAGATTTTCAAGATATTCTAAACATAGCATAGTTTGAGTGATCTATCAAACCGTACAACAGATTGGATTTTAGCGGACAAAAATCTGTATAAACTAGCTTTGATTTAAATTATCTTTCAAAAATTGTTATTTGTGACATTGCGCTATAAATTGTGCGCAAAAGTCTGCTAATTTAACACAGTAGATGACAGATTTAGTAGTTTTATAGAACTCTTTATAATTGCGTTTCTGCGTACAAGTATTTGCTGTTACATTTTTCCTTCAGTGGTTGTATTTGAGTAAGTCCACGATACTTTTAATCATCCTGGTGATAAGTGGTTAGTAAGTTTTCCCACAAAATTTATTTCAACAACCTCACACGATATCAGTAGTTCATTAATTTTACAAACTCCATTAATGAAAGTTCAAAATCTATTCAATTTTGAGACTCAATTTTATTTCGCATTCCACCGCTATAGTTTTAAGTCATTCGATAATCACCTTATATATTTTTCCCAGATTCACTACTAAGTTATTCACTGCGTTAGGCATACTAATCACAAGTGGTGTGTACTATACAAAAGATGTGTTAAAATGGAGAACGGTTTAATCCTCATTTTTTTCGAAAAAACTTAAAACAATCCAACTTTTCCATCCTTACCATCATACAAAAAATTGTGAATTTTTCTAGATTGTCATTATTTCTGATAGAGCAGATGAGTTTCTGTCATCAGAGAAAATTAGACAGAAAAATTAAAAATATGCATCACAAAAACATTGTAATTTGCTAGTCAAACACGATCATCAGTTATTTATTTATGGCTTCATAATTAACAGCATAAAAGTGTATTTATTAGAATTGAGAACGCTGTTTTTCGAAATTTCATTTTGTACGACTATTTATAAAATAACATTATTAAATTATCATGTATCTAAAATATCAAAACAGGGGTTTATTGTACCGAAAAAAAAGTAAATGAAATGACGTTAAGGTATGGAGTATGTTCCATCAGAAAAGGTTTTTACAACGTATTGATTTTAAAATGAAAAGTGTTCCCTCTTTTAAAAATACCTTTTCAGTCTGGTACTTTTTTATCACAAATCATTTTTGAGATGGTGTTCCTTGGTATTTAGAACTTTATAGAAACAATTTTTTTATAAAAATATTCATATTCAAGATAGTAAACCGTGATATTAATTTTAACCTTTTTTTAATTAATAAGAAGTTAAGAAGAACCTATAATAAAGGGACAGAAATTAATGTTATATAACATTTCTAAAAACTTAGTTTTTATGTGGATGTTATTGTTGAAGACAAAAGGCATTATTGTTCTTCAAAAAAATGGAATATTCCTTTGCAAAATTAAAAAAAAAGAGTGGCATTTAACTGCACAGTAAACGAAAAAGAAAGAGAATACAATTTTAGTTTGTTTTTAGCAGAACTACATTTTAAGTTGATTTCACTGCTTGACGATCGTTACTGAAACTCTGAAAATTTCGTTGCGGACCAATTGAAACACTTTCAGTTAGTTAAAATGTAGTCACATTTACTAAGAATTTTTCTGGAAATTTTTTAAGTGAAATTATTTTGAATGAAGATATTGGAGGTTCCCTTTTATCATATTAGTACATGATCTACAATAATTTCTGGTACAAATTCGTAGACCAGATAATGGAATTAACTACTAATTTAAGGACGAATCATTAACTTTATTAACAATATTAAAATCGACTACACCATCAGGAAATACCGAATTTCAAATGCAGTTCTTTTTATTTTCTCTAAGTTTGAATTAGTCAAAAACTACTTATGAAGGGAGCAGAAAGCCGCACTCTTAAAAAAAGTTTTAAATTAAGGTCGAATAGGGCGTAATTTAAGACGTGACAAAAACGAGACCAATTAGAAAAGAACATGCTTATGCCTTTTACGTTGGCTTAATTTAAAACGTAACAATTATATGACTTCTTTTTTTTTACAGTGCAGTCATTAATTCAATTAGTAACGAAGTTTACAAACAAAGAGTAGAAAGCCACTAAAAAGCTCATTTTTTGTTTTAATGTAACTGATTCATTTTAGTAATATGGAATTAATACATCGAGTAATTTAAAATTAGATTTTTATCACTCTTTATTAGCAAAACTCATTATTAATTAAATTTGCCGCCAACTTTTAACTCCTTGATTAATACTTTAATAACTTAGATTTAGAGAGTTTCTTTCAGGACTGCTACTCATCGATGGTTGTTGTATTCTGTAGTGTTATTAGATTCAATTCGTTGCTGGGGATGTCAGTTACTACAAGTAGTATTTAATTCCATTTATGTTTCCCAATGCACCAAACTAGAGTCAGTCCCACACTAAAACTGTTGGAGTCAAATTTAATTTTAAAGGAGTCAAAATCGAGCAATGCAACCCGGAATCAGCTGTTTACTTGAAGTAATTAATTTGGAGACCTTTGCAGTAAATAGTCAACTCCTAAGCGATGGTGATATTAATGATGTACTCCATGGGATTCAAAGTGTACTTCAACGGATTCAAATGTCTTGACTACTCTATTAGATTGAGCAAGTTACTCAAACCGTTTTAAAGTGTTAATTTGCGTCCCGCAGAGCGACTTCAACCTGTCTGTTTCTCATTTCTACAAAAGTCTAGGAGAACGGTAAGCCTACGACTACTTTATATTCAGAAGATACAGATCTTCTGAAGATAAAGTAGAAGCCTCAGCAGTCGTCCTACTGTCTAGCCGTAGCAACAAGGTGTTACCCACGTGATCACTATCCAGGGTACAGTTCTTCTTTAGGATGCTTAACTCGACAACCGAAATCCAACCCTTAGTTTACTATTGTTCATACACAAAAATATATTATACTTATTACAAATTCTAAAAAAGCTTGGTAGTTGTTAACAAATGAAATTGATGAATTTATTTTATATAGTATATAATACATGAAACTGTACAAAATGTCTAACAAATTCAATTATATTTAGGTAGTAGACCTGAAATTAGTAAAAAAAAAACGACCGCTTTAATCAAATAAATCCTATTGGTGTAATTAATTTTATTTAAGCTAATGATTACTAGTTAAATGTATCCAAATATTTATTCAAATTAAAATTTGTTATCATTTTAGTGAAACTGACTTCAACAATTCAATCCGCGAACTACATTCTTAGTTAACTACTTCAAACTAGTTAACAATATTTGTGTTAACTATAAAATGGAATTCAATATCTACTGAGATACGCATAATAGGTTAATAATATTCAAATTGATTAAGAATTTGTCCTAGTACCTCGAAAGTGTTAGACTTTTTGTTTGATAAAGTTCAATTTTTATTCAAAGTTAAGAAAACACTAACAATACGACAGTTATTGTAAACTTTTTATTATAGCGATGGTCTCTGCCTTGAGCCCGCAAGTGTCGATAACAAAAATTTTGTATGCGTAATATTATAATCCTAGCCGAAATTCCCAGCACTTCAAAGTGTTCAGTATCGTTGGATTTAATAAAAATTATTTTTCACAAAATACGTAATCAAGCAAGGTCACCAGAATATGACTTGCAAACTGGTTAGTATACGTTCCAGTAAAATATTCTTAGATTTATTTCGTTAGTAAGACATCTTCCCATCCTGCCATCAATTAGCAATTGCATTTTGACAAGCTATTAAGTGGTGGAAATAAATTTTTGAATGGGGATTTGTCAGCCTTCTTTTTAAATTTGATTTTTGCCATTGTTCGTGTTATATGTCAATGTGACAGTCATTACGAAAGTAAATGGTCATCTCTTATGCGATATTGCACTGTCATGTGACTCTTAATAGAAAATTATCCAAGATCGTCACGCCGTGTCGTACTAAACGAGCCCAAACCTGTTTTGGTACGACCTGGACGGGTTAGATATATTAATTTCGAAAAAACGACATTTATATTCGCAGGAAACATTAGCGTGAAATGAAAAGTGACATTTGATCATAAATAAAAATATAATTAGTAAAATTGTATTAAAGGTTATAAATTAATTATTTTTTATCAGTATTAATTCTATGAGTTTGTTAATTCTGATTTAGTAAATTTGATTTACTCGAGTGTTGTTTCAGGAAAAAATGATTTTGGATAATTCCATAATTTACATTGCAATATATTTTATTATAAAATTATGAAAATTTAATTATATATGTAATGAATGTTATTAATATTTTTCTATAATATTTTAATTATGAACATCATTGCTATAGAAACATTCGTTGTATTCATTCGTGATAAAAGTCGCTCTTAACAATTTGTTTTTTAACCATTTGAATTTATTCCGCATGACATATTATACTATTTACAATCATGTTTTTTTCTGTACCTGGCTTCTAAACTATGTTTTTTGCATATCACTAGTAAAAGCTTGGATCCCCCACATGGCGGAAATTTATTTTTGGAATTAATAAATACCTTACGAATATTTGTTTAACCCTTTGAGTCGCACTATATTGGCATATAGTTACTACATTACTACATTACTATCTTTGTAAATATTTTTTAATGAATTTGAAATCTTTGTTATGAATTCAAGCATCTGTTTCTTTTTTCCCAAAACATCGAAATTACGGCATTAATATTAAAAATCCGTAAAAAAAAAGAAGAAAAATCAAATATTCCTATTTGCCTCAGGGTGTGTTCCTATTTACTCCGCATGTTACGGTTTACCCCCCAAAAATTAAGTTTTCCATCCGATATTCCAAATATTCCACCATGAACATTTCTTTTATCTGCGGGAAAAGTTGCACAATAAGATAAAGTTTCAACTTACACTTGTTACCAGTCGAGCCATTTCACTTATCTGTCCTATATGATACAAAATAAAAAGGTGTTCTGGTTTACCCCGTCTTCTTTACAATAACTCTTGTTTTTTTTATGGCTAGGTACAAAATCAATCCTGTTCGATTATGAATTATATTACCTTATTTCTAAATATACATGAATGAAACGGTCGTTTTATTAACACAATAGTGTGACCAGTCATTTCTTACGTATTTTGGGTCGCTGAATCCGAATTCGGAGTAAAAATTCATAAGTTAGATCGTTTTTTCTTCATAACCACAAACAAAATTGCTTTTTTGGTACATTTTGAAAGATACTGGAACGAGGTGACCCGTTGGGAAATTGCCGCTGGTTACCATTGGCTAAATATTGGGCTAATGTTTGCTTTTCCTTGGCGAACTATTGTCAACCAATATTGGCCCATTATTGGTAAAGCATTGGGATAAGCGCAAGCACTTTTTTGTCACTACTGAAATGCTTCTCACTTTATACATATGTACAAACAGAAGTGCAGAGTTCGAACTGTACAGAGTGTAATTTGGTGTACATCGCCTCTGCAGCTTTGCACTTTTTTTGGTACCAATGCCTGGCTGGAGAATTTTTATCGTCTCGATTTTTATTGAATTTTATAATTCAGTTAAAAAACCCTTATGATAGTTTGTGATGTTTTGATATATAATTGGCTTTCAATATTGATCGAATCTTGGCGGTCATCGTTGGCATTTGCATAGTATTTGCTTACCATGTAAAACTCTATAGAAAATTATTTGGGCACAATTTTGATTAACGCAATAGAAACAAAGGAACGAACGATTGAAAACATCTAATTCGGTCAATATTTGATGAATGAAACTAATTTTTGTTATGTGAACTACTACCACATAGGACTATAATTTTACCAACCTTGAGCCAAATTGGACTATTTTGATTTTTTCACTTGGTAAACGTAAGACATTTAAAATATATCTATGACATTTCTTCTGTAACCAGAGTACCTCCTCGTGGTAACGGCGGGGAATGGACTTGTTTTGAATGACTGTACCTATATATTTCACGTACTGACTTTCTAACCCTTTCCTACTTTGACAGTAATTTCCTAATTTCCAATTCAGTATTTTTTTATATACTTTCTTCACGTAGAACCCTCAAAATAAATTTCGTTATTGCGTTTCAGCACACGTAGTACTACTTTATCGGAGCAGGACGTTTTGGCGCAGGCCATCTTGGCATCAGGACGTTTTGGGCCCAGACGTTTTGACGCAACTTGTTTTTTTAAGTAACTACAGTGTTGTCAGAGTCTGGGAAACTATGTAACTGGTTTGGTTGGATCAGTTTTAGAGCAAACTTATGTTTTTAGGCATTATTAAGGATGGCGGAGTTCTGAATGGTTAGGGTAGGTTTGATTTAGGCACACATATGGTTTTAGGTATTATTAAGGCTGGGTGGAGTTCTGACTGGTTAGGTTAGATTAATTTTTGGCACATGTATGTTCTGAACTATTATTAAGGATGGGCGGAGTTCTGACAAGTTTGATCTAAAATGATTGGGCGCCAAAAGGTCCTGGACCCATATTTTATTCGGCACCTTAGATTTACACAACACAAAACAACAATAATGTTATATAAATACCATTGCTTTTTACTTGTTCCGTATTATGGTATCTATGAGGAATTATTACCTTTATAAAATGATGAAAAACAGTTTGATGTACATTTTGAATCCGTTAACCCTTTGCGGGGCAGACGCCACTATAGAGGCGCCCTAATTGTCTTCAGTTTTTTCTGTACAGTATGATCTTTTTAGGCTCTAAATCGTTCATTTTTTTTTTAATGGGACACTGGATGTTTGCCGAACAAGTTTCTCAGTCCAAAATTTAAAGTAGCACTATATATAATTAGTTATAAACAATTAATAACGAAAAAATGTAGAATTTTTTAAATTAATTCGGCTGTGAGCTCATTTTACACACAAATTAACTGATGTTTGGTACACAGGAGTTCTCTAGGTCGCTGATTACGAATCGAGTCTCAGATTTTAAAAATTCAAAATGGCGGATCCAATATGGCGACCTGACGATACAAAAATTTACAAAATTCAATGATTCCGTCTTTCATTATTTGTATGGGGGTTTTTGGGGTCGCTGATTACGAATCCAGTCTCAGATTTTGAAAATTCAAAATGGCGGATCCAATATGGCGACCTGACGATACAAAAATTTACAAAATTCAATGATTCCGTCTTTCATTATCTGTATGGGGGTGTTTGGGGTCGCTGATTACGAATCTAGTATCAGATTTTAAAAATTCAAAATGGCGGATCAAATATGGGGAGGGTAGTAAACATTTCTCAAGTTTAAAACATTTTTTTTTGTATTCCCAGGAAAAATGAAATTTATCCATTCTCTTTTCCTGGAAACACCTAATATTTTGCCGGATATAAGTATGTATAATCGTATATTATTATATAATCATATCTGAAATTGTATATAATGAAATCCTATTTTCCCGGGTTCCCTTTTGGCCACATATCGAATTGAATCATGAACCCTCAATAATACTGAAAATGGGAGAAAATGAGCATAAAAAAAATAAAAAATAAAAAAAAAAAAAAAAAAAAAAAAAAAAAAAAAAATGGAACTAGTACCTCCCCACGTCCACGTCGTTAGTTCCGGGTCATGCTGAGAGGGAGAATCTGATGCACTAGTAAACACTTTGTGACGCTGAAATCATAATTGGCGACTTTTAACATCCTTATAAAAAATTGGCATTTATCTACTAATTATCAAATAGTTTGTCGGCCACTTTGAATCCGATATTTTGAATTTTCAAATTCTGAGTTCAGATTCGTAATCAGCGACCTCGAAAACAATAAGAATGACTGATATTGAAATAATCGGCTAAGTAAAATAATGTGCCCCTGAAAGGGTTAATTTGGATTGGAAACAATTATTTAGTTCATACGAATTTAGAAACAATGAAAGATTATTAGGAGTCGTGCCGGAGTGATGTTATACATACCAGTATTAAACAACAAGAGTTTTTGTACACCTTATGATATTTTGTCCGTCATATTGAATCTGTACAATACAAGAACCATGCCAATGTCATGGATAATCTTGATTGTTATTTTTTATTGTATGGTCTTAGTCGACTGTGTTCATAAATTGCCGAAAATACGCGATTTGTTTCGTCATTTTGGCCGCCGTTTTGGACCCACCAAGTAACCAAAATTACTTTTCCCTCACGACTGTTTTGTGCAATTGTAATTCGACCGATTACATGGATTAGAAATCGACGGGCAGACAAAAGGCCTTGAGTAAAATTTATTGATAGAAAAACGTGGTTAAAAAACATTATGTTTACAAGAAAACGTTGAAAATCTATGGAAATTCCTTTTTTGAAACTTTCTAACCTGAAAACACGAAAAGAGCGACTCGAAAATGTCTGAAAACTTAGATTAGAAAATAATATCAACGTTTCCACGATACTACAACGTTCCGACGATAATAAACTAAATGATAAAAAACGTCATTTATTTCGAATGTCGGTATGAACTATTCATTATTTATATGATTTATTCGAATATCATCGGAAGACAATTTTGTATATTAATATATTAAGATTCATTAAATATAATAAAAGCATTTATTTACAATTCACTCCAACTAAATGTGAATAAATACTTTATTAAATGTGATTTGATAAATTCGTTTAACTTCGGTGCTGAGTGTACTCCCAAAGGTTAACCTTTTTTGTGAAATTGATTGTCACGCAAACGATTTTCAACATTCCGTTTAATATCATCGATATTAGGGTTAATAATGAAAGGACCACATAAAAACAATATTTAATTAAATGTACACAAGCAAACAAATTAAAGAATAGGCTTTGTGTCTCCATTTCATATGCGCATCATATAAGTACATAATACACAATGCAGAAATAAATAATTCATTTTTATACATATAAGAAATAAATCTTTATAATCGTCAAAATTAACATCGCGACCGGCGGTTCAGTACATAAAAAATCACGTCAACGTAACATCTTTATACTATCAAGTAAAGTATAATGACAAGTTTGCCCCTATGTATTCCAACGCCTCAATCTAAGAACCCCTTATTTCGGGAATAGCTTCAAGACCCTCTCATCCCGAAATTATATTTAAGTACCTATCATTTGCTTTGCAAACTTCAATTATTTTCTGTCCACAATTTGATTATTGTATGACAACTGTATTCGACTGACGTAAAGTCTCTATACTGCTTTACCAAGTAATTAATAAATAAATTTTTTTATAATACAGTACAATTATATTCACTGGTAAACGTTTGCTGCCGTAACAAAAGCTTAGTCAATTTCACTGCTTTTTAACGACTCTATCTAGTTTGATAGGTCCTTAACATCAATACGATAGTTACAGTCTGAAAGTAGATAATGGAACTATAAAAAAGTAGTAAGCACAATGATATGTAAAAATTGGCTAAATTTAATGATATGTACGGTACCTGAAGATATTATTAGACCCATGCAGAAAAATCACCCGTTTTGCCATTTAAATCTATTTTTTGTATGCTTAACTGAACTTCGTGAGACATTTTAAAATGTTAGCTATTTGATACTACTGGCTCATGTTTTTAGCTTTCAAGATACCGGCAATTTGGACAATTCTAGTGTGGGGCAAATCAAGTCAAATCAACCCATTCTGAAAATTACATGAATATCGCACATCGCAAAAGTTTTACACTATTTTAACAAAAATTTGTCAACGCATCAATAAAGAACTTACTTCAGCCATGCTTACGTATTTTCCGGAATGGAACTAGGTATTTTACACAATAGAGCCTGTGAAAACAACTACATAAAATGTTACAAACAAAAATTCAGTGAAATATTAATTTTTCAGCATGGGTCTGATAATATGGCTAGCAACTGTATATTCCACTTTAGGAGAACCTATACCTGAATTTTCAGTTATATTAAGTCGTAATCAAAAATAAAACTGTATTCGGGTACTATTTTAAGTGAAAAATAATATGACAATACAAACAAAAGATTGTTTTTGCATTTTTAACACTGTCATTTTTGACAAAATTAAAATTTTACCAAATCCATAACCTTACTCCTGACTACGGATATGAGAAACAAAATGAAAAAAATATTTAAAGTAGAAGCATTTTTGTGATTTAAAAAAAATTTTGAAAAATTTTTCCGAAAGTCCCACAACTGTAGTCTCTTCGAATCTGTGTACTTACCGGTGTAATTATGTGGGCTAAATATGAATGCACGGTGAAAATTGGCGCAAAGGTCAAATTCAAGGTTAAAAAAAATAAAATCGGTTTATTTCAGGCGTGTTTGCATTTATTTTTACAAATATAACCCCGAAAAAAAAGTATTTTAGACAAAAGATGTAGATTCCATGTAATAGAGCCTAAAACTGTCTGAATTTTAGACAAGGGAAAGTAGACATATTGGTATTGCCGATACCGCTTCGTTCGGGCGTCAAACTCGCCCTGGTCAACAAACACCGATTTTGCTCCCTAGTTGCACAATGCACTATTACTACCCGGTAACGATTTTTCGCGGTCTGATGTGTGTAAAAGGTATGTTTTTGTTTAGAAAAAGATGAAAAGTGGTAAAGTAGGAAAGTTTACCGGTCACAAAGGACGCCTTGTCATACAAGTGTGACAAAAAGCACTGTACATGTCGCGGGCGGAAATGCATTGCATACACTCGAGGTCTATCATTCGAAGATCGATAATTACACCATCGTTATATAATATACTAGTTTATTATTATATGCTTGCGATATGCATAAAAATGAAGGGTATTCTAAAAACACAAGTTCATTCCATTAATTTTAGTAAAGTAATAAAAATGATCTTAAATTATTTTAAATTCTATTTTTAAACTACTAGTTGCAATATAATCTATAATATAATATCGGAATCTACTACGATGAATGAAAGGTCTGTTGACGAAGAAAATGTGAATCGACATAACATTAATTGCAGAGATTATAATTAACGTAATTTCATATTTATGATTTGCTAATCACAGGAAGTGCATTTAATATCACCAGATTAAAATTTTTCATTGCATTTACTACATGATAATGTTATCTTTATTTAACTATAAATATGTTTTTTAAGTAATCATAATAACGTATGTGTATAGTCTATTAAAAAATACAATACATAGCTGTGTCATAAAAAAAAGAATGGTCTATTCGCCACAATCAAACTCGACATTTTAAACTCAACATTGAGAAAGTCAACACAAATTTAATCTAATTGTTATAAATAATTAAGTAAATATTAACTACTATTATTATATCTTTGTATTTAGCTATTAAATTAAATGTTATTATACTTCTTAACAAGAATATAAATAATATCATAAATGTAAACTATAAGTTACTTACAAATAAATAATAAAGCATTTAATTGCTGTGAATTGGGAAATATTATACATACAACATACTACAAACTGAAATGACTTCATAATAAGCACACACAGTGCGTTCCATAACTCACTTACCATATTAGAGATAAATCTTCACAACATTCTGAGCAAAAGAAATTGCATACCAAAATTCGATCGAACGCAACGTATAGATTTTGAATAGGAGCCTTTGAATTTGAGAAAAACATCATTTTTCTCCAATAACTCGAGAAGTTTTAAGCCTATTTCAATGAATAAAGGCTAATTTTAAAGAGTTTTTTCAAGCCCTACAATTTATCTCCTAGTCGTTTTTACCTTCGGATGAATATTTCTCTTGTTGTAACCTTAAAAAGAGGGTAAAATGCTGATTCATGCGGTTTTTCGCGTCTAACTCGTTTGGTTAAACAGCTAACGACAATTACGTAGAAAAAAAACTTGCACCCACAACTCGAAAGAATAACGTTTCGCTAAAAATCAAGCTCACATTATTAAAATGGAAATAAATGCGTACCGTCATTACAAAATACTTCTTTCGATCATTCTGTGGTTTCAATTGCGCTCAAATTTGATCTTGACGTAAAAAGGGTCAAATTCTTTGTTTCTTCGAGCTCTACAAGTTCTTTCTGAGCAATTTTCGTTAGCTATTTATCCAAACGAGTTAGACGCAAAAAACCGCATTTATCGAAATTTCACCTAATTTTGGGGCTGTAACAAAAGAAATATTCATTGCGGGTCAAAATTACCTACAAAACATCTTTAAAATAAGCTTTTATTTATTGATATAGCTTTGAAAACAGCCGAGTTATTGCGAAAAAGTTCTGAAATTCAAAGGTTCGCCATTCAAATGCTTTTTTACTCAGAATGTTGTCAAAAGTCACCTCCTCTAATAAGGTCCTGGGGTTAAGGGATACTCTGCGTATAAATATTGAATTTGCAAATGTTGAGCTGGAATTTTGAAATGTATATATGTACATAAATTCCCCTTTTGAACGAAAAAAAAACGGACTTTGATCTCCCTATTTCAGATCAGTAAAAACGTAATATTTTAAATTTTAGTTCTGTTCAAAGAGCAAGGAAACCCACAAAACTGGAATGCACTAATATCAAATTAAACTAGAGTTGGCGAGGTACCACGCTGGCTTCGCTCGCTCGGAAAAAAGAATGGCGCTTATGGGAACATTCCCTATGTAACTTAGGTAGTGAAGAAAGGGAGTGGAGGAGGGGGTTCCTTAAATGTCTAAAAAGTACGTGAAAATGCGTATTTTCAAAACTTCGACCCTCACTATATGTCCGCCGAAATATTCATAAATAACTTTTTTAATACTCCGGGCGCGAAGTTCCATTTCGCACCCTAGGGCGAAACCTTCGGGCTCGAATTATCGAGCCCCTCGTATTAAAAAAAAAACCTTTTAGTTGTTTCAATATCGACATAGCTATACCCCCCCCCCTCCACCACCGCTTTTTTGGTCTGAAACGTCAAGATTTCATGAAAAACTATAGCGTAATTTTCTTTTACCAAGGTGACTGAATTCAATACTTCGTCCATACCTATGGTCTAGGTCGAAGTAATATGCGAACAAGTACAAAATATTATACCTAATATTTTAAAACCAGCAGTGGACACAATTCGAAAAAAGTAGCTAATCGAATATAAAAGTAAACAAACAATAATTATTTTCCTTAGGAACAACAACCATCATGTGCTGTCAGTAAATATTGAATGTTATTATATAAATGTAGAAATCTACACACATTTGTATCTTAGTTGCAATGTTTAAACTTTAGTTTAGTAACAAATTAGTATTTTTTTTTTCACTGGTAAAAAAACATACTAATTCAATTTGGATCTCAGTTTGTATTGATGGAACAGCATGAAGATTAAGACAATGAGATACCTTGATGTGTACGGAAACTGAAAACAACAGGGTGTACCCTACCATGTTTCTTGTGTATTTGATAACGGACAGATGTTATAATACGTTCTGCAGCTGAAAAAACTATTTTCAATTTTTTCCTTTGAATGAAACAAATATACGTTTTGGTGATAGCAAAAGGTTAATACATAATAATTTTAACTTTATTATAATATTCTGATACAATTTCATTTATAATATAAATTTATAGTTTCTATTGAAATAGGATCATTTTGCAATATGGATAACTGCTCCTATAGTAAACGAAAACGCATTGAACCGCCTGTAGTGACCGAAATCACTTGTAATGAATATGTACATATACGCATTAACACATTTTAATGCATTTAAATTAACAAATACTATCTTGCTATGAATTCTATACTTCCCAGTTTGTATTAATCTTGGAAGTAATTATCACAAATTACTAGTTTAAATGAAGTTGGTTGCATATTTGACGGTTTTTTTTTACTTCATTTAAGGCAACATCTGCCAACTTCAAGGCAAACGAGAATTTTCGCTAATTGTATTTAGGACGCTTTAATTAAAAAACTTCAACCTTTTCGAAGAAAATTATAATTATAAAAAGTTTATAGTTTTTTAGTTAAAACGTCTTAAAAGTAATGAGCGGAAATTCTCGTTTCGGACATCATTTTGGATGATTCAGGTGACAAAATTAACTTTCCAAATACAGTTTTCTGAAGTTCAGATATTCCGCCCATCATCTAGATTGGTTTCCAGATGATTCCATAATGGACAGTCGGTACGATATCCAATTTAAACAAAAAAAAATCGGTATTTTTTACACTTAAACTCATTTTTGAGTAATAATTTGTTTTTTTTTCTCATTGTGAATATTACAGCTAGAAAGATCGAAAAAATCTACCTATCAATTTCAGGTGTTCAAAAATTTGTATGGTCCAAATTTATCCCATTTAGAAAGCTCTGAAAAAGTGGTGAAAAAAGTTTCCCCGTGGGCGTTAATGGGCTAAACTTTTCTGAAGATAGGCTCAAATAATTGGATCGAAAATGTTAAAATATTATTTAATATACTTTTTATTTTTTATTCTTAATACTTTTTAATATTTTTAGTAGGGTGACCATTATAACCACGAAAATCGTGTTTCTTTTGGTTAATTTTTTTATTTTTCAAAAGCCATTTTGAAAAATTCTAACAATAATCATTAGAGAGATCAATGACATAAGATAAAATGATTCCCAAATAGTTTTTCATCGCGCTTATCATATGGCAATGAGTTACGCTTGAATTGCAAAATTTCACCATGTGGATGTTACTATCTATTTAATCCCAAACGTACGTTTTTGTCACATTTCAGCTCTCAATTTTAATAGGTTATCAATATGAAAAAATTTGACCTTGCCATTTCGGTCGCAAAATTGATCGTACTTTTCGATCCTGCCAGCAAAGTTGAAAAAATGCGATCCGAAGATTATTTCTATTTTTTTTTTTTTTTTTTTTATTTATATAAAACTATCAAATTCTACCTATCAAAACAGCATAAATAATCCAGATAACTCTGGAGCTTCTAATGCTAATTGGAAGGTATTTGGATAGACATTTCACAACTTTCGTATAAAAAAAACTCAAAAGCTACGAAAAATCTCTATAAAAATTGCATAATGTAAAATCTTGCCACCGACGCGACGCGACCTCAAATAATTCCAACATTCAAATTTTTATAAAGATCTAGATATTTTGATCATATTGCATTTTTGTCATTTTGAAACTCTTTTTTTTTTCTTTAAAATTTTAAAGTAGCGTCAGAGTTCATAAAATTGTTACTTCATAATGATCTTCGGGTACCATTTTGTTACAAAGTTGTTAATAAAAAGATGTATTAGATGAAATATTGAACTCTTTCTGAAATAATGACATATGTATCTTTTTGCAAACATATTTTTTTCTAAATTTTGATGACAACATCAAAACAGACCAAAACTAGTGTACTAGACTTTCTTATAAGTAACTAATATTGCCCTATCCTGCATGTATTACCTCTACTTTTTTACACATTAAAATCTAGAGAATTCTTTTGATCGAAGGATTTATTTAGTGCATAATTTAATATGAAAAATAGACATATATCTACTAGAATTCAATTTTAGAATTCTCTTATTTTGTACCCTAAGAAAATGTTTAAATTTTTGCGATCCTTTAATGTAGTTTTGATAATTTGCAGAACTAACTACTTTTCACCAGCCTCTTTTAATTTGATGAAATTTGCATTCGCAGGTATTGAGATGGAAATTTACGCAATCACCGAGGGTCGAGTCCTTTCGTATCTCCTGGACCCAGAGCTCGAAAGCAAATTGCCGATAATCCCGAATGAGTTGTCGTACGTTAACTTCACGTGGAAATCTGGCGTGAAGAAATATTACTACAACTTTTACAAACTAAACTCATCCGACGAGTCCATACTGAAGACTCCGTCCATCACGATAAAAACGCGAGGTCGCGTGCCCAAGAGGCCGAAGGGTGAGTGCCGTAATTTCTCTAATAAATTAGTTGACGCTTTTCAACGATAACTCGATGCTTATTAATTTATAGAAATAATGCGGATACTTAGACCGTAATTGAGTACATTCTTGAAAAAAGACAGGAAGATTAGTGTTCATAAATTTTTATTTTAATAAGCAAGATATTTTATAACGGTAATAAGGATGCTTACGTTAAAACTGCTAATATATTAGAAACTAATGCGCAGTTCCTTTACGCAGCTTGTTCGTAATTTAATAGAATGCTGCGATAAATTTACTAAGCATATGGGCATCTTGTACCCATCTTCCTTCAGTTTTATTGGCTTTTTCAGATGTTAACGAAAAATAAATATATAATGGTACTATTTTTAAAATAATTCTTTTATTTAAATATTTATTTTTGTCTACGTTTTGACATCTTGTGGGTCATCTTCAGGAAGAATAATATGTACTAGAACTTTTAACATTTAACACTCATCGCAATTTACGTAACCTAAAAAGTAAATAAACAAATAAAGGAAATACGTCAGATTCATTTAATAGAAATTCTTTTAAACCATAATAAATGCATTTAAAAGATGCGTATTTTATTCATTAATTCACAAGGTCCGAAATAACTTTAATTAAAAAGTTCGGTGTAGCTGGGAATTGTTCCTGACCAACGTGTGAATATTTTGAGAAAAAAAAAATTGCGGGGCAGGGGGGTGGGTCGAAAAATATGCATTTTTATTAAAAAATATAAGTAAAATTGCTCTCATCGGCGCAATTTTTTTCAAAACGGAACGAATAAAATGGAAAATTGTAGGTATTTTTAAGCTTCCAGGATACATTTCACTAGCTATTGAGCGAAACGAGTTAGACCTGAAAACCCTAGGAAATATGAATTTTTAACTCTTAAAAAGCTACAACAGAAGACATATTACTTGAGGATCATAAGGATCAACAGGAGAATTGCAAGGATTCAAAAGAGCTTTAATATAAGCTCTTATTTGCTTAAAAAAATGAATTTTTTGGAACCGTTGACGACAAATTCAATTTTACGGCCTGTTCTTATTTATTAAAATTGGAATTTATGGACCTATTTCAACTAATATGATACAAACATGAACATATTAATTTTTATAATGAAAATTGAATTATATTTAATTTACAATTTATTAATTTACATTAAAAATTTTATTATATTTAAAAAAAATATTATGTTATACTCGAAGCTCATTGAACTCAGACATCGAGTCTTCCTTTTTAAGCATAATAAACAAACTTCCTCATGTGATTTTCACTATGTATTCGGACTTTCAATGTTGGTTTTTCTTTGCAATCTTAGCAATCACTGTCCCACATTTTGTGCTGTTTTTGCGAAGGTTATCTTTTATAAAATATGAGTTATATTAAACAATAAAACATCGAGCGTGACACGTAACGTAGGTTTTAACCCCTTTATACGTAGGTATTGTCATTTAAAATCGAATATTTCGGCTGTGGTGTCAAAAAATTATTTTTTCGGTATCTATAACCATAAAATCCTATTTTACGGCCTACTTTTAGTCCGTAAAATACAATTTCAGGGACCACGTGAAACAAGAATCTGCGTTGTCAAAAACATAACCCATACGGACTAAATGCAGTTCGCGAAATTGCATTTTTTCAGCTTTCAGTACCGAAAAATAATGTTCGACCCACAGCCGTAAGATTTTACGGCCTTGTATCGAAAAATACAATTTTTTTCATGCAAAGATACGAGCTTATATTAAAGCTCTTTTGAAGCCTTACAATTCTCCTGTCCTGTCCTGTCGAGCGTCATGATCCTCGAAAACTGACTTCGAATTCGTAATCAGCAACCTCGAAAACCTAGGTATATAACCGTACCCAAATTTCAAATGGGCCGGAAACATCGTAACATTTTGAGCCCAATTTCGCGTTTTAGGTCCTCACAGCGAAAGGGCTAAATAAACATGCCTTTCTGAAAATTATATTGTAATCTATTTTAACCCCTTCACTGCAGACGACAAAGAACTTTGTCATTTAGGACTTTCCTCTGACTGCGGCAAAAACGCAAATCTTTGTCAGAAGTTCTTAAAATATGTTGTTTTTACGATTTTGTAAAAATCTTTGTCATGAGCTATGTCGCTGTTCTATTAGGTCAATTTCTGCATTAAAAATTAATGAAATCGTTTGAAACTTGCTACTCAGAATAATAACATTTTGAAATTTACACGGAATAATCTGGATAGATAATAAACTCTGTAAAATATCTATAAAAACTAAAAATATAGATTTGTAGCTGCAGAATCGAAGAAGTTTTTGATAAAAATACAAAATTCGGTATAAATATATTATAAATAATCACGAGAGTGTTTCTGTTGCCAACCTGCCACGAACAGCATTATTGACATATGAGTAACAAATTGCCGTAATATTGTAGATGCAAAAACTGATATAAGATTCGTAATCAGTTCGCGTAAAATGTGCACACCTTTGTGTATTGAAAACAGATAGCCTACCTACAATAATCACCAGCCTTCTTATAATCAGTTATTTTCTGACGAATATAATTTCCCTAGAAACTAGATACTACGCTCAATAACTAATTAATTTACATTTAGAATAAGAAAAATTTCGACAAACGACACACTGGCGGTACTGAAATTTTGCTTATATTTTAGTCTGCAGAACTTTGAAAATCGGTTTTATATGTATGGAATAAAATGATTGCTTATCAACGCGTTACATGAGAATACATTTATTCCAAGTGCATGTTATTCAATTTTTTATACAAGATTCCAAATATCATCGTTTTATGAAAATTAATCATAATAGTATTTTTCGATACTAGTGCGTAAAATACGATTTTACGCACCGTTTTTAGCATGCGATTAGATAGGGCGGTGCGTAAAATCGAATTCTTACGCACGCGTGCCAAACGATATTTTTCGATATTTGTGGGTCAAATATGATGCGCACGAGTGCCCGGCACAGCCGAGCAGCACGAGAGAGCCCCGGTCAGCAGTAGTGCGTAAAATCAAATTTTACGCATAGTATATCGAAATAGTATTTTATGCAACAAGGTCCCAATTATCGATCTTCGACGAGTGTGAAGTTTGTCGGTCGAGCGGAGCGAGGGTGACAATCACAATCGACGGAGATCGATATTTCGCCCATGTTCCATACGATATTTTTTAATACGACGTGCGTAGAGCGCAATTTTACGTACATGAAAATTTCGCCCTAGTGCGTAAAATCGTGTTTTACGCACGGAGTGTTAAAAAAAATATTTCTCTTAAACATTGTAGATATGATACAGAACGTAGTGATTAGCTGTAGGTATTGAAAATTTTAACGAATTTCATTTTCTACATTAAACGACTTTTAATGACAGAACTTAAATTTAATGTCATTATCCATAAAGTTGAACGTATATACCCCAAAAAAATGAATACATGCCACCCAATACAAAATTTACTTTCAAAAAATTCTCTGTCAAAAATCATTTAATGTTCAGTAGTCTTAGAAGAAATTCGGTCTAAATATTGTCTAGTTTCTGGCTAGTAAACTTGTGTACTGGCCCGTTTGTAAGTAATAAAAGGTGACTAGTTTTCCACACAAAATGTGACACAATTATGGATCGTTTTTCGTTACCCTTTTTAGATAAAGTGTGGACAGCTTCTGTTTTGTTTCTGCAAAAAAGGGCCGGGGAATAAAGTTCCGGAAATCAAAACCCCGAAAGACTAAAATTTCAATATTGGGTGAGTCCAAGGTATTTTAATTTGCTTTCTTTTTGCCAAATTTTCAAAGATAAAGTGAAAAAAATCACACTGGAGCCATGCTATATCGAGATTTTGGCCTTTCGGTGCGTTGATTTTCGGAACTTTGTTCCCGGGCCCAAAAAAGTTCTCAGAATTTTTAAAACAAATAACCCAAATAGTTTTTAGTCCAGTTTCTAGATGATAATTTAGATCATATTATGTCTATGTTTTTTCTATTGTAACTTAAAAATTGTTTGTACATACTTTATATGCTTTGGAATAGACGTTTTTTGAGAGTAACTATTATTAGGAAAAAGATAGAACTTCGTTCATCAGATTTAATACGATTGTAATCGTCACCATCATCTTCATCATCATTAGCATCATCATCATCATCATCATCATCATCATCATCACTGCTGTTGTTATTATTTTCGTTAATATTTTCAACAGTTACTTCGTAGGGTTTTTAGGGTCAGCATAATTTTCCTGATAAGCTTAGTATAATTTAATCTGATTCTATGGTTACTAGCGGAAGAAAATAATATAATTATAAATTATCAGATAGGAAAGAGTGATCTTTTTACATAATGCAAACGGGTGATTCCATGCGAAGCGAATATTCGGGAAATATAGACTATTGTCTTCTAATTTAATATCAAAGTACTATTTCTCCAAGAACCGCGGGTAATTAAAAGAATAACAACCGTGAAACATAGCAAGATACGTTAAGGATTGTAAACAGTTCGCTGCATTTGATATGCGCCCTTCTCCAATATACATTTACTTCATACATAATTTGAATAATTTGGTGAATAGTTATTAGGTGGGATTTTTGGACTAATCTGACAGCAGTTTACATTAACTTTTATGCACTATGTAGAGATTTTTGTAACAAAATACTGATTTTATGATTTGTGTTTAGTTATGCATTATAAAATAAGGAGGAGGAGGGACGGGTCTCTTGCACGTACATCTGTCAAATATATTTTTACGTTTTTAAATTTCACGTACACGTCACTAAATATTCGCAAGATCATAAAAAACCATATACACGGAGGGGGGGGGGGGGTATATTTAGTGGTATAGTATCCTACCACCCATGGTCAGGCATACTGAAAAGTACAGTGTTTATACATGATTGAAAGGTCGCTGGTTACAAATGTGCAGCCAGAATTTAACAATTTTAAATGGCGGATGAAATTTTGCTTGTGTATTGTTAGTTAGCACAGTAAATAGCTTAATTAAACATATTATAAGCGTGTGAATTGTGAGTCTGAACTAGCCAAGTTCAATATGTTTATATTGAAGATTTGTCATTGATTTATTAACTGCAAAAAAAAATTTATTTTTTGGGGAAAATTAAGTTTCGTGATTTTTCATATAATGATCGCCCTTTTGTAAATTTTCAACATTTTTCAAAATTTCAAATGGAATTCGAAAAAGCATTAAAAATGTTATATAACCCAATAAGAAAAATAAAAAAAATATTTATTTCTGATGAAATAGCAGCTCTTTGAAACAAAGGGTCTAGTAGGGTAAGAAGGTCCAATCTGCCCCAGCAAGGATTTAGATGAATGAAATTTTATCCTTTTCTATGTCGAAAAATAATAATTCTCAGAAATTTTCAACTCCCTATCCCCAAAATTGCGCTCTCTATAGGAAAAAAAACGTGAATTTTCAGTTTTTATTTTTTATTTCGTAGCCACACTATATGCAATCTTTACAGAAAAATGTATCGGTGTAAATAATATTATAGTATAGCTATGAAAATTTTTTCAAGTAATTTTAATAATAATAACTTATAGAAACTTTTTTAAAAAATTCATAAAAAATTCAAAACATGTTTTCTCGCGTTTAAAAATAACGCCAAGTTTCGACAGCGATATACATATCAGCCAATTTTGAAGCTAATTTCAATCCCTACAAATTATCTTTAAAACACTTTGACCAAAAATGAATATTTCTCAGGTTACAGCCGATAAAAAGAGAAAAAAAATGCTTATTTTTGCGGTTTTTCGCCTCTAACTCGTTTCGTTCAACAGCTAGTGAATTTTTGTATAAGAGAAAGTTGTAGAGCTTAAAAAGAACTACAATTTAACACCCTAAGTTGTTTCGTTTTTATAGAAATTGAGCGAAAAATGAGAGAAATACCGTTTTTATTATTTTTTACTATAGCGCACGACTTTTAAAAATCTGAAAAAAATTGATTTATACTAAGCATTTTCATCAACTTCTCAAATTTGCAGATAAATGGAAAACCCCACCTGCGAATTTTGAAAAATCTGGTGGGGTCTTCTGCCTTGAACGACTTACTATTGTATTTTTTTGTAAAGGGCATCCAGCCCTTAAGGTAGTTAGACCCCAGGATATAATATGTTAGCGAAAATATTTTAATAACACTTCCAGGCATAAAATTTTTATTATGCATGATATTGTGACAGAGTTCGAGCGTTATTTTTCTTGAAAAAAAATTGAAACTTGCAAAAATAATTTGATAACCAACTTAGCGATTCAAATTTTCTTCTTATTTTCATTCAAAACTTTTCTAAAAATGAATGGATTTCAATGAATGACAGCTTATTTTTTCAAGAAAAAGATTCTCTACAACTTCACCGAATGAATTTCTCGAATTTCTAAAACTAGGGTCAAATATCTCGAATTATTAAAAAAAATATATATTATTTTTTAACTTTTCTGAATAATTTTTGTGATCAGGCAAAAAAATTTGAGAAATTTATTCGGTGAAGTTGTAGAGAATCTTTTTCATTAAAAAGTAAGCCGTCATTCATTGAAATCCATTCATTTTTAGAAAAGTTTTGAATGAAAATAAGAAGAAAATTTGAGTCGCCAAGAAAAGTTGGTTAACAAATTATTTTTGCAAGTTTCAATTTTTTTTCAAGAATAATAATGCTTGAACTCTGTAACAATATCATGTATAATAAAACTTCAATTCCTGGAAGTGTTATTAAATTATTTTCGCTAACATATGATATCTTGGGGTCAAAATTTAACTATCAAATTTTCCATGTATTTTTATCATTTATGACTAAAAATGTTCAAAATTAACAAAACTACCAATGTGAACTGATGATCTTTTTGTTTTCAGAATTCAGCATTACGCTGACATGTTCGAGCAATAGATCAGGGATCGCAGAATTCGGGATCGGATTGATGATCGAAACGCCCAAGGGTAAGCCGCTGAACGGAACACCCCTGAGGCTCAGTCTGAGAAAAGAATGCGCCGTGCGCGGTGAGTGCGTCACTCGCGCCCACGATCACCACTTCTCCACTCACACATACAGTTCTGTATCACCAGTAATCATCGTCACTAATTTGCTGCATGCTTCGATCTAAAACAATTATCGCGTTGAAATGTAACAAAAAAGGCCCAGGCAGCCGTCCTCCAGATCGCTCCCGGTTAAAATATCTCGACGAAATAATTGCTCGAAATTAAGATTAATAAAGACGAATTTCAAACGCAGAGTTCCTTTATGAGGAAATCTCTGGGTCGTCCAAAAACTGTTCAACTTTCAACTTTCGGCATCGAAATACTTGTGGATTTACAAAGACACGATAATTGTTAATCGAAATGATTAACGTATAGCTGCATGTCAGCCAGATGAAAATTTTCTATCGGCTAAAAATGTCGGCCTTAATGCCAAAAATCGGTATACACAGTCAAAAAACTGATGTAAACTTACTAGGTGTTTGTGAAATTGTTAGGTGCCTTCAGGCATAAAAAACGTTGTTAATACTGTCAAATACGTACAAATCTCATGTATTATCTTACATAAATACCCTATTATTAAGAAACTGCAAAATCGAAAGTATCTACCCTACCTAACTTGATAATTTAAAAGGTATGTTTCGTTTTACTAACTCCAAATGATCGGAACTCGCAAAATTAGCTCAGCTGGAGTCTGGACTTTAGTAAAATACACACACAACCAATATAATCTAGATTTTTTCTTAAAGAACTAGCCTTTATAACGTAAAAAAAGCGACAAGAGAAGTTATTACCATGACATCCTCTAAACTCTAAAATTTTAACAGTGAAAACTCACTGCATGACAGTGAAATCTCACTTTTAGATTTAGTGCCAATCAGACCACCTTCCTTAAAGTGAAAATTCACTTTATTAAACAGTGGATTTTTTCAATGCATGTAAAAGTGAAAATGTCACTTTATACAAAACGAAATTTCACTGCAAGCACAAGCGAATATTTAATATATGTCTAATATTATTTATATATTTTTGGATTACATGTATTTACTCGGACAAACATTCATCGACTAATATCTATAGATTACCGACTATCGATGTCTATTATCCCTTTCGGTAATCCCAAACAACGAGTGGTACTGGAGAGTGATGAAGAGTGAAATTTTCACTTTAGTACAAGTCAAAGTCATTGTATTGCAGTGAATTCTCGGAAAACGACATTTCACTTTAAGTAAAAGTGACATTTTCACTTTTAGAATTTTAGGGTGTATTAATTTGCAAAATTTGAGAGTATAAGACAAAAGACGGTAACCTCCATGAAATTCTATGAATTTGAAGTTTATATTGTTAGAGTCAAAGAAAAAAATTGTT
Organism: Trichopria drosophilae; assembly: GCA_030407085.1. Taxonomy (NCBI): domain Eukaryota; kingdom Metazoa; phylum Arthropoda; class Insecta; order Hymenoptera; family Diapriidae; genus Trichopria; species Trichopria drosophilae. Next base: position 172,081,660 of record CM059582.1, on the reverse strand, counting down.
TATTTTGGTTTAAGCTCGCTTAGTCTAAAGTGCAAGCTTAATGAATTGACAGGAAAAATAAATTGTGAGAGAAGATTAGAATAGATGCATTTTAATAATATCTTGACCTTTTTTCTGAATAATTTGAATTTTCCTCACGTTTTAAATTGAGGGACTGCGCGGAATAATAATAAATGAGTTTTAAGCAAATCCAAAGCAATATAGCAAACTAATTTATTATATATGTTGAAAAGTCGTTATGGTGAGGGTTACATGGGGATGATTTACCCTATGAAATTGTAAACAAATATCTGAAAACCAGTAAAAAAGTGGGGAATAGGGAGCATTTGAACATTATAAATATAATTAAAAAATGTCCAAATAACAGGCCAACAAAATGGGGCCAATCTCCACACCTAGAAATAGGTCTACAATTTTTCAAAGGTTTTTGATTAGCTGAATCTAAATCCTGTAGCAAAATTGTTATATCATGTCAAGATTTTGAGATATACTAACCTAAAGTGCAAAAAACACAGTTTTTTTTCAGTTTTCAGTAAGTTTTCGTGGCGGACCAAAATTTGTTTCGCAATTTGGCAAAACGGAGATTAATGTGCTATTCCTCAGTTTTAAAATGGTCTTGTAGTAATTCCGATTGCACTTTTTGCATCGAGTTATCGAAGTTTTTATTAATACACGATTATGATTTTCGGTTTTCGCGCTTTTAGGTCTCAAAATTTTGACGTGGTAGAGCAATTCTGCGACCAGATTTGGATTCAGCGAATCGAAACCGTTCAGAAAACTATACTCCGGTTTATGATGAATGCACTTTAATCTGGTTTTTGCCAAATTGCGAACAAAAATTTTATTCCGCCACAGAAACTTATTAAAATTGGGCGTAAACTATGTTTTTAGTACTTTTATATCAGGATATCTCAAAATCTTGATGCGAAGGAACAATTCTGAGTAAGATGTTTAGCCTCATTTTTTTTTCATCGAACTACACATTTACTAAATATATAAAAATAATATTTATCTCTTGACACAAACTTCGATAAGTCGATGAAAAAAAATCGTATCGAAATAACTAAAAACGCACTTTAAATCAGATGAATATCACTTTAATCTGCGGTTTACCACATTGATAACAGAAATTTTGTTTAGCCACAAAAACCTACTGAAAATGGTAAAAATCGATGTTTTTTGCACATTAAGCTTAGAATATCTTAAAATTATTAGGATATAGAATTTAATTCAACGTGACGAAAACCAATTAACTTTGTCTACAGTCAGTCCCCAGACAGCAAAATAAAAAAGAGTTCAGAATGACTTCGAAATGTGTTCTAAAAGAAGTCAGATGTTCTTATACTTTCCGAGGGTTTTCTGGACATAATGTCATTGCATCATGTATCTCATTGTATAAGATCTTTATAAACTCATATTCAGAAAACCCTCAGAAAATGGGACTTCTGACTTCTTTCAGAGCACATTTCGTAATTATTCCGAGCACTTTCCTATTTTGCTGTCTGGGCCATATTTATTCTTTTACATTTTTAAATATCTATTTTTATTTAACTATTTTCAATAACATATGATTTATTATCTTTTTTAAAAAATTATATAAATACAAAATCTTCTTATCAATTGTTTTTGTTTTCGTAAGTGAAAAGTTTTGTAGATTTGAATCTTCTTGGATAAAATGGAAATAGTTTAACTTTTGTAATAAACCAAGACAAAGTAACATAACATTTAACGTTTCGACCTTTTTATTTAGGAACCTGTTCAGAAAACTTTATATACATTGTAAAAAATTGCATATTAGGAGTTCTTGAGTTAATTAATACAGTCAATTATTTAAAATATATCAGTAAACAAATTCGTTGCATAATTGTCACTCCTAATCTTGAATTCATCTCCATCCATTCCTTTAACATATGATTAACCCCATAATCATTGGTTATGACTACATTAGGAAACGAAACATGAATATTTCTACACTTGGAATAAAATAAATGATTATGCGACTGACTTTTAAACGTATGATCTCTTTGACATGGTTTTGAAAACATACTTCTTGCCAATTCAGAATAACAGAGTTCGACCATTTCTGTACTGTTAATGACTGTTAATGCTTCCTTTTATAATTTTGCACAAAATTTCAGGATTTTGAAAAATGAAAAAAATGTTTAAAAAATTCTGAAAAATAAACAGCGTAAATAAATAAAATTCCTCAATTTTTCGCTAATTTTTTTTGTGTTTGAGCCGCCATTTTGGATGCTTTCACCTTTATTTTCAAAATGGGCATAGGCACATTTTACAGTTCAAGGCTAGAGGCCACGATTTCTTTCCCCTGTAGAGGAATTCTGAAACGATTTTAATGTGAAAAGACGAAATAAAAAAAGTTCATTTGAAAAATGCATGTTTTTGTTTTAAAATCGCATATAGTTTTTCCCTGTTGAATTTTTTGAAAAATCTAATAGCAGATTCTGAAAGTTAAGTTAATTTTACGTCAGATATGCCTTATGCCAAATTTTTTAGAACCTTTTTTACACAAAATACAACTGTTGAAAATTGTAGTGAAAAATTTTCCATTCAGGACTTAATGGATTAATTTTGTTTGTTATTCATTATGAAAATTATAAAACTTAATCGTTTCTATTATGTCACTGAATATAGCTCGATTTAAAAATATTTTTCTTACAAAATTACGCATAACAGTGCTAATTTTTCATTCATCTGGCATCCCAGGCAGTAAAATAAAAAGAGTTCAGATTGATTTCGAAATGTGCTCTTAAAGCAGTTAGATGTCCCACTTTCTAAGGGTTTTCTGGACATGACATCATTATGGGGTCTTTATGAAACTTGCTATCTGGGACGTCCCTTTGTAAAAATCACAATTAAAGGGTTTCTAATGTGGTCCGCCGGTGAGGTAGGAATTTTCACTAAAAACCGTAAATAAAAAGTGACTGAATCAATTTTTTTAAATTCAGGCTCTGTAAGGGCAATTTTAATTACTATAGACGGTATAATATAAAATGCTAAAGATATTGATTGAGAACTGACCGCGAATTTTCGGAAATAAATAAAAATCACTTATTTCCAAAATTTCTCGGTCAGTTCTCAATCAATATCTTTAGTATTTTCTAAGAAACTGTTTATAGTGCTTCGAATTACCATAACAGAGCCCGAATTTTGAAAATTTTATTCAGTCATCTTGAATCTACGTTTTTAAGTGAAATTTCCTACCTTATCGGAGGACCACCCTACCTTATCGTCCGAGCACTTTAGAAATCCCTTACTCAGTATCTCGGTCGATAACCTCAATTCCTAACTAAAATATGCAAATTAAACTGAAACTAGATATATTTTCATGTTAATTTAAGTGTTTTTTGCAATATAATGGATTATTTTTCTTTATGTTAGAAACATTTTCTGATTGTCAAGTAAATCCAAGATGTTTCTAACTTAAAATTATAAAATATAAAATTCGTTCTTCATGACGTCAATGACAAGTAACCTTTAGGATAAAGCATTAAAACTATTTATCTTATACATCTGGCACCTACACTTTGGGTGTGAAATTAATCAATGCAACAAATATTGTAAAACAATTTTAATTCAAATTTTTACATGATTTTTGCAAAATTTGAATGGCTACCAAACAAACATACCTAGATAAGTTTGCACGACTAATATACAATAAATCTTTAGGGTAATATTTTTTATAAATTTAGCAAAGTATAAAAAATAATAGTAATTTTATAAATGATGTAATTTGTTCCCTTGTATTCTTTTCAAGACAGACTAGAGTATTCTATAAATTGATTTTATATAAGAACTATTTTCTATGTTGAACGAAACAACAAAACATGATGTTGCGAATGAAAATATTATTTCTGCGTAACAAGTATCTATTCTCATATTTTTAACAAAATAACATTTAACACTTGGTAACGCGTTTTTTGAAGTTTCGTTTCGACAATATTCATTTATTAATATACTAATCTTGTACTTATTTTACAGAACCAAATCCTGGACCTTGTCCGGACGGATACTTAGGTCCACCTCATTGTAAAAAAGCTCTCTGTTATCCAAATTGTATGAACGGTGGAAACTGCACAGCTCCAGGTATCTGTTCGTGTCCTCCTGGATTTCAAGGGCCATATTGCGAAGGAGGTAGATGTAACCGATTCTCACATCGGTATTATATTTTAAATATAACATTTTTTCACTTTCAAAAGTACTAACAGTTCACTAAAGTTCTATTGCTGCGCAACTATGCCACTTTTGATATTGCTATCGCCGTTTTACACCCTAGTTTTATGACATTTGTCAAAGCTTGATAAAATGGAGCTTGTTCAGCGCCAAGATCGATTCCAGTGTCATGGTGTTCCTGTTCCTCATCTCTGAACTTCTTTATGGTATCGAGGAGCTCTTTGTCGACATTTTCATCTTCTTCCATTAATGCTCGCAATTGTTCGTTGTAATGCTCGACAATAACAGTTTCTACCGCTACCGTGCATGCCATTGCTGCTTTTTCTCCCATTAGGGCAGTACCAGCGCCCAGCGCAAATCCAGCAATATTCCAAAGTGGCAAAAGCACTGTAGGCCTCACTCTGTGCTTTTGTATCAGTTCTTCAAATTTAGCTCGATGTTTTTTCTCTTGATCCCACATATGACTGATTGTTGGACCTACTGGTGTATTTCCTAAAATAAACCAAACATTAGAAGTAGAAGTATGCAAAAGCATTTTAATTTTTTGACCCTGTTTGAATAATTAATTTTGGAGTAATGGTTATCAAACGAATATGGGATATTACTGCTTCCGTAAATCAAAATAGGTCATACAAAACTCGTAATAACTTATTTATACGATTTACTGCAAAGAAAACCCAGCAGATCCGAAATAATAGAATTTTCTTCACTTTCAAAAATTTTCAACGTTCAGACGCCATTTTGAAACGAAAAAGAAAATAAATCAAAATATGTGAATGTATAATTTTGAAGTAAAACAATCGGGAACACGTTTCTGACAGATTAGAAGGTGATCTGAAAACGGTATCATAGTTAAAAATGCATTTAAAAAAATATTGTAGCTAAAAAATCGCGTTTTTTTCAGTATTTTTGTAAAAAAACTGTGTTAAACGTCATTTTTCGAAAATTTCAGTAGCGCCAATCGAAAGAGCGACCTCAAAACTAGTCGGATATAGATGTTTCCATTTTTTTTTTAATTTTTATTTTATACATAAAACGATGCTGAAATCCATGTGCAAATTGTGCACATTTGGGACTTAAAGGGTTAAATCACGAGTTCATAATGTTTATAATAGTTTAGATAGCAACACAAACAAAAATAATAACAATCAAATTGTCAAAACAGTCGCAATACCATATGTTGAAGAATTATCTGAAAAAATATCAAAATGCTTGAGAAAAGAAAATATTAGAGTGGCACGCAAACCAATTAATACAAACATCGGAGGGATTAAACCGTTAAAAGATAAACTAAATTTTAAAAAAATGTCCAACGTAGTCTACCAGATTCCTTGCAAAAATTGTGAAAAAGTGTATATTGGTCAAACCAGTAGACTTTTAGAAACCAGAATTAAGGAACATCAAAAGAACGTCTATGGACCTGAATCTAAATATACTGGGTTGTCACTACACAGAATAGATACTTCTCACAATTTTGACTATAAAGAGGTAAAAATCTTAGCCACAGAAAGAAATAGTATCAAACGAACACAAATAGAAAATTATTTCATAAAGAAGGCAAAAAATACCGTTAATGTTCGAACAATCAAACTTACCGGTAGCATATGAACCTATTATTTAGAAAAACTGTCATAAATATAAAAAAATCCATACATTAGTACACAGCACAACAAAAATTTGAGAATTTCGTGTTGCTCTATACGTAAGAGCGGATTCTGCCAGGATTTTTGTAACAGAATCCAAACATGACCACCAAAATATCCAACTGGCTCTAGTTTTTGAGATATTGAAGGTCAAAGGAATAAAAAGTCGAATTTCGGGCATTTTGAGCATTTATTCATAGACAAAAAAATTCTGTTTTCCCAACAGTAAGACTCAATTCTGATATATGAGTTTTCTCGAAGAATCCAAATATGTACGCCAAAATATTAAATTGACCATACTTTTTGCCCAAATTGAAGGTCAAGAAGGTAAAAATCGTATTTTTAGGACATTTTCACATCTGTACTATAGAACGCGCCGAAAAAAATCAAGAAATGCAAAATTTCGGATCTAATATGTCCGACGAACTTTTAGAAATTTTAATCACTTCAAACTCGTTATCATTTTAGCAGTTTACTTTGTTTTCTACCAAACTGAAGGTCAAAAGGGTAAAAGATCATGTCTTCGGATATTTTTTTGTTTTTCTAAAAAATTAGTCAAGACGATAACGAGTTTGAAGTGATTCGAATTTCAAAAAGTTCGTCGGACATATTTGATCCGTCATTTTGCATGAAAAATCTCCTAAAACAAGATTTTTTAGCTTTTTGACCCAGAATTTGTGCATAAAGTAAAAGCAATTCAATAATTCTGCATACATATTTGAATTCTGCGGAAAAAATTATATGAAAATTGACTTATACCAGTGGGACAACAACATTTTTTTAGACTGTGAATAGATATTAAAGAATGACGAAAATCGAATTTTTTGCGCCGTTGACCTTCAATATCTCAAAAACTAGAGCCAATTAGGCGGCAAAATAGGCGGTCATATTTGGATTCTGGAACAAAAATCCTATCAGAATCGACTCTTACCTGTAGGGCAACAGAATTTTGTTGGGCTGTGTTATTGCTAAAAACGTATATTGTAGTCTTCACAATATACACAGATCATGTTGCATTTCATATACATGCAACTATGATTTGAGTCATGTTGTCCGAGTATGTATATGTTTTTCTGTAATTACTGTAACGAATTAATTTTTGGTTTAAATATAACTACCGGCGAGTTACATAATTACCTTCGGCGTGCGTTTAGCAATATGATATTTAGTCGATAGGTATAAATAAACAAATGTCATTTCCACATTGTGTTAAAATATGTCAAAGTGTTGTTGTGCAACGTAGATCGAAAACCATTTGGACGTAGGTAACAATGTTTTTAACTTATATTACCAAATTTTACTGTTTTTGTAATTGTAAATATCTTATTAGAATTCGTCCAAAAATGAACTTTTTTATCTTGTGCGGTAAAAATCCACAACATGCACTAAACGACCACATATGTCAACTAAATGTAAGTTAATTTTTTTTTTGTTGCATTGTATTTTTTATGAATAATTATTGTTAAAGCGAGATATTTGTTTTATATAGACATAATAAAATTTTTGAAGATGCCCAACATCATGGCCGAAACGTCAAATTAAGATTTATTTTCAATGTCGACGGACCGTTCAACCATTACTCCAAAATTAATTAAACCAAACATTTGCAATCTTTTTTTTAAAAAACGTCAGTGATTTACTAATTTTCTTGCATTTGCGTACCTAGTACTGCCATTTGCCCAGCGTAGATTCTGTCAGCACCAAATTCTCCAGCATGATCGACTCTTATTACAGAATCCAAAAGTTTTCCTGTTTTAGTCGTAGAAGTTGCAGCAGCTTGAGTGCTTAGTAGTCTAATTCCGTTTTGTCCGTATCGTAACATTTTGATACTTGACGCCTATAAAAACATTAAACAAATTCTTTTCTTTCTGTCTTTACAGGTATTTGTTCAGAAAAATGTTTGAACGGTGGAAAATGTGTGCAGAAGGATACGTGCGAATGTCCTAAGGGCTTCTATGGTCTCCGCTGCGAATTCTGTTAGTATAGCTCCGAATGACGTAATATGTATGTGTAATAAATTTGTATGTAAAATATTATATCATTATTCATCATCGTAAAATTTGTGTTTTAGCCAAATGTTTCATCCCCTGCGTAAATGGAGGGAAATGTAAAGGCAATAACGTATGTCGGTGTCCGACTGGCTTTAAGGGGGATCACTGCGAAATTGGCAGACGTTCGCCCCAACGATCAACATGCACGAGAGCCTGTAGAAACGGATCCTGTCAAGCGGACAATACCTGTCTCTGCGAGCCTGGTTGGTTTGGAAAACTATGCAATAAAAACAAGCCTTGGGCATGAATTAAGGACGAAGACCCTTGTTGCGTTTGTCTCATCGACAAATCAGAACTAAAAGTGATGCGGCATTTTCAGTATTTCTCGTATTCCTTTCTCGGAAAGCAAATGGTGATTTTTATTTTTAGGTAGTAGAATTAGATTTTAAAAAGTGACAAGAGTCGAACCGAGATTCGAAACGATTTTAAAGACTTTTTTAAAGTACACCTGAGCGAATTGATCTGTTGAGTTTACTGATATACCACGACAAGCGAGGAAACACATGGTTGTTAATCAAATGTACCCGCGACTGATGTGATATGTAAAGCTAATTTACACCATTTTTTATTACATTGTAATTGTATTATTATTGACATATTCCTTTATTTTGTTAGAATTATTGAAATATTGATTTTAAAAACAATACAACTATTTTACTTTTATTAATCCTTTGCAAAGAACTACTTTTTCAATTCAGTTTAAAGACGATTAAGTCAATTGTTAAATTGTATTAGTTTACACGACAATAATGCAATTATTGTAAAACAAGATTGTAATTAATTCATAATGTATTATATTTACACGGCTATTAGATCTATATTTGAAAAACATTAATGCAAATTTTGCAGTTTACATAGTATTCAGGAAAACATCAGTTTTAGAAACTTTGTAACCTAGTCAGAAAATTTTATACTGGGATTTTGGAGTTCGGAGTACAAGTAATTGTATATGTGAATTTTGTAACAAAACTGAAAATATAAATTGGTTTAGAATAGTTGAATTATAAATATTGTACCGAAATACTTTCAAATTATTATTGCTTTACCTTATTCATGTAATAAATGTATTTATAAATTCAGATGGATTCAAAAAGATTCAGTTCAATTCGTGATTTGTCCAAATCTTATCCCTGGGAATCCAAAAATAATTTATGAAAATATTGAATTCTGTAAAATACAGAAAATAGGACTCGTCCCAGTAAACGAAAACGAATAGAAAGTTAAAAATACGAATTGAAATGAATTCAAGTGAATTAAAATGAATTAAAATGCATGAAAATGATTAATTGAATCCACTTTTTAATTCATTTTAATTCACTTGAATTCGTATTTTTAACTTTCTATTCGTTTTCGTTTACTGGAATGTTAATCCCAAATCATCCAGTTGAATCCAAAAATAATACCGTTGAAAATAGAAATAAAGGCGAATACCTCGATTCCAAAAAGTAGAATTCATACCAATCAGAATCCAAAAATAATATCCGTGGACAAATCAAGAATTAAAAGTATTTAGGAGGCATTTAAATTTCAATTCCTCCGAATCCATTTCCGATTACCGGGATAAATAACACAAAAACTTCTTTATGATATTTTTAAGACAGTTCTTTATTTTGTTAGCATTAAAACATTTCCATGTGCTAAATAAAATAAAAATAATTTATGAACATTGCACTAGGTGAACCATTCAGAAATATATGTAACCTAATTATCAATGATTTAAAATTTATTAACATAATACATTTTACAATAGACAATATTGTGTTTTTCAAGGTGTCATTCTGGCAGAATACCTGAAAAAGTTGGAAAAATTTATATTTATTAATTCAAATCTTTTAGAGTAGATTAGACTACCTTAACAGGGTACCGTTAAGTAGTAATCCAAGCTAAAAAATATAAATTAGAAATTTCTAATGTGTCATTCTGGCATAATACCTGAAAAAGTTGGAATAATTTATATTGATTAATTAAAATCTTTTAGAGTAGATTAGATATATTAAGGGGGTACCATTAAGTAGTAATCAAAGCTACAAAATGTAAATTAAAAGGTTCTGACTAATATTTTTTTAATTCGGGCTTCATAAATGCAATTCTAACCTTGTTTACTATCTTCTAAAAAGAATCAAAAACAATTAAAGAGAATTAGCCAAGAATTTTCTCCAATACATGATTATTCGATATTTGAGAAAATTCTCAGTCAATTCTCTACAAATTTCTTTGATTTTTTTTAAGGCAGCATACAAAATTGTTAGAATTACCTTTATGAAACTCAAGTTTTGAAAATTCGATTCAGTAATTTTTAATTTCGATTTTTTATTACTATTTTCTTCTAAATTGATTTAAAATTTTCATAAAAATACATTTTTTTTAAATTACAAATGGATTTCAAGAAATTAAATTTAAAAAACAATTTTTTTACATTTTTTATTCCAACCATCTATTTGGTCGCTATTTTATAAGAAAGAGATTATTTTGCTCATTCAGCATAAATTTATCAGATTTTTGTCTTTTAAAGTCCAATGTCCTATATGGAACATAACTATTCAGATCGAACTAAGCAATTTAACCAATATACAATCCAGTCGATGCATCATCTAAACCACTTCACTGGCAAAAATATCCAAATGGCGTTCCTCATTAAACTCATTTTCTAAAGTGTATACCCCACTTTTAATTACTACAAAGCAATATTTTCATATTTTAGACATCAGAGAACAAGATTATAATAATAAAAATTTCAGTATTTGAGATTTTTAATTTTTTTTTTAGCTTTGAAATCTGCTATTTTCTATACTTTTCAACAAATGGCGTTCCACCTTTTCTCAATTATTATTCAATAAAACTAATTTTTTACAAAAAAAAAGATGCTTATATGAAATATTTCTAATGTATAGAACATTGTAATCATTACATTGTAATCTTTTTTTTGTAAAAAATTAGTTTTATTGAATAATACAGTAGGACCTCTCTTATTCTAATTGCCTTTCTTATTCTAATGGTTCCCCCACAAGTCTTCTCCCACTATCACACGAAAAGTCAATGAAAAATATTGTCCACGAATCACAAGCTCGGAAGCAAAGTAAGTGGGAGTAAGGGGAAAATTAGAATAAGAGAGGTCGGCGCCATCTTGAAAAATTTTACTAATTAGAATAAGAGAGGTCCTACTGCAATTGAGAAAAGGTGGAACACCATTTGTTGAAAAGTATAGAAAATAGCAGATTTCAAAGCTAAAAAAAATTTGAATATATCCAAAACTGAAACTTTTATTATTATAATCTTGTTCGCTGATGTCTAAAATATGAAAATATTGCTTTGTAGTAATTAAAAGTAGGGTACACACTTTAGAAAATGAATTTAATAAGGAACGCCATTTAGGTATTTTTGCCAATGAAGTGTCTAATGACGTTTCTAATGTCTCTAAGATCATTAATGGTAAGATAAATTGCAGTGATCTATCTGCCTTGTTTGTACACCGTAACGTGCCATATTCGATTAGGAACTCTCGAACATTGGTGAAGGACCAGTGCAAAAGTGGCTTCAAATTTTATTCCGTTGTTACGCGTCTAAAAAGATCTTGGAATGCTCTTCTATAACTTCCGTCTAATTATACTGAGGTATCGTTACCTAGATTTTTAAAGGTACACTGTCTTCGCAATTTCAATTGACTCAATGCGCTGTGATTGTTTATCTAGTCAGGTTATCGTGTTGAAAATTTATGTCGTAGAATAATAATAATAATAATAATAATCGACTTTATTGCTTATATCAGGAATACACTATATACATGGAAGACTTCGCTTACTAACTAAATATGTATAAGCAAAAGGCGAGACACAGCACCACTAAGCTGTTTTACAGTCTGACCGTAATTAGGTCTGAGTAGAATTAGGTTTTTAATCAATATTGTTACGAGTCGTCGACTTTTTTAAATCAGTTTGTATTTATTGCAGTGATGTTATTATCTTCATATTATTATATTTATACATTTATATTTAAAATTGTTATTTTAAATACTTTTTGCAATTTGCGTTACCTATTTTATTTTTATTCTTAATTTGTAAAAGTCCTTTAGGCTATAGAAAATAAAATTAATAAATAAAACTGAAAATGATTTTCACTTAAATCAAGGTTGTACATAAAATTTTATAATGACTCCAATTCTTCATTATGCGGTCGATAATATGTAATTTATTTAAAAAAAAGATTCGTCTTGATTTACAAATCCGTCATCCTTGTGAGTCATACATTAGAATTTATTTTATATCGTTTAGAAAACTGTTTGCATAAATTAGAAAAGCAAATACATAAAAACATATTAAAATATGTAATAAAAGTGTACATAAATAACAACACAACAAACTCAGTATTTCAGGAGACACAACAATTGTATAAAGAAAAAGTAGTCATTGTAAATACGAAACGCAATAATATTGAAAATCATTATTGATAATAATTGTCCTTCAGATTACCTTCATTATTCTAAAAATTGCGGAACAGTACGAAAATATTTGCCGAAACGTCAAAAGTGAAATCGTTGTGTTGAAAGGTTAGGTTGAGTTAAAGAGAACACCGTGAGCGAAGATGGTTTTCCATCTCTCTCCTTTCTTCGCACCTTACAATGCGTTCGGCACGGGTGGAAGAGAGATGGTCGTCGGTCACGTGCTCGATCGAACGGATCCAATGGGTGCCGGAATCAGCGATTGGTACGCCATGACGCCGAGTGCGGCGTCCAATCGCAACAGCCGACGTCCGCGTGCACGCACCACGTCCGTGCGTTCCACCGTTCCGCGCCTTCTGTTCATAGCGTTAGTGTTTTCTTATACGGTGTCTTCGCTGAGCTGCGCAATCGAGTTTTCCGGACAGGTAAGTTCTGTTCCTATCCATAGCTTCAGGAAAATTGGCTCTTCGGAGCCGCGCGCACCGTCTCTTCGGGTGCGCGAATTAACGGGCAAGTGCGCCAGGGAAATTCGCATCGTCCGTGCGGCGGACTCGCGAGAGCGCAGACTCGTTCGGCGACTTTCCAAGATGGCCGAAGAAAACGGCGCGGACGCGCGGCGCGTTATACATGCACCGTCCACCTTTGCGTCGCCGGAAAATGCGAAAATATCCCGCCGAAGAGTCCACGCAAGCGCCCGACGGCAACGAGGAAAAATCCTCGGCGCCGACGATAAACACCGACCGGTACTTATCCGTCGACGTTTTCCTCTTCGACTCCTTTTTATTCGATCTTTAATTGTCTCCGTCCTCGTCTTTCGTTCGAGAGGACGGCGTGTCCGGGGCGTAAGAGGGACAGGTCTTTATGACCTCATTTTTACGTAAATTCCGCATAATTCGATTTTGCCGCGTCGCATTAGCCTGCGCGTTTTAGCACATGATCGTATGCATATAAGTCGCCGACTGCGTCGACCTACGATTTTTGAATATCTGTGGAATCCCTTTGTAATTTGTTAATTGCCTTCGATATGTTTTCATAGGTTTCAGCTCCGATTACGTGCCTCTTGCTAGAAAATCGATAATTTATTTTGGATTACGTGATAGTGCCGCCATTTTTAATATTCCTATCCGAAACGCGACCTTGCAAAACAGACGGGAAATTCATATTTTTCATTAACTTGGATATTCAAATTGATAATAATTTCAAAGTGATACTCTTGTGTTTTTTTTTAAAATACGACCTTCGTAACGTTAAATTTAAACATGTTTTTGTTTCGGTATTTACAGACTTGGAAAAAGTATTATGTAACTTCTCAATATTAAATATCTCATAAATCATAATTGAAGCATAAAATATCAGACATAAATTCTTTTTATACGAATAGATATGTATTTGATTGTGACGTACATGAATTGTATATATACATATATATAGCATAATCGTTAAATCATTACAGAATATGGCGGGAAAATCAGTTTGATCAAAAAAGAAAAGTTTTTATTTAACATCAATGTGAATTTATATTTTGCTCCTTTTTTAGGATTTATCCAATTTTGTCATTAAATAGTAACGGTGAATTAGACGTTCGAAACGAAACTTTCAACATTATTACCCCAACAAACAAAAAATAGTATAAATTCGAATAAGAATCTCGAATAATCAATACGCCACTAGAAAGAAACAGAATGCAAAATATCGATTCCGTATACTTTTTCGTTTATTGGGACTGCGTAGAAAAATTATTTCTTTGACCGCAATTGAATCTTAGTTTATCCAGTCATTTAAAAAAATATAGTAATAATATCAAAATATATCAAAGATATTTATCGTTCATGTCAGATTGTTATTTTCGTTAACCATGAATGGCGAATTGTTCAGCCTCCACTACACGTAACTCGACAGTACAGCATTACGGAAGAAACCTACCTCAGACGCCCCAAAAACGAAAAAGACTATTAAACAACAACTGTTTTGAAAACGACAACCAATCGAATAATTATATTAAATCGTAGAAATACCTTAGGTGAAAAACAAATTACATTATTTTTAATTGAACATCGAGATGAAACTACCATTAACTGTTTAAAATATGTTACTGATAAGGTGACTCGAGTGAAAATCGACCTACGACACAATTGCGTACAAATATTTTATATTCTAGTTAATGAGACCCTGTTACCGAAGTAACTAATGAGAAAAAAATATTAAAGAAAGGCTGATTTACAAGGAACTGCAGGGTAATGCAGTGCAAAATGACATTTCGATTTTAATAACAAAACTTTACAGATCTTTATACAAAAATCACATGTATATCAATCATTTAATAATGATTTTGTTACGATTTTAAAAATATACGATCACCGAATGATTAGAAAAAATATTCAAGCGCTTTTGCCACATTTGTCTTCTCATGGTTGGCATAATAATAGTATATTGCTCAACGAGAGAGGTAAAATAAAGAATGTCTCAGACTGCGTGTAATTTTTACCCGAGGTGAAGCCGAGGGTGAAAAACAAGTAGTCTGAGGCATTCTTTTTTACTTCTCGAGGGAAGTATACGATTTTCCTTCATGACAGGGAGGAAAAGAAGAATCAAATGAACATAATTAATCATAATAGCAATGAATTCTAGTGTATTTTTTTCATGTACATTTACGTTCTGCTCCAAACGATTTCAAATCATGTTCTTTATATTAGTTCAAATTAATTTTTTTTAACAGTGTACAAGATTATTTTACTGAAAGTTATTAATTAAATTAAATAGTTGAAATAATTGATAGAGATATTACGTAAACATTAGTGAATATTGCAAAATGTATTAAATCTTGACGAAGAGAAGAGCTGGTATTTTTTTAAAAATGTAATACTTCGACAAGAGAATAAACTTGATTCTTGAGTAGAAAAATTAAGTTTATCCTCTATATCAAATGATAGAAAGTTGTGATTGAATTAAAATTAATTTTAATTGATCTTCTTTGAATTTCTTAGATTTTTGCCCAGTCAGCAAAATGATATCTTAAAGAGGTTATAAAGATCTCAGAAAAAAATTCTGACCACGTTAAGAAACCTCAGAATGAGCTCAGAAAGATATCATAAAGAGGTCAGATGACCCACTTAAAGATATCATTTTGAGAACCTCATAAAGTCCTCATAAAGAGGTCGGGATTATGAAGTTCTAAAATAAACGAGATCTTAAAGGTATCATTATTATATCACAATGTGCTCAGATACCTCATAAAGATATCATTTCGTTAACGATATATGATGTCTTAAAGGGACCCGAATTCTGAATGCAAATGTCATAAAGCAATTCATACTTGTAAGCTCGTCTTAAATGGATTTCAAAAATGTTACATTGCAATCCCATTATGTATGAATTGATTACCTGAATAAATTATTATTATTATACATATCATAATAATATAATAACCCAATGTAACTTTTGAAATCCATTTAAATCAAACTCACAAGTACGGATAATTGCCTTATGACATTTATTCTTAGATAATTGACCTTATTTATTATATATGTATATAATATATGTATAATATATTCTTTTAACCGGAGTGAATTCGAGATCTAAAATCTTCTGTTATGTTGGTGAAACCTTAATCGAATAAAGATTATAGATTCGAAATCTGCAGTCGTTGGTGAAATTAAAACGAAAGAAGCTTTTAGATTTGAAATCTGCTGTCATTGGTGAAACTTTAATCCTATTTTAAATTCTATTTTATTCTACTCTACATTTTCTTTAATTCTTTGGGATATACGACACACTGTAGTCTGTACCGCACAGAATACTTGTATATAACCTCTGTAACGCACTTATGTAAATGAGGTTATGTTTATATTTAGGCGGGAAAGTTTCTGGTCGGTGAGGAGAAGCACTATCGAGGTACAGGTGGCGCGCTCAAATCGCTCGGAAGACCGGGAAGTATTTTCTGACCACATGACCATATGAGCTCATTATGATTAAATTCTGATCTCATAAATATGATGTTTTGAAGGCATCTTTATGAGGACGATCCTTAAAATAGATATCTTTCTGATCACATTATGATATCATGTTTGCAAATCTTAAAGATATCAAGATTAGGACCTCATTTTGAGGACTTTCTGAAAAATCTGCTGGCTGGGTGAATACGTAAAGAGAGATAATAAAATTTTATGTCTTATTTTTTTATTTCAAAACAATTGAAATTTGTTAAAACTCATTGAGAATTTGTTGAAGTTCATTTGTCTTTTCATTTCGGAATTGGCATGTTTAATATCTTCAATGAATTTCCATCGAAAAATAAAATCCTAATGAATTCTTGTTTGTTGGGGATCGACTCCAAAACATATAAAAAGTATAACTTAGATCGAGAGATTTATAATTTGCTTACAAATATATAGTAATCTATACTAACAAAATTAAAAACAAAATAAAATGAAGAACCAAACGTATTTGATTATATTATTTACTTAGTTTTGTTTATTTTGTAACTTTAAAAACTTAAAAATTTGATAATGGTTCTTAGTAATAAATTTGATATTAAACAAAATTGTTGGAAAATATAGTAAAGAAATTTATACAATGAATTGTCAAATTCAATTTTCAAAATGATTTACTGGACGTTTTTTAAGTACATTTTTTAAGTACACACCATACGAACTTGTCAAACCCCTTCAAATATTGATATTAATTTTGTATATGGTTTTGAATTTGATACAATATTATTCAATTTTTTTTAATTGAAATTTTCATCTAATTTGAACGAAAAATGGCTGAACTATCAATTATACCACATTAGGTAATTTAAATAAAAAAAATTGTAATTTATTTCGTTTTTTTTTTGTGAATTTTCGGGATGAGCGTTTTTTGTACAATTTCTTATATAATCCTACAAAATTTGAGTAGTAAGTAGTATGTAAAATTCAGATATTAAATTTTGAAAAAGTTAATTTCCAAGAACATATCTCAATCATTCTGTAAATGAAATATTTGAATTGCAACTTTTGTCTATTTGTCTATTAATATTTTCATATTTTAGTATACATAGTCGTCAAAAGATGGTGTTGTTTGTGTCATTTTCAATAGAGGCTAAAAAACTAAATTTTCTTAACATTTCATGACTTTGAAGGTATCAGTGTACAACATATTGTCACTTTGAAATGTATGTAAAGATTGTTTCGTATATTACTTTGAAGAATAACCATTCTAACTTATATTTAACAATTAAAAAAAAAATTGCTGGATTCTTAATTAATATTATTTAATGTCTAAATTATGACAGTTGTTTGTTCTGCTTAAACTTCACCTTAAATTTTATATAATTTATGTTAAGAATGTTTGAATTCATAACGAACACCCAACAACCAATCACGAGATTTGACATGGGTTCAAATTCCCGGTATATATAGATCGTATCAATATATAGATCGAAACTCGAAACACTCGAGTGGTTTAGCAGCTGCCGAGCTCCTAACGCGAACAGCTGTTTCGAGGGCGTAAAATAAGTGTAATTACACCCCACCGAAAATTAGCACATTATGATACTAGTGTGAAAAACTAATTTCCAAACTCCTTTTTGCATAACGATCGTTCTTTACTTTCGAAATTATCTGTAATGTTTACATTCTCTCGTTTTAGCGAGTTATATAATAAGAACGTCATACGGAATGTTTCTGATGTTTCTGCGATGCTGAATTAACAAATATTTGATAAATAAATGTGTAATATGCCGATATTTGAGTTTATAATCTGTCCTGTGATATTTGTAAGAACTTTTTTTAGTTGCGCTGCATTGAATACTGAAAGTATATTAACATAAAAAAATTAGAAACATAACATTTTTTCGTTTATTTATATTAATGGGACGAAAATGTGTTATCATGGCTCGTAAAATTTATTTTAGTATTCAAGTAACGATTTTGTAAAATATAAATTTAATAATTATTTGTTATTTTATATTTCGATGTTTTTTATGAAGAAATATTTATTACGTTATAAAATAAAATAGATGTTTGGATTCAATCTACTTTCGAAATATCATTGATGCTTAACAATATATTTAAGAAATTAACTCAACTTTTCAGACAATATTTATTATTCAATATAAATTTAAGTAGAATAAAGATTCAATTTTTGAAATCTAATGTTAAATGTGGAATGTTTTACGATTGGTCGAATCTCGCTGTAATCGAACTTCGAGATTAATCGATTTCTCTAGAACATTTTTCATGAAATTTAACAAAAGCGTTAAAAATAAAAAATTTAAATGATACAATTGTTTCTATGAAATTATTATTTATTTATCAATTGATATCGGACCGACAAATATCTATTCCTAAACAACTGTTTTTTAAAACGTTAAAAATATTATGTCATAGGATACCATAACAACTTGACAAACCCCTTCAAATATTGATAATAATTGTGTATGTGGTTTTAAATTTGTCACAATAACGCTCAATTTTTGTTGTATTGAAATTTTCATATGATTTGGACTAAAAATTACCTTGCCATCAATTATATCACATTGGGAAATTTAAAAAAATGTTGTTGAATTCGTTCCGTTATTTTTTTGGTGAATTTTCGGAATGAGCGTCTTTTGTGAAATTTCTTATAATTTCAAAAAATTTGAGTCGTATGAACTATATGGAATTAAAATATTAAATTTTAAACAAATTTAACCCATTAACTCCCAAGAGGATACAAATTTGACCAAGATTTTCGGAATATTTCTTGACATTAAAAAGCAATTCAAACATTTTTAGATAAAGCATTTTCGACGTCAAATTGATCGATCTTTCCGAATCTGCTGTAAAAAAATCAATCTAGCCCATTCAAAAAAAGATATGCTTGGTTTTTCACAAAGAATCAGATTTTTCACTGACAAATATTTTTTATTCGGCATTTTCACATTGGAAACGGTTAGGGAGATTAGTGATCGGTGAAAATATCGTGTCCTCAATCCTTTAGCTTTAAAATGTGCATGATAACATTTTGAAAATAAACTTGGAAACTGTCAAAATGGCGGCTCATACACGAAAAGAACGGCGAAAAGCTCCTGAATTTTTTATTCGAAAATGATAGGCTTTCGGAAAAAATGTCGCTGAACAAAAAGTTCTTAGAATTGATCAAAGAATACGCTCAAATTTTTTTCAGAATTTTTAAAACACTTTTCTTCATTTTCCAAATTGTAAAATTTAGAAAAAATAAAAAGTCGTAGAAAAATTGTGAAAAAATGTCGAGGTTTTCTTTGATCGATTCTAAGAACTTTTTGTTTCGCATCATTTTTTGCGAAAGTATCATTTTCAAATAAAAAAATTCCTGTTTCCCCATGTTTTGAAAAGTGCCGAAATTTTTTATTTGGAAACGATAGACTTTCGCAAAAAATGTGGCGGAACAAAAAGTTCTTAGAATCGATTTTTATGTCCTCGTGGGCGTTAATGGGTTAATATCCAAGTACAATATCCTGAGCTTTAAAATAATCACTAATTTTTAGGTACCTTAACCCGATTGCCACAGTTTTTCATGTCGATAGTTTTCATAGAACGAGTCAATGAAATTGCACGACACCTCATATCCTATAATTTTCGAGTGTGTTCTTTTCGAATCTGACCTCCATTTTCTCATAAATTTAGCCGTTTTTTCAATATGGCGCCTTAAAGTAAAAAAACTCGAAAAAAACTTGGAAACTTTTTTAAAAAAGTTATTGTTCAATATGAAGGCGTCATCAAATCGAATCGCGCTTCTGAATCCTGTGACATAATGACTTATACTTTATGAAGACGTAAATCTAATCAAAAATTCAAAATGGCCGCTACGCTGAGCTATCATGGCGGAAATGTTACCATTCTGTACGTACCGCTGTTGTAAATGAAAAATTGTTGTGAAAATCAGTATAGGGGGTCCTGGGATTTTGGGTCGAAGATTTCGAATTCGTTGTGAACATTTAAAACTTCAAAATGGCGAACTAAAATTTGCACAATTTCATCGATTACGTTAAAATTGAGTCCAGATTATAGTAGAAACTATTTCATTTACATTTTCATTTAATGTGTTAAGGGGTAGTTAATATTGTCAAACAAATTTTTTTATACTAAACAAAACTCAATCCGGCCCGAGATCCGGCCCATGAGTGTAAATTATATGTTACTGAAATTAAAATTAAATTTTTGTACAAATGAATTAAGCCATTACCGCCATCATTATTTGCGTGTATAATGCAATTTCTATACTGAAAATCGGTAGTAAACAAAATTGAAAAGCCTTTTCAAAAGAAATATAATAATAATAATAAAATAATAATGTCTTTATTGTAAACAAAATATACAAAAGGTGAGCCACATCGCACGCTGCTTTAGTCTGACCTATCTTGTGTATATTTTCAAGGGTACTGTTTTGAATAACTAATATATGTTATATATTTACATATGAAAACAAGTTTATTAATAATATTAACAAGTTTACTATAATTTGTTAATTTTACTATACACATAGGATCGGAAAGCATATACATTGTTGTGACGGTATTTCACTCAAATGCATGTACTTAAAGAGCACACTAAAAAAATTGTAATGAATTTTCAACCGCACTGTAATTTTCCTTTTGCTAGATTTTGGTAATATTACTATATACAACATGGGTTTATCATCCACTAAACTTAATTAATTTTACAAGATTTTGTAAACTTAAAGCTTGTTTTAAAATTACGATTAATATTAACTAGTTTAATAGAGAAATTTGGAGCATAGTAATTTTATCGTTGTAGGGAAAAATACATGACGAAAAAATGCATATTGCCGCTATAGAAATCCTATACTAAATTTACAATTGAGATTAGGAATTTAACCAGGTAAAATGACCATCTTTAAATTCCTATATTTAAAGGGGTAATTTATTATGAATTTATTATTATTATTTCTGTCCAATATTAATACGAATTTCTTTTTTTATGGAGAATTTTAACAACACTAAAAATGGGCAATATAGACATTTTTCGGACATAATCAACAAGAATCATTTTAAAGTGTTTTCTTAATTTTTGCCCTGTTTTACAGCATAATAGTTACATCATGTATTGAAATTATGTTTTTTTTCCA
Source organism: Trichopria drosophilae (assembly GCA_030407085.1). NCBI lineage: Eukaryota > Metazoa > Arthropoda > Insecta > Hymenoptera > Diapriidae > Trichopria > Trichopria drosophilae. The sequence goes on along the minus strand of CM059582.1, from coordinate 172,060,253 downwards.
AGTGAATTTTGTACGACGAAATTCTTATTTTCATCAGCTTTGAAGTTTTTTTTCTTGTACATACTCAATCAAATATCTAGTTTATAACTTGCCATAGATAGCGTCAAGTTACAAAAATATTGTAAAATTACACATGTTTGTTTTAATTTTACAATAAATATATAAATCGTATTTTTATATTGTTCATCGCATAATTTGTATAAAACACTTTCATAATTTTACAGCATTTACTGGTTTTCAATCGATATTTTTTAAAGTATACATAATCCAAGTTTCGAAGAAAACTTGAGAATTTAATTCGACACAAGTAAAACCTTAAACAGCTGAAACAGGAATCAGAAATATCGATTTTGAAAAGACCGTTATGGCACGCGTATTCGTCTGTGAGCAGGGGGTCTTTAGAAGAGTCCTCTGAAAAGCCATCTTCCGACGATGCCTTTAAAGGTCGATGATCTAATTATAGTTTAAACTAGTAGTCCTAGCTTCGAAACGAACGAAAGTTTCACTTAAAATGTTTATTACTTATGAAGTAAAAATTATTATCTGCTGTACGTAAAAAATAAAATAACAATTCGAGTAATATTACAAAATTATTATTTTCGTGCGTCTTAAAAATATATTTAAATATGAAACAATTTATCGTTACCTTTAGAAAATTTTGTTATTTTTTTATTGTTTTTCACGCTCGTCTAAAAAAAAGAAGGCTTTTATATATGTTTGGGATAATGTTTTTTTTTTCAACAAAATTCTTTGATAGAATTAAAAATATGAAAGCTAATCTCTCTTATGTTTCTTAGAATTGTCAATTTGTTACAGAATTTTCCCGTACTTTAAACTCGCTTTATTGCCTGCGCTAAAATTTTTGGTCGGGAACTCCCCTCGCTGGACAAAGGGCGCATTAAGGGTCTTGCGCCCCCTACACCCCCCGCTAAGAACTAACCTTACCCACATCGTACCTCTTGTCTACCATACATTTTTTTTTGTGAGCAAAACTGGTAGTAGCATCTTAAGTTTAAATCTAACAAATTGGAATATAAAGACAGTGTTCATTGGAGCTAAAAAGTTTACGATTATGTAATTATAAATAATTTAAATACAATATTTGAGATATTTATATTCTGGTGTACTTTTGAAATTTTCTAAAGCCGAAGTATTTTAAGTAACTTTGCAATAGAATTTTTGAAAAATCGATAAATAAATCGTTTTTGCTGTTTTACAATTCGCATAACGTTTATGTTTTTATGAAAAATTGTTGTATACTGAACTTATCTAATGTTCTTTAATCTGCAATGTATAGGGGCTATCGATTTTAGTTTTTTAAACTTTTTTGTTTCTGATAATACATTAATATTCTTATTATAACAATATTTTTGTTTATTACATGATTTATATCGCATCGTTTCATACTGAAAAATAAGGCAATTTATAGGAAGGCAAATAAGGAAATCAGGTCTATTTGTACGAAAATCACTAAGAGGCACTTTCTCTTGACAATTTTGCACAGATTAAAATCATATTTTTCTCATTTGCGAAATTTAAAACTTTAGGCATGACGTCCGTCTTTTAGTACCGCAATTTTGAATTTTTAAAATCAATCACAAATTCGTAATCTGTGTTTTTAACTCTTTATACGAACTTTTAAATGAATTAGATGATAACAATCAGCTCAGTAATGTTAAGGTTATGTTTACTAAAAATATTTAGTGAAAATATACTGCAAAGTAAATTTTAAAACATCTTGTACCTACATTTGAAATGATTACCCTAAAATCATAACAATGAAATTGTCTGGCAAGGTTGTCTAGCGGCTTACATTCCCGTTTCGTCGGATGAACACTTCCACTTATTTCAAAATTATCAATCAATTTTTTAATTGTGGAAATTGATGGAATTTTTAAATTTTCGTATTTAACGGAAAGATGGTCTCGAACTTGCCTATAGCTGTTGTTTCCATTATACCATTTTATTATAACAAAATTATTGATAATTTTGAAATAAGTGGAAGTGTTCACCCGAAGAAACGGGAATGTAAGCCTCGCAAAATCACAGAGGAAATCGAAGTGTTAATTTGTGCAGCTGTGGAGGATGATCCTCACTCGTCTACAAGACACCTTGCCAGACAATTTCAGCTGTCACAGGCATCGATAAGGGCTGTTTTGAGGAAATACGGGTACGTGCCTTACAAAGTATGAAAGTGCATACCCATCAAGAACTTTCATGTGCAGATGCACAAGAACGAATGTCATTTGCAGAGATAATGACAAACTGCATAAATCGCGACCCGCTGCTTGTGCACTTGCATTATTCACCCGGTATATTCATGACTTCTTAAACATTGTGCATACATATTTTTCTAGTTACAACTAGTTACAAATATGACAATTCAGTATTCTGTTTCTTACTTTAAGTTTTCTACTAACATACCACACTTTTATAACCGCGTGCATCCAATCATATTCATCCACCTAAAATCGCATACACATATCTAACAACTAGATTACATAACATTATTAATTTAATGTTATTCTATATAACCTTACATCAACATTGGTGCTCTATGAGGTTGTTTGAAAACTTTTAAAATTTTCATAGAAAATTGCCTCATTATGACCTCTCAACTAAAGAATCCTAGTGAAATAAAACTTTCCCGTAAACGTATGCGGGAAATATCGTTTCAGTGCATACTATTAGGAAAATTGTGATTATGCATGGTTAACGTAATTCTTCATAATTTAAATGTATTTTTCACACAGGTATAAGGTAAATATCCCAGTTTCTGACCACCTTAAGACTGGTCCCAATTGCTGTCCGTAATGTAAATATATAATGCAATATATAGATCTAGCCAGCAATTGGGACCAATCTTAAGGCGAACAGAAACTGGGTCATTTACCTTAGTGTTCTTTCGTATTTATTTTACAAAAGAAAAATTTAAAAATATTGTAATTACAAATTGAATAACATAAATAGATGTTTTGCTACAAAAACACATAGATTTGTCCAGAAAATAATACTCGGGGGTTTTCGGGGTCGCTGGTTACGAATCCGAACTCGGATTTTGAAAATTCAAAATGGCGGATCCAATATGGCGGACGACATTTAAAAAAATTCATCGGATTCATTTGAAAAACTTGTTACTTGAACTTATTACTCGATGATTACGACAAACTTTTTAAATGATAATAAATTAAAAGTTTTACTCCCTCAGTTAGCTGGTACATTACTTACGACCCCAGAGTGTACCACGTGGAGGTATGCGGTCGGATTTTACACTCCTTTATTTTTTTTTTAATTTAAAAAAAATTCTTTTGTAGTTTCTTGAAATTGAAAATTTGGTAAAAGTGTAGAACTGCCTCACCCCAAAAATGAAATGTGCCAGTTGTTTTCGATGTATTTTGGGCTGCTGATAACGAATATCGCAATAAAATTTGGCGCTCGAACGTATTGAAGCCGCTATCTCAAAAAAAAAAACGCTAGAAAACATGATGTTTTGGAGTTTTTTTGCATTTATTTTGAATAGTACGAGTCAGACAAAAAAATGTATCAAACGAAAAATGTAGAGCACGCAATTCTCTACAAAAAATTTTTTACACATTTTCTTCCTAATATGAAAAGTCAGCTCGTAAATGAGCGACGAAAGTGAACATAATGGATTTTTTCAAAGTACGTGCGTAATTTTCTCAGTGTAATTTTTATCATTCGGTTAAAGTGAATGTCAATGAGATGCAAAATCAAGATGTTAGGCTTTTTTTAGCGGGGGGGGGGGGGAGTGGTCTGGGGGCAGTAGGCAGTATTCTGTAGTCATATATATGTTTCTTATGTTTATCCACTTTCAACGCGCTGTTTTATATGCTTCCCTTTGCGAATAAGAAGAAAATGCATATGACCTTTTTTGTAGAGAATTGCATGCTCTACATTTTTTGTTGGACACATTTTTTTTGTCAGACTCATATTTTTCAAGATAAATGTAAAAAACTCCAAAAAATCACGTTTTTTAGTGTTTTTTGTTCGAGATAGCAGCTTTAATACGTCCGAGCGCCAAATTTTATTGCGATATTCGTTATCAGCAGCCCAAAATACATCGAAAAAATCTGGCATATTTAATTTTTGGTGTGAGGCAGTTCTTCTACATATTTACCGAAAATTTTGTTTGGTTTTATATTTTTGGAAAATGTCGTCCGCCATATTGGATCCGCCAATTTGAATTTTCAAAATCTCAGTTCGGATTCGGAATTAGCTACCTCGAAAACCCCCGAGTAACGAGTTTCAAGTGAATTCGATGAATTTTTTAAAATGTCGTTCGCCATATTGGATCCGCCATTTTGAATTTTCCAAATCTGAATTGGGATTCGTAATCATCGACCTCAAATACTATCCTATATGTATGTTCATTTGCACAAATTTAAGTTTTCTAAAAAGTTGTCGACATTTTGAGCACATTTATGAGATTTTGGTCTCGACTGCGAAGGGGTTAATGGAAGCTCATATTTTTGGCAGGGTAGTTAAAAACGATAACCAGTTTGAAATCATTCGAATTTCAAAAAGTATGTTGGGCACAGTGGTTCCGCCATTTTGCATTTATTGATTTTTTTAAGTAAAGATGTGAAATATGTTGTAATACTAACCCATTAATGCCTGAATGTCCAAAAATCGTACAGTAACTTTGAGTGAAAATCTTTTAATGAAATCGCGGAAATTTTTATTTGGCATAAGTTGTTCTGGACGTTTTCGGGTGTGCTCTACACGATGCGACCATTTGGAAAAGTGAAAAATTTCATTTTGTATTGTTTTTTGATAAACTTATATTAAAAATAGCGTTTTTTACGGGATTTTTTCGTAGAAAATCACCATTTTTTAGCAGAAAATATATGTTTATCATATTAAAATTAATTAAAAACGTGTCATTAGTGTTTGTACGAACAAACTATGGATGTAGATTTTTTTCAACATTTTTGTTTTAAAAATAGGAAGCTTTGGAATGCAATTTTTTAAATTTTGCCATTTTTAATTTTCCATTTCTGACAGTAGAATTGTAATCAGCATCCTCCAAAACCCGGAATAGACACTTTTGTGAATAAAAACTGAACAACTCTGATAATGCCCGCGCTAGTGATATTTTTTGCCTTCCAAAGCTTTTTTAGAACAAAAATTTTGAAAAAAATCTACATCCATAGTTTGTTGGTACAAACACTAATGACACGTTTTTAATTAATTTTAATATGATAAACATGTATTTTCTGTTAAAAAATTGTGCTTTTTTACGAAAAAATCCAGTAAAAAACGCTATTTTTTATATAAATTTATCAAAAAACAATACAAAATGAAATTTTTCACTTTTATAAATGGTCGCATGGTTACTGTACGATTTTTGGACATTCAGGCATTAATGGGTCAATCATTTATTTTATTAATTAAAAACAAACTGATCTTCATCAATGTTGTTGTTACGTCAACAACTTAATTCCAAAACTTGATCCGTAAGAAATGATATGTCATTCGCATTCATAAAATGCCGGCATAAAATGACATCTGCCTAATCGCCCCGATAAAACGTCCAATTACGTAAAACAAAATGAAAACAACAAGAAAAGCAGATAGTCATGATCTGCTCAATATTCAAACACGCATCCGCACGTCGTTCAATTTTTCTACCCGCATTTCATTTGAATGCACCTCGTGGCCTGCGTATATAAGAAACGCAGGAAAGAGAAAATTGCAAACAAGTGACAGTCGGATCATGTGCGGGCCGCGATGGCGGGAAGAGCGAATTCGCGTCAGGTCAAAAATGTCGGGTTTTGCGCGCGGCGCTACTGTACATGGGTGTACATGTACATCCGGAGCGCGCGCGAGGGAAAGATCCGCGGGGTATGCATACAATGTTCCTCTGGTGCGCGGGGAAGGGAAACGGAAAAGGAAAAGACGTCGTCTCCGGTTGGTCGGTGCCGCCGTTACGAGCGCCGGCAGCTTGTGTATATATCGGCCCGGCCGCCACCGATCGATACGCGCTTTCCGCTGGCGAATAGCGAGCCATGGTGATTGGTGATAGGTTGATGGCGGGCTCGGTGCGTGTTGTTGTTGTCGCGCCGCGCAAAAGACACGACATCCTCGTCGGTGCGGCTGCAGCGAGGTCGTGCGACCTGGAGAAAAAAAAAATCGCCGTACGTAGAGGTTATACGTCTTAACCTCAACGGGTGCGTGTGTGTGTGTGTGTGCTTTTTCGTTGTTGGCGACGATCATATAGGCCTGGTTAATCGCGCGCGCGGCGCCCTCCCTCGTTCCCCGCTCGGAAAAGCGCGCGTCACCTCGGCCGTCTTCCGCGTCGGCTCTATACTCCCGAGTGCGAGTCACGACGTTCCCGGGACGCCCCGGGGGGGCCCGACGATGGGGAAGAAGGAGAAGGCACGGATCGCCGTAGCACCACGTCGAATCGCGCCGATTGGGGCGTGGTGAGAAAACGTGCACGTTTCGCGACCTACGGGCCGCGCATTCGAAAAGCATCGGATTCCACGCGCGAAGACTTTCCCGCAGACGCGAGAAACACCCTGGGCCCTCCCTGATCCTCCGACGTGACCACTCACGGACACACGGAAAGGTGCGTACGCAGCACGCGACTTTTGAAATGGGATGCACGCGGAGAGGACGCCGTGTGTTGTTGCGCTGAGCGTCCCCGAGACACGGACCCGAGAAGGCGACTTTGAGTCCGGGACGAAAGCGCGACGATAATGTCAACGGGCGACGTCGTCCCCGAGGCACTCGGACTCGCCCTCGGTCCGTTTCGGGACCTGCTGGCAGGTTTCACCTTCTTGTCATTGTTGCAACAAAATCGATTCTGCACCTCCTCCATGATCAGCGACAACGGCTGAAGGAGTCATTCTTTAGTCGACGACGAATCTAAAGACTCCTGGCACGGTACACAGGATCTTGTTGCTCGATTTCAGTTTTCGACGATAGTGAGATGTAGCAGTTTGAAAGTTCTCGTGGAATATGTTTGTCGTAATTCAATGTAACGTGTGCTTCGAGTAGCGACGTATTGATTTCTATTCAGTTTAGTAGATTCCAAGTGACGTGGTTGTGTTATCAAAACTGTTTTGTGTAGGATTCAGTCTATTTGCTCCAAAATATTGTTACTCCGTATCTTGGTAATGTAACACTTTTATCGCAAAGAAATTGTGACATATGCTATTCCATGAAACATTAATTTACCTTACTGGGATAAAGTAGAGTAAATATTACATGTGGCGGTAAAGAGTAACGACATATGGGCAAATCTACAGAACTTTTAACTTTTCTGCGATTCAGTGATATACAGAAATAAATATGTTCATTATTGAAATATATTTAATGTACACTGTAAAAAATGAAAATGAAATTTACAATGCAATGGTAATTTTCAATCATGGAAATTTGGTAATAACACTACACTGAGCGTTGAAATTTTACCGAAGTGAGGTTAGAGGTTTACCGCCGCATTGTAAATTTACGACGTCGAGCATAGGGAAAATACTAGACTGTTGTACTTTTACTACGTCAAACGTAGGTAATTTTTCGAGCCTACGTTGGACGTGGTAATTTTACAAACGAGTAATATATTACAAGATTTAGGGAAAGTTACTGTGTTCCACATAGTAAATTCACTGCGTTGAAAGTGGGTAATTTTTGAGTCCAGTCTCAATTGTAATTTTACACGATTTTTTTTTACAGTGTACAGTAGGACCTCTCTTATTCTAATTAGTAAAGTTTTTTAAGATGGCGCCGACCTCTCTTATTCTAATTTTCCCCTTACCCCCACTTACTTTGCTTGCGAGCTTGTGATTCGTGGACAATATTTTTCGTTGACTTTTCGTGTGATAGTGGGAGAAGACTTGTGGGGGAACGATTAGAATAAGAGAGGCTGGACAATTAGAATAAGAGAAGTCCTACTGTATGTTGATAATTCGTTTTAAAGACATTTAAATAATATATCTGGACGATATCGAGTCAATTAATAAACACATACACTTGCTACAGATCATTCCGAATTGAAAACCGAAAAATTTAACTTGCGATTCTTACAAATTATTTGAAACTGTGCTACATGGAAAGAAATTTGAAGTCAATGCGACAGCATTTTGGGAAGTAGTAGTTACCGCACATTCTGACGAATTTGAAATGACGATTACAATTCGAATTCGTTAAAAAGAAAATTTTTATAAACACAATTTGAGTGTGCACCTTTGAAAATATTTATTCATAATTTCTAGACGATATAGTTAGGAATAATTATTTGTAATGATCTATAAACGTTGTTGAAACGGAAAAATTTGGTACTTTTTTCATTCTAAAGCTTCCGTATTGAAAGCAGTGCAGGATACACTAAAATGCACTCAACCTTTTTTATAGAGCACAAAATTTCCTAAAAAAAAGTCAGCGAGAACCCTAGTCTAAAGTTAATAGTTCATCCATAATTAATGCTGGAATTTTGTCTTACAAGTTAATTATGAATATTTTAGAATTTTTGTAAAATATAAGGCATATTCCATCGTTGCTCGTGGTTAAGCTATTAACTTTAGTCTAGGGCCCTCACTGACTTTTTTGTACGAAATTTTGTGCTCTACAAAAAAGTTTCAGTACATTTTTAGTGTATCTTGCACAGTTTTCGATACGGAAGCTTTAAAAAAGTACCAAGTTTTTCTGTTTCAACAACGTTTATAGATCATTAAAATTAATTATTAATAACTAAATAGTCGGAAAATTATGAATAACTATTCAAAAAGGTGTAATAAAGGTGTATCTACTTATAAAAATGTTCTTTTTAACGATTTCTAATTTTAACCGTCATTTGAAATTCGTCAGAAATACTTAAAATTTCTTTCCGTGTATGCTACATCTATGCCATGCTAGATATTTTATTTTCTCAAAGTACAAAATGTAGTCAATAAATACACTAACTAATAGTCACAGTCTGATCAATGTGCTTGCTTGTGATAAAAAACTACAGGGATTTAAAACTGCGCAATAAGTTTTGTAGAAATATAAAATTAATTTAGATTATCTATTATAATTTTCATGCCATATTATTAATCGTTTTAACTAAGAGTCTAATTTGTTACTAACATAAAAACGTACAAATTACGCTGTGACTCGTCTATGTGCCCATTTTAAAAATGATTCTGTACAGGTTTAATCTTTTTCACTTTAAACGTGATTATTTTAAAAATTGCCGTTTTTACTGCGGCACACTTAAAATAAACAATATTTTTAATTATTTCTTTCTGTGATCGTTCTCAAATTTCATACTTTATCAAAAAATTATGACGGCATCTTTAGATTGTGCACTACTTCTGCTACTTCAACGGATCTTCGTTATACGATTTGCAGAGGGTTTTAAATACATTTCAGTAATTGTATTCTGAATTTTTATAGGTTGATGATTACAAATCTGAATTTAGAAATTTGAAATTCAATATGGCAGACCCAATATGACGGACAAAACTATCAAAATATAATCTAAAGTGAGCAAAAATCGAAGATCAGAGATTTTTGAGGTTGCTTATTATGAATCTGAAGTTAAAATTTTGAAATTCAAAGTGGTGAATCCAATATGGCGGACAAACTTACCAAATGCGACTTAAATTTGACAGAATTTCTTTTTATTTTATTATTATAAGAAATTATATACAGTTACTATAAAAAAAATCGTTAATTTATCAACATATTATTATTATTATCAATATTATTACTATGGACATTTTCAATCGATTTTTTAACATTTTTAATCTTGACAACTGATTCGTAATCGACGACTTTAAAACTCCCTGAGAACCTAGTTTCATTTAAATCGAGCAATTTTTTGTATTTTGGTTCGCCATATTGGACCGTCATTTTAATTTAAAAAATCTGATGATAGACTCGTAGTTAGTGGCTTTTAAACGCCACAGGAGCTGAGTTTTATTTACATTAAACAATTTTTCGTACTGTAATCCGCCATATTGCGTCCACCATTTTGAATTTCGAAAATCTGACAACATAACCGTAATCAACGATCGCTAACATCCTCCACCAAAAAAAAAAAAAAATTTAATTAAAATTAATTTACGTAGTTTTATGCGTGCCTAAACGCCCTTTAAGTGTGCCACTAAAAAATGTTGTGTATTCGAACGAGTTGCGAACTGATTTGATCATTTTTAAAGACCTCCTACAAAATTAGTTTATGAGGCACATGCATGCCGTACATTTTATTTTTTGGGGCTTTTAGTGTAGAATTATTCTATGAAACTAAGAATTCAAGCAATGTCAAACAAATTTGAAATAATCGGGGGACGCTTACATTTTAAGCTGCACACTTTTTTAGAAGATAAGCACATTCTCGGCATGTTGTTTATTGAAACTCCAAGATTATACGAAGATTCTATGAAATTTACAGAATGATTGGATGTGAGTTACTTTTTTTTTAGTGAAATTGTTGAATTGTACGTTGTGAAATTCAGTAAAAATCGTACTTTACGTTCTTTCTTCTTCTTTCCAGTGGTTTATTATCTTAGAAAATATATAACGGCTAATATTTTAATATATCGTAGAAAAAGAATCTTGATCATTTAGTTCAATATTCATTTTTTTTGCAAGATACATCGTCGCGTACTATAAAAGTTAAAGGTTCTGTAGAATTACTCATATGTTTCATTATTAGTAAATGTATACTGATAAAAATTTTGATATAATTTTACAGTAAAATGGTGGAAATTAAAATATCAGTGAAAATCATAGTAAATTTACAGCATTGCGGTAAAATTCTTACATTATCGACATGATTTTACATGTGCACTGTAAATAAGACGTCAGTCGACATAGAGAGAGGAACAGATACATAAAATCCCCATAGCCCAATTTATGGGGCGTTTGTAATATTACAAAGACGACATAAAATTACAATTTTTTAATTACAAAATTACAACTTATCCTTTCCTTTGATTAAATTTGATTAAGAATACAGAAAAATAGATTTCTGGGGACGTATACATATCAGAAAATCAATTTGTTTGCAGCAAAAAGCACAAGAGACTTTTTGATTTCATATTCGCACAAAAGCTACATGTAGCGATAACACTTGACATTTGTCAAATTTGATTCATTTCTTTACAATCGACATGTACGCAAGGGTGTTAACAATCGAACCATGTTCACAACTCTTACCCTAACATAAATCGTAATATTTTCAGTAAACAGACTCAAATTAGTAATCAGCTAACAACAGCACTGAATATAAACTTTAAAAACATCCTTCCTGTAAGTGAAGTCTCAAGTTTTGAAAACATGTTTCAAATATCAACAAGAATCGTGCGAGTCAACTAAATTCATATAATAAAAACTTTAAATTTGCACATGAAAAGTTTAATGACGCTGACGTTATGTAGATATAAAAAAATTCTTTATGAGTATAATAAATTTAATATGATCACCAGTTCCGTTTATCAGTTTTTCTGTCATATTAGAAATTCTTTTCACAATATTTAAAAAAAAGTACAGTGCGATTAATCATGTTTAGATGTTTAAAATTTAGTTATTTAACTTTTTCTTTTTAACTCAATTCCTTGAAATTAAGTAATTTATACGTCTTTAGAATTCCTGGAAATGCTTATATGAATACCAGTTCGAATTAATTTATATAAATTATTTTCTAAAACAAACTATCCAAATTTATGTTCAATTCTGTTGTATTTGTTAATGAATAACTTGATAGAAAGAACTGACATTTCTTTTGTTTACTTTGATACACAAAAACAAATTCCTTTCATATTATGTTTCTATAAACAAATGGAAATTTTGTATATTTACATAACAGAAAGATAGTAAACTGACAATTTATCAAGGTTGATAAAAGTATCAATATTTCGTTAACAATGTGTAAAGAGAAGCTTATTTACAAATAATTACATAACTTACACAAATACCACAACCATCTGGTTATAGTTTATTTCACAATGAAATTAATTAAGGAATTTTGTCTACAAGTTACTAATCAAAACACTATACACATACAACAATAAATACAAATTTGGTAATCGCAAATACTATATTTATATAAAGTGGTGAACAAAGTTTTCATTACGAAATTATCTTGTACAAATTACATGATTAATTTTTAATTACAATAATATCATTTTCCAAATAATTTTATATAGATATTTATAATAAATAATATATATTATATATATAATAAATAAATTAGAACCTTAATGTTTTTCATTCATAACTTGGAACACAATTTAATAATAATACATACACATAATATACGTTAATTAGTGTTTATTTCATGTCTTACAATTTGTGAAGTATTTTATAATTAATCGATTAAGATATTTCCGTAGGATTACAAAAGTTTTGAATTGGTTTTTATATTCTATAAGGAAAGATTTCAAGACTATTTGTACATTGTTGAAACTAATCAAAGTCTAATTGTCATAGAAACATTCCCTCTCTATTAATTATCGTCATAAAGTAACACATTATTTTTTCTGAAAAGTTATTTATAACATTTTTATTTAAAAGATAAAAATTATTTAAAAAAATATTATTATTTAGCCTTTTATAAGCCTTTGATTAGTTTAAACAATGTATAAACAATAGCAGGACATTTTGTTAATTTTTTTCTATGTGTTGCAATTAGTTTGTTGATTCATGAAAAAGCTTAGGAAAAAGAAAATTGGGGTTGAAACGCATAGTCTGAGTCCTCTGGAGGGAATTTTTGTCCTTTAATTGTTTAAATATTTTATAAACAATAATAAGACATTTTGTTAAATTCCTACAATATGAAAATTACTTCTGAATCTGTATGGAAGCTGCAGAAAAAAATTAGGATTGAAAAGCGCAGTTCAAATCCTGTAAAGGGTATATTTACATTTAAGTTGAGAACCATTACTTTTTCGAATCTGCTGTTGCGAATCCGCTGCATTTCATGGCTGCAGGATCTGTGTAAACAATATTCCAGTTTAAAGCATTTGTTATTCTCAATATTAATTTGTTGTGTACTAATGAATTACACATTAGTTTCATTACTACATTGCAATTTGCATTATTTAACTGAACAGTAATATACTCAGAAATTATATACAGTATATAAAGTCTGCAAGACAATATGGAATATTTTTATAAGATATTAAATTCCATTAATTAGATTAAAAACAAGTTGCTGTTTAAACAGATAATATTATTTATTATTGTAATAAATAAAGATTTAGTTTTGTCAAATTAATTATGGTCAAACACTTTAAATGATGAATTTTATAATAAAATGTATTCATGTATCTTAATTTTTGCAATTTGTTATATGATTAAAGAGATATCTTTAATTCCTAGATAATTATTTTTCTTTTACAACCTTTATTTAACTTTTTTTAGTCATGTCATTAATATCTGATATTAAAACGTTATTAAAAATATTATTCCTATGATTCATCAATGTAAACTATTATCTTTATAACAATTTTTATTCTCTTTTAAATAAAAATGTTATAAATAACTTTTCATAAAAAATAAAATGTTATTTTATGACTTATAACGATAATTAACGGAGAGGGAATATTTCTACTACAATTAGCAGGTACAATGTGTAAAGTGTTTTGCATATTTCAGTATAAGTAAAATCATTTTTACATTTAAAAAAATAATAACTTATTGTTCATTGTCTATATTTAATTATTTCAATAAGCAAAGATTATGATTTATTAATTACAAACATAATTTTTCCAGTGTAATTAGGAATTTTGTTAATAATAACACATTGATATCCAACGATTGATATAAATGAGTAACCTTGCTCTGAAAACTTTGCTCAATGAATGTACACTTCCGCAGTACTGATAACTGTAAATGTTCTCTTTTTTTTTACTACGCTGACATATATTTCTTATTACATTTTATCAAACAGATTATGACATTACGTAAGTTAACTGTTGGGTATACTTTATTCATTTTACAAATTTCTGCAATGTTGCATATTCTGTAATAGTTGTAGAAAAATTGTATTGTTTTTCTTATTTATATACGAGGACCAAATAATTAATGCTACAATATTTACATATAAAAAATATTAATATTAATAAACATCTGTTATTGAGAAACCCGTTTGACATCGTTGAGATTCGAATTGAAGTTCAATATTCATTTTTTAAAAAATTTGTATATTGATTATCAAATTCAGTGGTGCGTGCATTTAGGGTGACATGTCCCAGACAGCTGAGTAATGCAAATAGAAGGGCGGGTAAATAAGGAGGGGACGGGGTTTGTGATGGTATGGAGCAGATGTGCAGGGTGCCACTTATGACTCAACGATATAGGCAGCTCTCATATTTTCATAGTATTGGATAGAATCTGTGAATAGAGATTCATCTTATATGCCTCCACGTCTTTTAAATCTTTTTTCCATTTAAATATCGATTATTACAATTTTTTAAATGTAGATGAAGATGATTGATAGGGCCCAGCTGTTCTGCATTTTAAACTCAATCTATTTCTTTCAAAATATCTATTAATCAATTTTTTTTTGTATATGAAAACTAATTAAACACGGACTTTAGTTCGTTGAACTGGTAATAATCTAAAAATGACTTTTTTTTTATTTTAGTAAGTCTAAATTTGGAGCTGTTCTTTTTTTTTTTATCTAATAATTATTGTAATTTGTACTTTAAATATTCAATTTATTTTTACATTTTTTCTTTTTTTTAGATTATAAAATTATATTTTTTCTTTTTTTTCTTCAATATTCAAATTAAACTATTTTAAGTAACAACAAAATTTATTATGACAGAAAGAAATATAAAAGAGTATTTAAAAAAAAAAGAAATTCAAATATACGAAGGCTTATTACCTGTCTCTTACCCAGTTTTAAAAATTTAATTATGCAAATTTTATGACTGAAGTTTCGATTTTTACAGATAATGATTTTAGTATTTTAATTTTCATATTTGTATTTTCTTTGGTTCCTCTTTAATATTTTTTGTTTACTTCAGAATTTCATTTGTTTTATCGTCGATGGCATATTTTTATGACAGTTGACAGTAGTTATTGGATGGATAATTTTTATTAGATCTTAGGGTTTCTTTTGATCTGAATGTTAAATAAATGAAAAAAAAATATAAATATACAGTTTTACCGTCTTCCTTTTTTTAATTTTTATTTATTTATATAATGTAACATGAAATGTTACCATTTGTTGAGCGAAACTATCCATTAAGATCTATATATCCTTTTTATTTACCTCTTAGTTACAAAAATTTTGTTAGAAATGCACCGATACATAGAATGTGTTCGTTAGTCAACTCGCCTTGTGATTATAATGCAGATATAAATTTATTTGATAATAATATACCATGTAATACTGTTATTAAACTCATTAAGTCTACATTTTATGAATTCAATTAGTTATTACACTATTTGTTACATTTCTTTATTTCTTTTATTATAAATATTTTTTCTTATATTGTTTATACACTGATGTAAAAATTTGTTTTTATAAAAAGGGATTTTTCCTGTTTGTTCTAAAATAAATGAATAAATAAATAAATAATGTATTTATTCGAATCTTTGATGTTTTACTTCTTTTGTAAACAATGAAATGGAGGCAGGATGTCAGGTCGACTATCTATTTTAACTTTTCCAAAGCTTTCGACTCGGTTTATCGGGATATTTGGAATATCGGGTGTTCTTATAAGATGGTTAGATTCTTTTTTAACAGGTCGTATTCAGTTGGTCAGACTTAAAGGTCATTTATCTGATCCTTTTGGGCCCCGTCCTGAGTGGATCACATCTTGGACCATTACTCTTGATACTCTTTGTTAACGAAATTGGATCTTTATTTAAATTTTTGAAGTGTTTTAGACCGGACGATTTTTTTCAACAGTTCAATCTTTAAATAACGCAATAAAAAAACTACGAGTTAAATCATTTTTCACTCGAAGTAGTGCACTCGATGAAGGACCTTGGTGTTATTGTTGATGAAAATTTATCTTTTCACAAGCATTTAACATATATAGTATCAAAGGCCTTCAAGCGGTATGATAAAAAAAAAGAATATTTTATGTTAATTTTGTTTCGGCTCATCATTACAAATGTCCATGAAACATTTCCAGACGCTAAAATCATTTAAAAGCTTTAAAAATTCATTTATATGGTTGTTAAAATTAAAATTTTGTATAATTATTTTTTAAATCTTTTAATCTATTTTAAAGTCTAAAAATGTTACATGGATATTTGTAATTATAAAACGAAACAATATTGACAGAAAAAAATCTCTTTTTTAATATTTGATCGTATTTTATTAACTTAATTATGTTTTTATTGTGTTTGCTTCCAACTTTGGAGGAGTAGCTCCCCCAACATTTTTTCAGTGTACAAGTCTCTAGTTCGTTCCGATATAAACATGTTTTATATTCTAGTAATAATTTCAGGGCATTATATGAAAGCTTGTGCGTAACAAATAGAAGTTTTCAATCCACTGTACACCGTTTAACACACAAATGGAATCTATTGCCTCGGAATATCAGATCTTTGGATATGAACCAGGGTTTTGCTAGTCATTGCAAAAGACTATTGTTATTGTATTATTAGTTTTTCTTATTTTGATTATTTTATGTATGTTTCTACGTTGTTATTTCTCTAGTAGTAAACATTTATATTTTATTATTATTGCTAATGTATACACTATCGCAATATCATATATCTTGTATTTTGACCATTTACGCCTGTGTTAAATAAATAAATAATGTATCAACGGCACTTATAAGGTGCCTTTATACACAATTATAATACAAAATAGTAGGCGCTACAAATTTAATTTATTATCTAAATATTTCTAAAGATTATATATCTTAAAGAATCTATTTTAATGAAGAACATCTTCTAGTCGATTCCAGAAAAATTAGAAAGAACGCCTTGCATAGTTTAAATAAGCAACTAAAAAGTGCTTAATTATTAATAATTTAAAATAAATAAATTATTTTGTTAAATATTTCTATTAGATAGTTTAATTGATTCTGTTGGAATGTAAGTTAAATGTGTTTATTTTTTAGTCTTTTAGCCTTTGAAGAATAATATTCGCTACTAACCACTTTTTACCTGTTAATTTTATTTCTAAATATTAAAGTTTAGAAGTAATTATAAATAGATATTTAATTAAAGACTATGCCGGATACCACAGTCGATAAACATCTATTCTGTGCGTAACAATCTTCCCTCTGTACGAAGTCTACGGACTCGTACGTTTTACTAGAATCAATGTTTTCATAACCCATTCAATTCATCATCGAAGTCTTCATACGTCATGCACATCGCACTAATAAATTTTGGGACTCTCAAGGCACTATCACATGGTACAATCGTCATAACTCAACAACCAAATACAATCTCAGACTCGTTGGTATCCTTACATATGATTTCGTCAATACAACTTCCATTTCACATTTCCTTAAATTCAAACTCACAACAATATCATGTGATACTTCAGTTTTATACAATATTTGTATCAATATTTAAAATTGATCTGCTACAAATTTGTTATAAATAAAAAAATGATTTTCATGAAGATTTATATGAAAGTCTTTAGGTAGTCGCTGATTGTAAACAGATAATATAATTTTAAATGATGGTTCCAATATGGCAGCATATTTGAGATTTTTGCAATTTCTTTGATCAATCCACTTGCTACTTTAGGGTTCTCGAGCTTGACGAATGTGAAATCAAAGTTTGTTTAGAAAAATTGAAAATGAAGGGTCGACTATGATGATATATTAGATATTCCTCAATTATCGAATAGGATACTTTGACCGATTAGCTAACAGTTATATATTGAATATGCATGGCAAAACTAACAAAAGTAACAGATTTTGTTAAAAATATTCAATTATGTATTTAATACAGCTTTAGTTGTTTTTCTGTTTTTAATCACATTAGACCGTTTTTAAACCTTGGCGTAACTTTTACGGCGTGTTATTAAAGAACATTAGTTTTTAGCTGAATAAACTAAATTGTGATGGAATTTTTTTGTAACATATTTATTTTGTTTCAGTTCAAAGTGATGTAAAAAAGGCGACAAACACTAGACTACATCCGTATTCAAGGATTGGCGAAATCCAAAGAAGTTCGTACCTGATACCCTAGGCTACGAAGATGGCGTCTCTGCCGAATGCAGAGGCGGAGAGGATGGACCGGATCTCCGACGACGATGACGATCAGAGCACTGGATCGGAGCCATATGAAGAGGGCGACCTCTTGTCTGCGGCCATGGACGATGACGTGACGGCCCAGCTAGCAGCTGCAGGTTGGCAAATCAAACACGCTAATGGTGATTTACATTTTTTTGCTTTTTCACCTTTTGAGTTCCTTAAAATCTAATCACTTTCATTCAACTACAAATCGAAACGTCCAGTAGGTCGTATTGACACTGGATTTATGACTTCGCTCTGGTGAAATTGGAAAATACTCAATTATTTAATAAACTGTACTTTGTGCTTTTTTTAATTTGCAGTTTTTATATGTATGTGTATTTGATTGATGTTCACAGTAAAATGGAATGCAATATCGTTGTTTTTTTTACTTAGAAATATGGATAGTGGTTGGTTTATCAAATTTGTAAAGCAATTTATGAAATTAATGATGAATGATAACCACTGATTTCATAAATTGTTCATGAGAAATCAACCGCTAGGTTTTGTTGCGTATTTTCACCGGTAGTTGAAGAAACGTTGGGTTCGGTTTAAGGAAGCATCGACTTCAAAAGAACCAACCAACCTTTTTTTGACAGGCTCTTATTCTTTTTCCATATGCACTTTAGCATTTGCACTTCTCTCAGTGTTCACTGCTTGTATTTTCATTTTAGGGAAATCGGTGACTATTACTTAATTTTGCAGTAAGGTATTGTGATTGCAATCAATAATTTAAGAAGTAATGTCATCATTTCTCTGGAATCAGTTTTTAAAGTTATTTTCAGCAATATATCGCCATTTTTCTTTATTATTTTCATATATTTACAGTTTATTGCATGAACTATTTTCATAATTTTGCATAGTTTTTATTTGTCGCTTTTAATTTATTTGACTGTCAATATGAGGGGTTTGGATTGCTTTACACACTAGGATGTTTGTTAAAACATCCTTAAATCGTTATTAAACTTGCATAACTTATTGGAGTTTTATATAAAGAAAGATAACATTGTATTTGTTATTATTTTAATGTGTAGTACAAGTTCTTGATTTGTAATTTGATAACAAGTTTTAATCTATCTTTTGGATTTTTCCTTGTATACCTTACAAACTTATTATCGCAAATCAAATTATTTGATATGAAACGTGCTTTTGTTATTCGTTAATAACAATTAATCACAAAAAACCAACGATGGTAGGTTTTTGATTTAATGAACTTATTAAATCTAAACAAAAACACTTTATTCATAAATGCAAATCTCCTATTTTTTTTCATTTTGTTATGGAGGATTTAGAGACAAATTGTTTGAGAAAATTATCCCCTCGTCTGTCTTCATTTCCTTTGGAGTGCTATTTTCCTCTTTTTTTCCTTTTATCATAGTAATTAAAATGTTCCAAAGTTTTCTTGGGTTATTTGAATCGTGGATATCCGCACGGACATTATTTCGTAATTAATGTTGTACATGTCAGAACACAAATGTTTATCAAAACATTTGACGTCATCTATTGGCAATTCCTAATAGAAGAACATCGGCGATGTATGAAATTGGGAAGTGCATTAATGTAGACTTTTGAGTCTAAAAAGTTGATTTTATTATTTGTTTCTAGTTTATATGTAAATTTTAATCTTTCACGGTATGAGTTGAAAACATCTAAGATTTCTTTTACTCCAGATCTTAAAAAAATTTGTTGAAAAGGTGAGTTTTCTCAAACAATGACATATATGTACAACATTAATTATGAAATAATGTCCGGATGGATATCCACGCTTCAAATAACCCAAGAAAACTTTGGAACATTTTAAATACTGTGATAAAAGGAACAAAAGAGGAAAATAACGCTCCAAAAGAAATAAAGACATAACAAAATCAGAAAAAAAAGGATATCTGTTGTGAAAATAGTATTTTTGTTTACATTATCATCCTGATGATGACAGCCGTTGCTATTGAAACATAGAATTTTTAATAAATTTATTAAAAAACCCACCGTTGTTGATTTTTCGTGATTAATTGGCCCAGATTATCACTAAATTTGTTCACGATTTTAATTAAAATGTCTAAGTTTTTAACGTAAAATGTAATAGAAATTACATGCCACAATTAAATATGTTTTTATAAGGAAATTTAGTTTAAAAACGTGTGTGTAATAGACATCATAACTTCTCATGTACTTAAAACACATTGACTAGTATACCAATGTAATGTTTTTTAAATCGTTGGCTGTTAAAATTTGTGCTAATTGTAATGATTTAAGAATTATAGATGTCATTGTTACATTGGTGTAAATGCAAAAAATTGATGTGTAGTATTAGAATACTGCCGTCGGAAGCACAGATGCCGTATCTACAAATCTATCATTTTGAGATATTCAACCAAATTATTTTATGCTTTTCTTGACTAATTTTATACTAAAAATCATACTTTTAACCATTGTTAATTATGATGTAAAATTATATTGATGGTATAAATTCCTATCCTAAAATATGCATTAATAGTTTTTAAAAAGCAGATATGACTAAAAAAAATTCAGATATGCCTTTACGATTTGCAGATAGCCCATTTTTAATCAGTAGTTATGCCCTAATGAAAACAATCGATATGTTATTGGAAGGCACATCAGTAACTACATAAAATCATTTTTAACAATAATTATCACTGTTATAAAATAATTAGTAAATCTGTTATGAGAAATTCGGCAACAATCGACTCAAATTAAATACGTACTGACTGCGTTTGCTTAATTTTTATTCATTGAATTTCACGTGTTAATAATATACCTAAGAAAGACATTTCTAATAAGCAAAACAGCCGTATCTACTGACTTGTAACGTAAAAAAGATGTAACTCAAATTCTCTAAGGCATTTTGGAATCATCTGAATTAAAAAGCATGCAGTTACGTTTTTTTTTGTTTCTTATTTTGCAGATATGTCCAATTTTTACGTTTTTCACACAAAGTATGCAGTTACGCCTTTTAAAATATTCCTTTTATTAATAAAAATAATGGTTATTTGTTTATACTATTATATATACTATTACAAAATTTTTTTAAATCTTTCCTATTGAATTATCTCAAAATAAAAAAAAATGCAGATACGGCATCAGTGCTTCCAACGGCAGAATAATCATTATGCAGACCAAACGCTTCATTCGATTTCTGTTATTCCATCTAGGACCAATCGGTGTAGCTGCTGCTGCAGCGATAGTTTCCGCGAAGAAAAGGAAACGGCCGCACAGTTTTGAAACAAATCCTAGCATAAGAAAACGACAGCAAAACCGGCTGTTGAGGAAACTTCGGGTAAGTCAATAGAGATATTATAATAAATACATGACTTAGTATATGACTTATTTATTTCCTTTTGGTCATCTTGAAAAAGAAGTATTAAATGTTTTTAACTGTATATACAATGTAAAAAATCAAAATGAATTTTACAACGTTGAGCAAGGGCAAAAATATTACCCACTTTCAACACAGTAAATTTACAATGAGGAACATTGAAACTTTGTAACTTTCGAAAAGTTACTTTTTATTTATTTATTTATTTATTTATTTTATTAATAAACAGGTTTAATGCCCATAACTACAAGTTAATACAACATATGATAAAACAAGATAACTACACCGAAATAATAATAATATACTAGTAGTATTGAGTTGAAGATTTTGAAGGTCTTGTAGATTTAATTTTCTATTAAATTGGTAAATCAAATATATTAGAAAGTCGTGAAGTATAATCGGGTGCAGTGAAATGCTGCTGATTGAATAGATCCTCAGAGCATACATATTTATTCAGACCTCTTTCTTGTATAATATTTTACATGAAGCACATATAACCATATCGATACAAAAAACCGCAAAAGTATCTGAGGTTACTTGTCTGTGTGTCTGAGTATAAAAAAAGAAAAACAATAACACGAATAAAAAATTACTATAAAAAATATATAAAAAGTAAAATAAAACAATAGTAAATTTAAGAAAAAACAAATTATATAAATGCTAGTTTCCGTAATTTTGAGACATTTGTCTCTCTTAACCATTTTGCCAATTTCTTTTTTAAGAATTCATAATTATAAGCATCTGATCTTACAGTTGTAGGTAATAAATTAATACCTTTTGCTGCTATATAATCATACGATCGCTGTCCAATTCTTTTGTGCCTAGTTGGAACTTCTACATGCAGATTAGATTTACCTCTATGATAGGTTTTGTAACTGCGTGAATAGTTTATTTTTTGTTGAATATAACATTATAGTTAACAGATAATTTTTCCTGATATCTAACATGTTCAAATACTTTATCGGATGAAAATCTACGATTTTTCCCAAACATTTTCTTTGGTACAGACTTTTGTAAGACTTCTAAAGGTTGCACAATGTTGTCGTATGCTCCACGCCACATAATGATTCCATAAGTTAAAATCGAGTTAAATAAAGAATAATAAATAGCTTTTAATTGGTTGTAACTTAAGAATTCTTTCAATTTACTAACTGTATGCGGAAAATGTCTAATTTTTTTAATTATGTCGTTTATATGATGATTCCAGCACAAATGTAACCATTAATTAATTTGTACAAGATAACATAATTTGCTTTACGTATGGATGCAAGTGTCGTAATTCCAAATTTCTTGCCGACTGGATAATAATTGTGATCCGTAAAGTCCATTGGATTCCCAGATTTATAAGCCGGATACCATAAAAACTTGTGTTGGATTCTTTCCAATTCGTTTGAATGAACCGCATAGTTAGGAGACCAAATGACAGCCGTAGAGTAAAATTGGTTTAACTAAGGTGTTGTAAAGTTGTATTGTAGAGTTTGCTAGTTTAAAATCCTTGGTATTACGTATTACAAAACAAAGCGTTCGTGATGCTTTTTGTCTTGATGTAGTCCAAATGATTAATGAACGAGAGTTTTATTTATTTATTTATTTATTTATATGTAATCTTGTATATTTTTCCTCGATTTATAAAATTACAGTCCAATGTGGCCAAAAAATTACTCATGAACAACTACCGATCCATATCAAGGATTAGCTTTATCCCAAAATTATTTGACTGTATTGTTTCCGGGAAGTTATATACGCTCTTAAAGGAATTTATTATACCGGAACAGCATGGGTTTGTAAGTGGACGCTCTACACTTTCGAATTTAGCACTGTTTTCACATCATATCACTGAATCGTTTTTAGAGAGATCTCGGACCGATTTGATTTTTACCGATTTCTCAACGGCATTCGATACACTGAATCACGATCGGCTTATTCAGAAGCTCTATAACTACGGTATAAGAGGCTCACTTTTACAATGGTTTATTTCGTTTCTTGCATCGCGAACCCAGTCAGTAAAAATCAAGAACTTCGTGTCAGATCCAACGTCCTGTTCATCCGGTCGCACTTAGGGCCATTATTATTTTTATTATTCGTAAATGACATTGGATCTGTAATTACTTTTTCGAAATTTCTGATCTTTGCAGATGACCTGAAAATATTTCGCACAATACGTTCAGACCAGGATGTAGTCAAACTCCAAATCGATATAGATAGTGTAGCAAACTGGTGTCTAACGAATGGATTGAAACTAAACCTATCGAAATGCGATACTATGTCTTTCCTAAGAGTTTCATCATGTCCGGCTTCGGCATACTCTATCGACGGTAGAACGTTGAAGAATGTTACTTCCCATAAAGACTTGGGAGTAATATTTGAACCTTCTTTGTCATTCCACAAACACATTGACACTATCGTTTCTAGAGCTTGCCGAATGCTGGGTTTCATAAGACGAGCTACAGCCTACTTCCTATCTGTGAAACCACTGATTACACTATATAAGTCGCTTGTAGTCTCAATCTTAAACTATGCATCTCCTATTTGGTCCCCTTACTTATCCTACGAGAAATCAAAAATTGAAATAGTACACAAGTTCCTTCATTACCTAGCTTTCAAATCCAATACACCGATGAATCTGTTTTACCACAATTATTTACCCATCGCTAAAGCAAATGGACTGTATTCTCTACAATCAAGCCGGGAATTAAACGATGCAAAGTTTGCCTACAATCTGGTTTCACGTAAAATTGATTCGGTAAAACTAAATAACCTAATGGTTGAAAGGAGAACCACCTATAATTTTCGTGATCCACACACTATTGTTGAGGCCAATCATTATTTGAATTGGAGCTACTATGCTGTCATTCTAAGAGTGACTCGCCTCTTCAATGGACTCCCCGTAGCAGCTAGACGTAGTGCGGATATGAATCAATTCATAAGAAGTACTGTACCACGGATTCTACGATATGATACTTAATGTGCATATATCTTAGTACAACTTTATGAAATTACTAAGACTAACAAATGCTATCTAGGTACAAACAATGTAAATGTAAAGGGTCTTTCGACCCGTTTATTCTGTTTAAATAAAAAAAAAAAAATGAACGTCATAAGAATACACAATTTGGTATATTTCCAATACGCAACATTGTAAATTTACAACGCAGTCTTAAACTTTAACCTCCATTTATTAAACAAATTTTATGTCCGAATTTTAATTATAAAATGTATAAATTTCATTTTGATTTTTTACAGTTTACATATTTTTTAGGTTAAATTTGGTATACAGAACATTTCTCCAAATTATATTGCAGTATAGTGTTTTGAATTTAGGGTAAAATAGAATAAATATTTGTTATCGTAACTATTTCATTTCTATACTAGAGATACCTACAAGTTTTACACAACAGTGAGAATGATGCATATAATATTACAAATTCTACTTTGCGAACAAGAAAGTAATGATATTTTCCTTCATTACAGCAAACGATAGACGAATTTGCCACACGTGTGGGACAACAGGCGGTGGTGTTGGTTGCCACGCCAGGAAAGCCAAATAGTAGTTATAAAGTGTTTGGAGCGAAACCATTGGAGGATGTCGTTAAGAACCTCAAGCAAGCGATTATGGAAGAATTGGAGAACGCTCTGGCGCAGCAAGCTCCACCGCCGGTTCAAGAAGATCCGTCCTTGTACGAGTTACCACCGTTGATCATCGACGGTATCCCAACTCCAGTAGAAAAGATGACTCAAGCGCAACTACGGGCATTTATTCCACTGATGTTGAAGTACTCAACAGGAAGAGGAAAGCCGGGTTGGGGCAGGGAAAGTACGAGACCTCCGTGGTGGCCGAAGGAATTACCTTGGGCCAATGTGCGTATGGACGCGAGATCAGAGGACGAGAAGCAGAAGGTTTGTGTCATTAGCGGAAAGTGAAACTGTTAGTTTTTAATTTATTGTTGAGGGCAAACTTGAGTGAAATTGCACGCAGGGTATAAATAATTACTGTCTTTTTCTTTCTTCGTAATAGATTTAATAAGAAAATTAATCAAAAAAGGCGCCTGTAACATTTCAATTATGAAAAAGTTACAGGATTTTTCTTTTCTATTTTCCACAAAATTAAACACCTTTTCTTACCTTAATCATAACAAAAATTAGTATGTCGCACACTTCAATTCAAATACAAAATTTTCCTTTCGCTATTAATTCACTGTTCATATACTAGTTTTCATTTCAAAATTGTCTTTGTACTTTTCATTTCAGTTTCTTATACACTAAACTTTTCTTTCTAGAAATTTCGCTATACAGTAGTACCCCTCGTATTTTAAGTGCCTCCTCTTTCTTAAGGATTCGCTCCCTTCTATTTTAACTTAAAATAAGAGGGGGCCTACTGTATTTCCTTTTCTTAATTTGTTTACAGAAAAACAGAACTAATTGAATTCACCCAATCACAAGTTATTACCACATATGGGGCGGAATTTAAATTAAAATAATTACATGTCATCAGAAACGATAGTGAAATGTTTGGAAGTAACTCAATCTTGAAATTCTGTTGCAGATTTCGTGGACGCATGCCTTGAGGCAAATAGTTATTAATTGCTACAAATTCCATGGTAGAGACGATCTGCTGCCGGCGTTCAGCGAGGAGGACGACAAGTCAACGGTGCTGTTGCAGCAAGCGACGGCACACTCGTCCCTCCAGTCCGGCCAAGGGGGACAGTCGCAGCAGACGGTGGGAGTCGTTCGCCTTAGCAGCACGGGTTCATCTAAGGGAAACTCATCGCCAACGCAAATAATAGCCGCGTCACCCACTGCTCTTGCCACTGCCACTCAGGTGGGAGTGGACAGAGAAACATTCGGAATCTCAGTAAGTCGACCGAGCTTTTCAGACTCGGTCGATGCTGGAATGATGTATATTGTGACCTTGTGTATCGTAGATGATTATGATGATCGCACAGGCCAATATAAGGCGTCTCTTCGACTTGCTGATCTTCCAACCGACTCTTATCCCGTATTTTGTCTTCTCCTCCGTTTTGTTTTTTTACAGTGATTTTGGTGTTTTGTTTCCCTTATTTGAGTTATTCCGTTATTATTAGTTGATACCTATGTTTTAAGTTTCGTCCATCCTCATCACTCTTGCCTAATACAATCATCGGCATCATTGGGATCATTATCATCATGTCGTTGTTCTGTGTGTATGCTCGTATTTAGAAAGAGTGAGGTTAACGTTAATGTTTCTTTCGACAGATGCAGTATCCAACGACGGTGTTGCAAACCATAACGAATCCTGATGGAACGGTGTCGCTGATTCAAGTAGACCCGAGTAATCCTATCATAACCTTACCAGACGGAACTACTGCACAAGTACAAGGCGTTGCCACTGTAAGTCTTTTTGTAAATTATTAAAACTGATTTTTTTTTTGTTATTTAACCCATTAAGGCCTAAACGGACACATTTTGAGCAACAGTTTAAACGTCGATAATTTGCATATAAAAGCATTTGGAAAAAATTTTACTCCCACTATTTCTGATGTAAAATTGTATGCTCTTTCAGAATCTTTCAATAAAATTTCGATAAAATGAAAAGTAAAAAGGTTATACACGTTTTTTTTAAATTTATTTTTCATTCTAACATCACTTTCACCTCGAAATTGCATTGGAAAACATGTCTAAGGTGAAAATATCGCGTCCATGGACCCTTAGGATTGAAACGTACCATGTTCTAATTTGAACTTCAAGATGGTGACTTCCAAAATGGCGGCTAGAAGCTCAAAAACCTTTTTAAAACTTAACAAATTTTTTTCTTGAAAGCTATAGACTTTAGCGAAAATTTGCTAAGAACAAAATGTCTTAGAATTGGTTAAAGAACATTCTCAAATTTTATCACAATATATTGATACATTTTTTGGTTTTTAAAAATTCAAAAAATCAAAATTTATAAAAAAGTCATTTAAAAAATCTGAAAAAATTTGAGAAGCTTCTTTAACTAATTCTAGGACGTTTTTATTCTTAGCATATTTTCTTTAAAGTCCATATTTTTCAAGGAAATAAACTTATGAGTCTTAAAATCTAGAAAAGTTTAATAATTTATTTATTATAATATATAATACTACGGCGCGTCTTTCTCTATTTATTGCTAAGTTGTATCTCTCTTTCTCTCTCTCTCTCTCTCTTCCGCATACACGTTATTAAGATAATGTATGTTTACAAATATTTTTAAACAGTAAACGCGCGATTTATAGTTACTAATTACACACAAAACATTGTTAAAAATTTAATATCACTGTTTACAACCCTAAATATGAATTTATGCATAGAACAAATCGTATACATAATTGTTATGGTGTAAATAACCATTGGCAATGGCTAGAATATCATTTGAAGTTGATAACAAAGTGTGCCTGGTCGAAAAGTATATTTTTTTTAACGAGTGGCGCTTTTAATTTTAAAATTCAAAATGCTATAAAAACTGTTTCTGAAGGAGCACACTCAATTGCTCAAGGCCATTTTGTAGCATTTTTCGCGTAGAATAAACCTACCTTCAACGTTTTTAGTTAAATGAAATGTTTAAAAAGTTGTTGCATAAACAATAATTCAGGATGAATTTTCTAAAAATGCTTTCTCTATTTTTGTTTATTTTCTAACTCCATTTTTTTTTATAGGCACACATAAATGTTGAGTGTTTTTTGTTTTTTTAGGTTACTAGTGATGCTGTAAAAAAAATTAAAGTCGTTTTCGATAATGTTAAAAAAGTTACAGTAATAAAATATAAAGCAAAATTAATATCATCACTGCTACATTAGCAAAATTTAGTGGATCTGTCACATTCTGTACTTGAAAATGACATACGACCGAGTTTAAATTAACATCTTCCTCTATTTAAACATATTTACTAACGTTCTATGCAGTCACTGTATAATATATATTACGGGGAAGGTCCTAAACCACCCATCATCACAAAAATGAAAAGTTTCGGAGATATTCCCATATTAAATTAATACTTCGATGCGAAAGCATCTAATAAATTTTTCGACCGCTTGAAAATGTAAATTTAATATTTGAATAATCTTGGTATATGTCGGTCAACTTACTAAGCAAAAATAAATTAAATTGATTTTAAGTGTCTACTCGGTTTTCGATGGAAAACACATTTGACATATTGAATGTAAGAAGCCGGGATTTGTGTAATTATCGCCGACAAAATCTCTGCTTAAAACGGGCTGTATAAGTATCTATAAAAATTCCCATATTAGGTTGTTATATTTTTCTATTGTTATTTAATCTTGTATTTTTTATCTTGATCATATTAATTTGTATTTGTTATACCGGGCCTGCGTACAGATATCTGCGATATCTCCTGTGGGGTACTCGATGAGTGCACAATTTTGAATTTTGTGTTCAATTGTACCAATTTTATGTATACCTGGTTAAATAAATTTCAATAAGTTTGATAACGATGTAACTTGTCGGTACAGATTCATACGAGTCAAGGAGACGTGCAGACTTTGGCGGAGGTAACAGGTGGCACCGACGGTAGCGTGGCAGTCGATTTAAACAGCGTGACCGAAGCGACGTTGGGACAGGACGGTCAAATCATCCTCACTGGAGAAGATGGACACGGTAAAACAGTTTTCTATAGGCTCTGCACCGTCGCCGGTCAAGAACTTCTCGAGCAGTGACATGCTCAAGAGTCGAACCTGGACACTTGTTTACTTTGCATGCTGTTATGCGACGTTATAACGCGAAAGATACGACCCATTTTGTTACCATCCCGTTACAGTTCCATTCTACCGATTAGTTTTTCAAATACGTCCTTTGTTTTCTTTTGTTTTCTTGCTCTCGAATACCTATTAATGCCAGCGGAATGGAACGAAACCGATTGAGACAATGAGATGGAGAAACATTAAAAAGACTGTAGATTTTTTGACTTTTTGACAAGTTTAAGAATCCATGGAAATATGTCGGTCAATAGTCTCATTCTTTAAAAGGCAACGATCAGCCGAAAGACAAGCATTTATATGTATGTCCATGTACGTATGTAAATACTGTTTAGTTCGTGATGTAACAGTTAGTCACGTATGTAATATACGCGAATAGTACAAAATAAATCATCGGTTGGCAAATCTTGGTGACGAACAGGTCACGGAACTGTTGATCGTACGGTGTTATTTTTTCTTTTCTTTTTTAATTAGCAGCAAAGAGATCATGGATTCTTAAATCTAAAGAGACAATAAAGGTTGCAACTCGTACAATTGACAACCCCAGATGATTTTTATGATTTTCCCGCTATTATCCACGATTATTACCTGTTTTTAAGCATGGTGAAAATAAATCTGCTGTACATATAATGTACTTTTGATGTTGTAGTTTTTTTTCTCTGCAGATAATTTCTTGTAGACTTAAGTGTTTGACGTTAGATAGTAGCCGCTGCAGTAGGTGTGCATTCTGTATTTGTGTGCTTTAACCCCTTCGCTGCGGATTACAATGATCATTTAAGACTTTTCTCTGACTGCGGCAAAAACGCAAAGCTTTGTCATAACTTAAATTAGTCTAATAATGTATAAAATTTAAAAACTCCACCATTTTTAGACAGTCTAAGGCATACCGAACATGTCGTCTTTTTTCAAAAACATGTCAAAAAAAAGATACAAGTTCTTAAAATGTGTTTTTACGATTTCTTTTAAATTTCTGTATTAAAAATTAATGAAATCGATTGAAACTAGGCTGATTACAAATATGATGATATATTTTGAAAATTCAAAATTTACAAAAAAAAATCGAACCATTTTGTTTCAAACTTGGTACACAAAATTATTTACAAATTATATGTGAAATATAATTTTTGGAGGTCACTGAATAAGAATCTGACATGAGATTTTAAGAATTAAAAATGGCGCATCCAATATGGCGGGTAGAAAAATGAAATCGTCAGTAAATTCTCATAAAAATAGTTACTACTACGTTTTTCGAGGTTGCTGATTACAAATCTGATATATTTTGAAAATTCAAAATGGCGGATTCAATATGGCCAACAAATTTTTCAAAAATCGAACGATTTTGCTTGAAACTTGCTACTTTCGGGGGTTTTCAAGGTTGCTGATTATAAATCTGATATATTTAGGAAATTCAAAATGGCGGATCCAATATGGCCGACAAATTTTTCAAAATCGAACGATTTTGCTTGAAACTTGCTACATGCAGGGTTTTTCGATGTTGCTGATTACAAATCTGATATATTTAGAAAATTCAAAATGGCGGATCCAATATGGCGAGTAAATTTTTCAAAAAATGTTAGCCTTACCCCATTAGCTTCGATATACAATATCTATTTGCTATGAGGAGGTTCGAGAAAGGTCTTCAAAGTGCACTTTTTTTTATATTTTTTGTATTTTTGTTTAACATTTTTGTGGTATTTTTTTGTTTTATATTTTTGGTTTTTAAAATAAAAACTGTAAAATTTTGAACTCCAGAAATCAGTGTTTTGTCCCACATGTAACATGGGAACTCGGGAGTACATAAAAAGTGAAATTTACACAGGATAATCTGGATAGATAAATAAACTCTGTAAAATATGTATAAAAACTAAAAATATTGATTTGTAGCTGAAGAATCAAAGAAGTTTTTGGTACAAACAAAATAATTCCGAGTGTTTCCATTACTCTTATTTATAAAAAAAAAAATAAACAAAAAAGAACAGAACAAAACGAAAAGAAACAAAACAAAAAGCAGAAAAAAATATTGTTCTAACATATTAACGAATAACAAATTGAGGGAATGTTGAACATACAAAAACTGACGTAAGATTCTTAAACAACTTTCTCAAAACTTTGAATTTTGATTAAGACGTCCGCCATATTGAATCCGCCATTTTTAATTTTCGAAATTTGACTTTAAATTCGTATTCGAGGTCCCGAAAACCCCATAAAAAAATTTTCAAGCAAAATAGTTGGAATTTAGAATATTTGTTCGCCATATTGAATTTGCGAAATCTGACATCAGATTCGTAATCAACGACTCCGAAAACCTCCGAGTTACAAGTGTCAAACAAAATAGTTGGAATTTAGAAAATTTGCCCGCCATTTTGAATTTTTGAAATTTGACTTTAATTTCGTAATCGGCATCCAAAAAAAACCGGAAGTTACAGTAAAATCTAACCATTTTCTTTTTTTCTTTTCTTTTTTTCCCGCATTTTGGACACTTTTTGTGAATTTCTCGCCGCAGCGAAGGGTTTAGTTTATTTTTAAATGTTTTTGGGTGCGTTGCTTACAGGTAATAATAAGTAAAAATGGTTTACTTATTAATTCCTGTAACGTAACGCACTCCTTGTGCAAAGTGTGCAAGAAGAAACGTAAATACAAAAGGGTATACGAGTGAGTTGGATGCGAGTCTCCGCGCAGCAAGAACTTTGGTCTGATGTTATGCATCGGTGCGATTTTGTATTGTCGTAGCTTCTTTTTTAAGTTTCGCTGCATCGGAGAGACATTGTGGTGGCAAAAAAAGGCTCGTCGCAGAACATAGGTTATCTCGATGTTTCAGGATATCCGGTGTCGGTCTCAGGCGTGATAACTGTACCGGTGTCGGCGAGCATGTACCAGACGATGGTGGCGAACATACAGAGCGACGGTACGATGCAGGTGGTCACGCCGATGGTCCAGGTGCCGAAGGTCGAGCCGGGTAACGGCGACAGCGGCATCGAGGCGGTCACGATCCAGGGTCACCCGATGACCATGATCAATGCGGCCGGGGAACACCAGGTGCTGCAGGTGATCTCCTTGAAGGACGCGAACGCCCTGACCAAGGCCATGCAGGCGGAGGTCGTCAAGGACGAAGAGGTTCAACCACAGCAGACAGCCGGCTCGGAGTGAACGAGTTTTTAAGGCGGACAGTGATAGTGAGACCCGGTGGATGTAAACAATTTTAAAGGGATTTTTTCAACTTCTTGGACTAGCCTGTAACGATGAATGTGCTTCGAGCTAAGTATGTGTACGTAGGATGATTGACCTAAAAAAAAAAAGAAAAAGAACCTGCACTTTCCAAAGATATCGATTATTATTGTGAATTGTACATACAGACAAAGAGATCGGACGAATGTCTTAGCTTTCGCAGGGCTCCGAGCATTTCAGTTTATACTAAAACGTATTATTGCGTATAATTGCAAATTATTATAGCGTCATCTAGTCAATGTCGAAGGGATAATTTAGAAAATTAGCTCTGATTTTAACGTACCGGTTTAATGTACTTTAAGGAGTCGGTAGGCGTACCGATTTCGTTTGATTGAGCTCCAAGATTTTTTCAATTAGCTCTTGACTTTTACTACTTACAAAGTATGTACGTTGTCAACATTGTTAGAGAGTGGTAAGTCGCAGAACCTGGCGAACCTTCCAATAAGCCAGGGAATCGTCACGATTTCAATACAAGCATGAGAATGCGAATATTTATCTGCCAGTAATTAGGTGAAAGTGCGAAGGACATGCTAGTAATTGAATTCGATTGGGAATAAAATGGTTAATTAATGAAGGCTTTGATTATTTGTAGTAAAATATTAAAGTATGAATGGTATCCGTTGCAGTCTTGTTTTTCTTAACCCATTAACGCCTGAAATGGCATTTTTTATACTTCATGATCAATCAAGTATTTCATATTAAAATCAAAGTTGAAAACAATTGAAAGATACATATCCTATTGTTTTCGAGGTCGAAATTGAGTTTCAGCCATCAGGAATTCCAATATGGCGCCGAACTTTTAAAAAAATTCCAAAAAATTGCCAATTATTTATTCCTATCAATTTTTTTCGAGCTATTAGAATATTGGGATTCTATTGAAACTCTGAACAAAGCTGAACAAAATACTTCAATTTTAAGGAAAAATTTTACTTTTATACCCCACATAATTCTAACGACCTCAAAATGGCCGCAACAATGAAAATTTCTTTGAAAAATTTCTGAACGTTCTAATTCAAAAACTACCAACTTTTTAAAAAAAATGCCCAGAATGAAAAGTTCTTAAAATTCATCAAGCGATATAGTGGAATTTTTTCAAAATTTTTTGATGACATTTTGAGAAATTTTTTTTCAAAATCATAATTCATTTATGAAAAATTCTGAAAAAAATTTGGTGTATTCACTTATGAATTCTACGAGTTTTTTGTTCTTTGCAATTTTTTCCAAAAGTTGATAGTTTTTTTTGCGGAAAAAATCCTAATATTTGAATTTTATTTCCTCGAAAACTATCAGCTTTTCGACAAAATTGCAAAGAACAAATAACTCTTACAATTCATCAGAGAATACACTAAATTTTTTTCAGAATTTTTTGTAAATACATTAGAATTTTGAAAAAAATGTTGAAAAAAAATGTCTCAAAATGTCATCAAAAAATTTTTTAAAAATTCCACTATATCACTTGATGAATTTTAAGAATTTTTCATTCTAGGCATTTTTTTAAAAAGTTGGTAGTTTTTGAGTTAGAGCGTCCATAAATTTCTCAAAGACATTTTCATTGTTGACGCCATTTTGAGGTCGTTACAATGATGTGTGGTATAAAAGTAAAATTTTTTCTTAAAATTCAACTGTTTTATGCACCATTATGTAAGGTTTCAATAAAATTCCAATATTCTAATAGCTCGAAAAAAATTGATAAGTATAAAAAATTGCCAATTTTTTGGAAATTTTTTTCATATCCGGCGCCATATTGGAATTTCTGATGGCTGAAACTCAATTTTGACCTCGGAATCTTGAAAAGCGACCTCGAAAACAGTAGGATACGCACCTCTCAATTGTTTTCAACTTTGATTTTGATACGAAATACTCGATTGAAAATGAAGTATAAAAATTGTCATTTCAGGGGTTAATCATTCGATAATTATGTTTATCCTTTCTTTAGCAGAAAAATTTCAATCGAGTCAGAAAGCTAGTATGCTTCGGTACACTTCGGAGATCTATGTCGCAGCACCGAAAATGAGTCGGAGAATTAAAAACCATTCTGACAGGTACAAATAGGATAAGATTCAAAAGAGACTAAACATGCATTGATTTAAAAGAAATCTACGTGATTAAACGTCATCTACTAGACGAGGCTCGTAGTTTATGCTAGACTTTTGTATTTATAATGCGTTAAGGGAGCGTTCTAATTCGTTCACATCCATTAACTATTAAACCGTTAACGTACAAGTGTACAAAATTTTTGCTTCAAATTTTTTAGGTCAAAAAGAAGTAATGTAATGTTTGATTATTAAATAAAAAAAAATACATCTTACACAATTTAGGTTATGTTTTTAATTCCTTCATTTTCAGGGTTTTGTCCGGAATTGTACTTGAAGAAAAATGTTGTACATTTTAACGTTGAAGGATTACACTTAGAATAGTTTTTTAGTTGAGTGAAAGAGACGGTGCATTTACGCAGCCATTTTGATACGCGCCATACCATTTATAATTAGGTATTATGAAATTAGTTCATCGCGTGCAATCATTTTAATGTCTCAAATTTTTGTTATCGTTTACATCGGCGAATGCGCTCTCCTCAAGAATTTTTGTGAAACAAAAAAAATTTGTCGAGACCGGAATATACTTTCGACAGAGACGAAGAGAAATTCTCTTAATAGTTTGAAAGGAAGACTCGTTACTATGAAGTATAATAAAATAGTGGAATTCATCGTAATCTAGACAGCGTCAAGAATATTAGATCTCTTATCGTTGTGTTATTCTTAAAGCTCGATCATCCATTACGAATAATTGTATTTGTATACAGGATCATTCGTTAACTTGTTTACACGCCTCAATCGACCTACGGATGTAAATTAAGTCGAAACCGGGACAAATTGTTACAATCCGTTGTATCTCACAAGTTTAGGAATGGCGCTAGGGATATGTGTATAATACTCGCTGTGTACTATGTAATGTATTTTGTAAATATGTCGTCTACTCGTGTCGCCTTTTTCAGCTTTAGTTTATTTCGGCTTAAGGAAAGTTTTTCTTACCGTAGGACCCCCCCCGAGTGCAAATGACTGAAAATGAAAATTTAGTAAAACATAGTACATACATATCATCCGATTCTAATATCCCCATTTATTCGTACTACGCAAGACAGAAATCAAGATTTTTCAAGATATAAAATAGAACAAACTTGTCCACTCGTACCGTTGGTCTTCTTCGTCGTCATGAGAAAAAATTGTAAAGCACAAAGAATCTTGGTGATGAAGCGACTCCAAAAGTAGTGCTTTCGAATCTCCTTTCTCGTTTAATCAATCTTATTGTCATGTCATTTCACAGATTGAAATTTTTGTTACCTTCGTGCAGTTACTTTTTTTTTACTGGATGTATACAAAATAAAAACATCTAATGCGAAAAAATTGACAGAGAAATCCAAGTATTATCTTCAATTTTTATACCGTCGCTGATTTCATTATCTACCAAAAACCAAAATTTGTTTAAAATAAGTTTTATACATTATTATTATAAACTATATATAAATTCATTTTAAACGAAGAGAAAAATTACTTGAAAATGTTATTTATTTATCAATGCTGAAATGTAACAGGAACAAGAAACGTACATCGAAAATTGCATCGGTTACGACTAATCAACACTTCAAAGCGCTGTCGGGCAGTTTCCATAAATTTGGACTAGTTTTAGAAACTGATTTTACTTATTTCTAGTGTATTTCATCGATGTTTTCGAGTGCAAGTTCTGGTTTGTCGTATCCGAGTTCCTCCGGGGTGCTAATTCCGAGCTCTTTTAATGTTGGATTGATTTCTTGCAAAAGGTACGGCCAGATTTTGTCCACCTGATCGCCACACTTCTCTTTTACAGACTCGAGGTACCGAGTGGTTAAGGCGTAATCGTTCAGCCTTCTACATGCTCGTAGAGCTGCACAGATTATTTGGGGTTCTGGTACCATATCCATACCTGCAAATCGGTGTCTAAATCAGCTTCATTTTTCTATCGTATGAAATTATAATTTTAAATTATTATGTAAACTAGATTTGTGTAATATGAAGACAATTTTATATCTGATATTAATTTAAAAGGGGTTATTTGACTATTTTTTTTTTACCATTGTATCTGACGACAGTCCATTTTTTATTTCTTTATTTAAGTAAATTTGACGGGCTACATATGATCCAAAAAAATCAACCCTTATCAATAACAAAAATTTATTAGGTAACAAAATTGTTAAATGCGCTTTGTGTAACAGAATAAAGGTAATATAACCAAACAATATAAAAAGAAAAGATAGTAATAGATAGTAAAATAACAAAAAGATAATAAATTAATTTAGATTCAAATTAGTGATAACATTACACACTGTAAAAAATCCCTTTGTAAAATTACTATGGAGTTGGAAAATTAAACCACAGTTTTACTATAGAGAAAATTTAAAATCACAACTCTGAAAAATGTAAAATTCCTGTTTGGCTAGGTATTGTACCACTGCAATAGTAATATAACAACAAAATTGTAAAATTGCTATTCTCAGAGTGGGTCGTAATAGTTACCTATTCTGAGAGTAGGTAAATTTACAAGATTAATTTAATTTTACTATTCTGGAAGCCGTAAATTTACAAACTCGATGTTAATTTTACAATTTTCCTAGGTATTTTACTACTCTTAGAGTGGGTCGTAGAAGTTACCTACTCTCAGAGTAGTAATTTTACAAAAGGATTTTTTACAGTGCACAGCTGTGTTTTAAATACAGACATTTCATTTAAAGAAGTGAGAGAATCAGATAGCATATTCCAGAATCTTCTTAAACGGACTTTTGGAGAATAATACAAATAATTAGTTGAGTAAGTATCTTCGGATAGTTTTATATGATTTCTAATGTTGTAAGCGATAGGTTTATAAGGAAATAAGTTTTTTGAAGGAGTACAGTGAATGATATTATTTAGGATATTGAACAGTAGATCAGAATAATTATGGAGTGTACGAATCGACCACAGGTTAAATCTTGCCATAATTGGTAGAAAATTATGGTTAAATCTGTGCATTGGCATTTGAGCTTTAAAAGACAAGTTCCTAAGGAATCTATGATTAACTGACTCCAGGGCTTTGTGAGCAACAGCAGTATGTGGTGTCCATATTTGTGAGGAATGCATAAGGTGTGGTAGAACTAAAGCTTTATATAAGGAAATATAAGTTGACGGATTTTTAAAATTTTTTGTAGATCGATTGATAAAGCCAAGCATCTTCAACGCCCTGGAGACGGACAATTCGATATGTGTACCAAATGATAAGTTAGAGTCAAAAATGACTCCTAGGTCACTAATGCTCATGCCTCTGTTAAGAACCTTATCTTCCAAATGATACTAAATGATACTAAGTAAAATAGTGGTTAGATTTAATCAGGATATAGTTTTACACTTATTAAAGTTTCCTGAGACCGTTTTACTATGTTATTAAGGTCCAATTGGAGTTTAGAAGCATCCATGGGATTAGTTATTTTGGAGTAAAGTTTAACATCATCAGCGAATATTAAACCCTTGGAATATCAAGATGTTTGGCAAGTCATTAACCCATTAGCGCATATGGCTGACCAGTGGTGCGATTTTGGACACACCCAATTTTAACCGTTAGGATCAAACTCTTTCTTTATGGAAACTATGTACCCTATGGTTTTAAGGGTCGCTGATCGCGAATTCCAAGTCAGAATTGCAAAATTTACATCAGATGATCCAATATGGCGGTTCAAACATAGAAATACTGTTTTTCAATGAACCAGTTGGACAAATCGACCTTCTGATCGTTCAGATTGACCCCCTGACTTCCCATAGCTTCAGACAAATATTCACTGTAAATTAGTAAATTTTTTAAGGTTGATTTCCCTTTTAAGAATCCATGTTGTTCAGAGGCAATTTTATTAAATAAAAATGATGATAATTTATCAAATATAGCAGATTCGAAAAGTTTTGGGATGGATGATTGTAAGACAATTGGACGATAGTTTTCAATTTATGTTTATCGGAGGATATGTAAGTAGGAAATGTATAGGAATGTTTGTGACTGTAGAGAATGGTTGAAAAGATTAATTTATTTAATAATAAACGGTCCAAATGGACCTTTACACAAAATGAAATAATAAATAATACAGCAGCGCATTAATAAAAGAAAAAGAAAATATGTAAAATAGTGTAAGTAAAAAGAAATATAAAAAGAAACATCTAATTAACCCGTCTAATTGAAACGTCAAGGGAAATTTTAAGGAAAATTTTGAAGAAAATTTTTACAACAATCGAGTATTTTGTATCAAAATTGAAGTTAACAAAAATTGAGAGGTACATATCCTACTGTTTTCGAGGTCACACTTCAAGATTTCGAATTAAGTTTTAGCCATTAGAAATTCTAATATGGCGCCAAATTTGAAAAAAAAAATGTCCAAAAAATTAGGAAATATTTCTTCTTACCAATTTTTTATCGGGTTACTAAAATATTGGGATTCTATTAAAAATCTGAACAGAGTTGAATAAAATACTTCAATTTTAATAAAAAATTTTGCTTTACAACCTCAAAATGGTTCTCAAATTTTTTTAGATTCTTTTTTTTCAAAATTATAATTTATTTTCTGAAAAAAATTTAGTGTATTTTTCCAAAAGTTGATAGTTTTTGAGAAAATTAATATCAAATATTATAGCTTAGTTTTTTTAGATTTTTTTGATGAATTTTTTTTCAAAGTTTTTTCAAAATTGAAATTTATTTTGGAAAAATTCTGGAAAAAAAAATTAGTGTATTCTCTCATGAGTTCTAAAAGTTTGTTCTCTTTTGAATTTTTTCCAAAACTGGATAGTTTTTGAGAAAATTAATTTCAAATAGCTTAGGATTTTTTTCTCGAAAACTGTCAACATTTGGAAAAATTACAAACAGAAAAATTCTTAGAATTCATAAGAGAATATAGTAAATTTTTTTCATAATTTTTCGTAAATAAATTACAATTTGGAACAAAATTTTTTAAAAATTCCCAAATGTCATAAAAAAAATCTAAAAAAATTCGAGAGATATTTCTAAGCTCGTAGTTTTTTAATTAGAACGTCCAGAAAGTTTCAAATAAATTATCATTGTTGCAGCCATTTTGAGGTTGTTAGAATGATCTAGATTAGAAACGTAAAATTTTTTCTTAAAATTGAAGTATTTTATTCACTTTTAATATAAAATTATAATTTTAATAAAATGAAATTAATTCAAATTTTGAAAAAATTTAAAACAAAAATTCATCAAAAAAATCTAAGCTATAATATTTGAAATTAATTGTCTCAAAACTATCAACTTTGGAAAAAAATTCAAAGGAGAACAAACTCTTAGAATTCATGAGAATAATTGTAAAAAATATACATATCGACAAGTGGACAGTCAATTTTTTAAATTTTGTTTTTTTTATTGTCGGTTTTTCGATTGTCGGTTTTTGGATTGTCAGCCTTTTAATTGGGTGCTTTTTCGACTCACATCCACACAAGTCAAACCAAGTTCTACAGCATGTACATAAATGTACCAAATTGTACAGAAACGTACAAAAGTGTACAAAATGTTCGAATTTGCAAAAAAAAAAAACATTTTTATACGACATCTTACATTTCTGTACGTTTCTGTACATTTTTCCTACGATTTTGTACCTTTCTTATTCTCGCTGGGGCAGTATGTATTGAAAATAAAAACATTAGTTTTAGCAACGAATTAGATACTTAATATTTCTTAGTGCAGCTTCTAATTTAATAGTAGTAATTTACAACATTGACTACTTTACGTATTCGGCTTTTAAAGTTAGAAACCAGGACATTAAAACAAACCAATGGTTCGTTTTTTAAAAATTACTAGACACATAATAAATTGATTTTTCTTCATAAATGCATTTTCTGACGTTTAAAAAAGTTGTTATTCCTATTTAGATCAATATAATATAGTCTAGTTAATTATGGACCAAATAGAAAATTATAATTTAAAAATCATTTTCAAGAAAATTAGAGAATTTTTAATAATACAACTATATAACGATGGGTCCTAAGAGTAATGACGTATTTTTTACGTAACGATGAGAAAACATTTATCTATAGCGCAACAATATGAACA
The DNA here is from genome assembly GCA_030407085.1 of Trichopria drosophilae. Classification (NCBI taxonomy): domain Eukaryota; kingdom Metazoa; phylum Arthropoda; class Insecta; order Hymenoptera; family Diapriidae; genus Trichopria; species Trichopria drosophilae. The sequence continues at coordinate 172,019,715 of CM059582.1, read as the reverse complement.
GATATACTTTAAAGATGCGTCTATAAAATTACAATTGTAAATCAACAGTTGAATAAAAATATTAACATTTTTGTAAAATTAATCCAGTTAAGGTCACATGAAGAATAGATTAATTCTAATATTGTTTTATTGATCAATATATTCTTCTTTTATTGACGTATTAATATTGTTATATAACCTCGATTATAAAAATTTTCTGACAAATTTGCTTATTCTGGTAACGTTAATCTTATAATTGATGAAACGAAAATGTTAAATATTATGTTTGTTCTTAGAACTGTAGCTATGAAAAATTAAATCAGTGGTATGTGTAATTGATGTTCAAGTCAAAGTTACATAATGTTTTAGGTACAAATTAAAACTGGATTTATTTCGTTAAAAACTATTTAACAATGAAATTTGCAAATTGTTTTAAAAACAACTGGTTACAATTATTATTTTATTCAAATTTCATTATAAGATTAACAAATTAAAATTGATTAAAATATTAGGTTATGTTTTGGGAGTTACCAACGACTGAAGCAATATAATTATTATGTGAAGTATAGTCAAAGTTTTAAAAATATCAATGTGATTTTATATGATCAATTTTGATATAAATTAACTTTAAATAAAAAGAAAATTAAGAAAATTAATACCTGTAGTGGTGTTGTATATGAAATATTTGTTCGAACTATGACGGATTAATATTTTCATTGCATAATAATATTTATCAAATAAAAAGTGAATGAATATTTAAGAATGTGTCACAATCTACACTGATGTAAAGAGTTTCTTTAATATAAAATTATTGAGTTATTATTTTAGTATATTATAAATTATATTACGAACAATTCAACAAACTTAATTTTTAACTTATGTTGACATTGTTTAGATACCACTTTGTCGATTAAGTACCTTGAAATAAACTTGGTCCACAATTTATACCTTTAGATTAATATTCCTAACTGATTTTAAGGTCTATATTGATTATTTCTGTATTGAATAATTGGAGCAATTCCATCGTAAGAATTGATTAGCAAATTTTTATTCAAGATCAGATACAAACTATGAAGAATTATGTTATTTTATAAATAATCGATGTTAATCATTGTAGAAATGACTTATATCGTTTCGTAAATAACATTATGTCATTTTGGAGCAAATTAATTTAAAATAAAAACATAACATACGATTTAACTGATGATTTGAAACTTATTGAGACGAATACAAATCTGACAAAACTAATGTACATTTGTGACAAATTTTGATACGAAAGGGTACTATTGACTTAAAGTCGAACTTAAAATTGATCTGTCGCTGTGGGAAGTTGATACTAAATTATCTGGCATAAGCTTACCAGCCATGTCGTTCATAGCTTTTCTGATTTCCCAGTGATCAATATCTGGTCGGTTGAAGAAGGCCTCGTATCTTCTGTCGAGTTCCTCATCGGTCTCCTGTTGTCCATGCGAATTTCGACAATTTTGCACACCAACAGTCGTCGGTTTCAAAACGGCTGTTCGCAAATTCGAACAAACACGACCAGCGACGAGACGTAGCATTTTCTTGATGAATTAAGTAAATGGAGTACGTTGACTGAATTATATGAAAAATTCCTCTTTTTGATTGCCTTTTGGATCTATTGCGTAAACGGCGAAGACCAGGCCGACCGAGGAGAAGAAAATCTAATATAATGTAAAACAATCTAGATGTGCTTTCGATGGTGAATTATTCTGTCGATTGCGGTGCCCTCTTACAGAGATTTTTTTAAGTGCGTGGAAACTGGATTAACCCATTAAGGCCTAAACGGCCTAAACGGACACATTTTTAGCATCAGTTTAAACGTGGATAATTTGAATATAAAAGCCTTTGGACAAATTTTACTCCCACTATTTATGCTCTTTCAGAATCTTTCGATAAAATTAGGATAAAATAGAATAGGACCCTTAGGATTAAAACGTACCGTGCTCTAATTTGAATTTCAAGATGGCGACTTCCAAAATGGCGCCTAGAAGCTTACAAATCTTTTTAAAACTTAACAAATTTTTTGTTTGAAAACTATAGACTTTAGAGAAAATTTGCTAAGAAGAAAAATGTATTAGAATTGATTAAAGAACCTTCTCAAATTTTTTTGCAGATTTTTAAATGACTTTTTTAAAAATTTCGATTTTTGGAATTTTTAAAAAAACAAAAAGTGTATCAATACATTGTGATGAAATTTAAGATGGTTCTTTAACCAATTCTAAGACATTTTTGTTCTTAGCAAATTTTCTCTAAAGTCTATAGTTTTTAAGAAAAAAATTTATTAAGTTTTAAAAAGATTTTTGAGCTTCTAGGCGCCATTTTGGAAGTCGCCATCTTGAAATTTCAATTAGAACACGGTACGTTTTAATTATAAGGGTCCATGGACGCGATATTTTCACCTTAGACATGTTTCCCAATTTAATTTGCAGGTGAAAGTGATGTTAGAATGAAAAATAAATTTAAAAAAAACATGTTTTTTTTACAAAAAAACGTGTATAACTTTTTTGCTTTTCATTTTATCGAAATTTTATTGAAAGATTCTGAAAGAGCATACAATTTTACCTCAGAAATAGTGGGAGTAAATTTTTTCCAAATGCTTTTATATGCAAATTATCGACGTTCAAACTGTTGCTCAAAATGTGTCCGTTTAGGCCTTAATGGGTTAAGGGGGTTCTAAAGTAGTTCGCCGGTAAAATAGGAAATTTAAATATAATTTTGGAATTTCCTGCCTTACCGGCGTTACTTTAGAACCCCCTTATTTAATAATAATGATGAAAAGGTATTCAATTGTTGCAGATTGTAATAAAGATTTGTTATTTATAATATTATTACTTTGTCGGTCGTTTTAGTATTTTTCGTAATTTCAGTACAGCCTATTACCTAAAGAAGATTTCAATATATGAAATTAAGGGGGTTCTAAAGCGGTCCACAAGTAAGGTAGTAAATTTCACTAAAAATCTTAAATTAATGGTGACTTAATAAAATTTTCAAAATACAGGCTCTGTAAAGGCAATTCTAATTACTATTGGCGCGTTTCTAGAAAATTCCAAAGAAATTAGTTGAAAATTTACCGAGAATTTTCGGATATGAATAAAAATTACTTATTTCCGAAAATTCTCGGTCAGTTCTGAATTAATGTCTTAGATATTTTCTAATTTTATCTATAGTAATTAGAATTGCCTTTACAGAGCCCGAATATTGAAAGTGCTATTCAGTAATTTTTTATTTACGGTTTTCAGTGAAAATTCCTACCTTATCGATCGAGCTCTTTAAAACCCCCTTAAATCGAAAAACCGAATTCAAACAGAATGAATTCGGATTTATAAGCCACTATTTCTGAAATTTAATGTTTTTTAGTTCGTATTAATATTTTATTGTGCATTGAGGGGGTTATAAAGTGGTCCTTCGGTAAGGTAGGTAGTTTCACTTAAGAAAGTAAATTTAAGGGGTTCTAAAGTGCTCGATAAGGTAGGAATTTTAACTAAAAACCGTAAATAAAAAGTGACTGAGACGATTTTTCGAAATTCAGGCTATTTAAGGGCAATTTTAATTACTATAGATGGTATCATAGAAAATGCCAAAAATATTAATTGAGAGATTTTTATAGTAGAATAAGTGATTTTTTTTATTTCCAAAAATTCTCGGTCAGTTCTCAATTAATATCTTTGGTATTTTTTAAGAAACCGTTTATAGTAATTAGAATTGCCTTAGCAGAGCCCGAATTTTGAAAATTGTATTCGATCATCCTTAATTTACGATTTTTAATGAAATTTCCTACCTTAACGGCGGACTACATTAGAACATAAATAAATCTTTCTTTCTTTTCTGACTCTTTCGTAAGTGAAATGTTCTTTGATTGTTCTTGTATTGTATGTCAGATTTAATTGGTGTTAAATAAATTAGACAGTTGACGTTTCGGTCATTTGTTTTGACCCTCTTCAGAATATATTTCTATATATAAAAAAATTATAAAATAATATATATTATAGTGACAAAATTACAATAATAAAAAACTTTTTTTAATATTTCTGAAAAACTTGTCAGTATCTTTTGTTTATGGTTTTATTGGGGTTTTGAGTTTGGTTAATTTTGTTTCTGCTTACCTGTAGTAAATTGTTGTGTTGATATTGTCGTGAGCCGGTTTTGAATTTAGGAACTGTAAAAATAATTATTTTATTGAGTTTTCGCTCAGTAAGCAGAAAAAAAAGAAAGTAGAAAATATCACTGTATTTTTTAGAGAATAAAAAAAAGAAATTTGTGTGAATATTCACGTACTTGTGCTTCTATTATATGAAAGGAGACTGAAAAGTTTTTCAGATTACATAATATTCTGTGTACATTTAGTTTTCGTTCTATTTACATTTATTGTTTTGATTTTTGAACTTGAAGTAGAGGTATATATTTGTCCGGTAAGTTTGACTTTTCAAAGCGGATGTTTACTGATTTGTTGTTATTTTTGATAAAAAAGTTTTCCATATCTAGCAATAGAAAGAAATAAATACAAAAGAAAACATATGGAAAACTTTTTTATCAAAAATAACAACAAATCAGTAAACATCCGCTTTGAAAAGTCAAACTTACCGGACACATATATACCTCTACTTCAAGTTCAAAAATCAAAACAATAAATGTAAATAGAACGAAAACTAAATGTACACAGAATATTATGTAGTCTGAAAAACTTTTCAGTCTCCTTTCATACAATAGAAGCACAAGTACGTGAATATTCACACAAATTTCTTTTTTTTATTCTCTAAAAAATACAGTGATATTTTCTCCTTTTTTTTTCTGCTTACTGAGCGAAAACTCAATAAAATAAGGTGCACTTTGACAAGACCCAGAACTAACAAAATTACTCATACTATACACCCTATATATATTTTACATACGCACAGTACATGCCAGGTACATACACTGTAACGATTTTTAATCTTCGCCGGGATTTCACCGGTCAAGGTCATCCACCGCACGGTTGACCTTGCTCCGTTTGAACTGTCGGTCGACAGAAACCCGCGGCGCACCAAACCGTCCACCGACTAACTCGTTATCGGAGCGGATAGGATGGGTCGTTATAAAAATTGCCGGTTCATAACCCAAACAAAATATAATACTAAGTGCGTTTATTGGTATTTACAATGATGTTAAGAACCCGCACAAAATAAAACATAAAAATAAACGCTGCGAGGTGTCGCCGCAAACTCTACCGCGCTTTCGGTTATATAAAAAAAAAGATGACCGCAATCATAAAGAGAGGGGAAGAGAGAGAAGGATGAACCTTGTCGGTACGGCCAAGCCGGTACTTACATTGAATGGTGAAGCTGCCACCAACGCTCCAGTAATCTCACAGGATCAACTTTCACCCACGATTAGTGTCCGTGACGGAATTGTATGATTTTCGCGCACAAGACGGTTCGCGTGGCTCGAGGAAATCGAATCTGTCGACTTTCGTCGTTCCGATCCCCGAGCTTTTCGCGCTTGCTCCCCTCCCGATCGTCTCCTCTCTTTCTCTTCGCCTCTCTCTGTCTCTTTCTTTCCGGGATCGTACCTGAAACAATTAATCTAAATAATTAATATATTATTTAACCGATGAAGACGGTTCGCCGTAACAAGAGTGTCCGATACCCCGGTGCTCTTGTTACACTCCCCGTCCCCAGACGCCGCGTACCGGGAGCGGTACCGGCTCGACCTTGCGTACAGACAAGTCGGTTATTTCCATGATCAGGCTATTGGGACAGAAAAATAAAAAGATCAAAATTATAACAATCAAGAAGGAGAAATAAATAAATAAATAAATAAGTAAGAGTGAAAGGATGGGAAGGAGGATAGGTGAATTAGTACTCTCCTCTTTGTTTCCCCAACCTTTATATTTTTAAAGGGTTAAGGTCCCCACCCTGTACAACGTAGGGGCCGTTAGGCCATTATAATTGATTAGCCGCCGGTATTGCCGGTGAAGCCGGTCTTTCGGTAAAGCCGGTCTTGCCGGGGAAGCCGGTCTTGCCGGTAATTTATTGGCCCTGCTGGTACCGGGTTATCCGGTCTGCAAGAGTACGACGCTCCTGTTGCCGGAGTTGATAAGTCGCCTCTTCTGCGGCTCTCTCTCGGGCTTCCGCGCGTTGGAGGTGGCGTCGAGCCGTCTCCGTCGCTTCCTTGGCGCGGCGCCTCTCCTCACTCACCCGTGCCGCCTTCCTGGCTTGCTCGGCCTGGTACTCTGCATACCAGGTGTCGCAGAATGCCCGTTTCCTCTGGTAACTATCCACTCTTTTTACCCAGGCGGCGGTATCTGGGTGCCCCTGCACCCCATATCGGGCGCAATAGCCCCGGAGGTTAGCGAACGCCTTCGCCCTTGATTCGTCGGCCTCCCGATCCCGTGTGCGGGCTTCCTGGAGAGCTTCTGCCACTGGCTCCCATGCTGCGGCCGCGGGATTGGCCAGCCGGCTTTCTTCCTCTTGCAGGGCGGCCTGGTTTGGTTCCTCTGTAAGAGCAAGGGCCGCCACTGCCGCCCAAAGCTCTTCATTTCCGGACGCCATTATTCGTATCAGGGTTCTGAAAAAGAAAGATGAAACCATCGATTAAAATTCGGTTAGTTTAACTTCTCACGTTTAATCGGGTCGTCCGAGTCGCCCGTCGCAATGCGTCATTACTACCCCCGGTTCCATCTCGCGATTCGATTTTATCCCCTCGAGCCTGTTCAATCGCGGTCGCTACTAATTTTCGTGGTCGTCCGGGCCCGCGTTTTACCGGCGCTCGCAGTTTACCTAACTGGTCACGCTGACCACGCTCGCTCGCTAAATCCGATTCTTCCGGTCGATCTTCGGGGTTAACCCCCTCTTCCGGTTGATCTTCTGGGTTGTCTCCCTCTTCCGGTTGATCTTCGTGAAACGGTTTTAAATCTACGACGTGGCTCACACCGTCATTTCTTCCAAAGTTATCTATTAACTCGTAGGAAGTCTTCCCGATTTTACTTCGGATAGTGAATGGTCCCAGATATTTTGGCGCCAACTTTGCCGTGATCCCCTTGGCCGCTGACGACAGAACTCTATTTCGCCGTAAAACCTTGTCCCCTACTTGATAGTGGATATCTCGGTGTTTGGCGTCATAGTACCCAGTTTGTCGGTGTTGTGCCTCTTCAGACTTGGTCAGCGCTTCCTGATGCAAAGTCCGAAGCTTATTCATCCGAGTTTCCCAACTGCTCAGAGCTTGCCGAGTTTCTTCTTCTTCCCCGGCATGTTCCGTTTGCCGACGCACCATGTTTGGTGGTTCTGGGCGACGACCATAAGTCAGGAACGTCGGACTGAATCCTGTGGATTCTTGTGTCACCGTGTTATACGCGAACGTAAGCTCGCTTATATATCGGTCCCATTCGCGGTGATCCTCTCCAACCTTAGATCGGATCATACTCTTGAAGGTCCGGTTCACTCTCTCTACCGGATTGGCTTGTGGGTGGTACTTCGGAGTATACTCATGTTCGACACCTCGTTCCGCCAAGAACGCGTCAAGTTCCTTGTTCTTAATCTCGAGGCCGTTGTCGGACAAGAATGCCTCCGGTGCTCCGAAACGTAGAAAGATCCTTTCTTCTAGCGCTCGGGTGACGTTATGCGCCGTCAACTTCCGGAGAGGAACGCATTCGATCCATCGAGTGAATAAATCCGCGAAAATAACCAGGAACTCAAATCCTTTTTTACTACGCGGAAATGGTCCCATGGCATCTCCGGCTCCTATTTGTCCCGGTCGCTTAATCCGCCGGTGTCCGAGTTTACCGGCTGGTGCCAATTGTTGTACTTTGCATTTTTGGCATGTCACGCAATTCTTTACGTGCCTGGCAACATCCTTGTGGATCGTACGCCACCAATAATAAGCGGCCACCCGGTCGTAGGTCTTCTTTTGACCTAAGTGCCCGGCCGTGGCTTCTTCGTGGCATTCCCGTAGAACCTCTTCTCTCTTCTTTTTCGGTACCACAAACTTCCACGCGTCGTCATCACCGGTGGTATCTTCCAAAATCGGGTCCGGTCGGTACGTATACATCCGACTCCCGATCACGTTCCAGTACGGATTCTCTTTTGGATTTTCCCGAATTTCAGCTCTTCGGTGTCGATACCATTCCTCGACTTCCTCATTATCATCCGGGGAACTCATCATAGCGACTTCCGGAATCTCGTCTTCGTACATCCGAGATAATGCATCAGGAACGTAGTGTACCGAGCCTGGCCGGTGTTTAACCTCAAAATCGTATGCCTGCATTTTGAGGGCCCACCGGGCTAATCTTCCGGTACGGTTCCTTAGGTTATATAACCATATCAAACTACTATGGTCGGTTATTACCCTGAAATGGTAACCCTCCACATATGGTCGGAACTTTTCAATCGCCCAAAGGACGGCCAGACATTCTCTTTCTGTTACAGAGTAGTTTCGTTCGGCAGAATTCAGTGTCCGACTAGCGAACCCCAGTACTCTTTCTTGGCCTTCGTGCTCTTGAGTGAGTACTGCGCCAAGTCCACTATCGCTGGCGTCGGTCTGAAGTGTGAATTCCGCTGTGAAATCCGGTCTTTGCAATACCGGCGCCGTAGCAATCATCGCCTTAATTTTCTCAAATGCGATGTGACGATCTTCGGACCATATGTAACGAACATCTTTCTTGGTCAGATGGGTTAATGGCTCGGCTATCGTTGCAAAATCTTGAAGGAATTTCCGGTACCATGATGCCATGCCCATAAATCTCCGAAGTTGCTTAAGATTTTTCGGGGCCGGATAATCCAGTATTGGAGCTATCTTGTCCGGGTCCGGTTTGAAGCCATGTTCATTGAATGACTCCGAGGTATTTTACTTCCTCCCGGCAGAAATGACTTTTCTCCCGGTTCACTGTAAGTCCGGCACCCAGTATTTTCTGTAAAACGTGTTTTAGCCAATACAAATGGCTTTCAAACGTTTCTGTGACGATAATTATATCGTCCAGATAAGCAAACGCATGTGGATCTAACTCCGGGCCGATCAGTGAATCCAGGAGAGCTTGAAACGTAGCCGGCGCACAGTGGTCACTTCGAGTGATCACAGATTTTTTTTTTTTCAAAAATACGCGCGAAGGTTAAAATCTGAACGTATGGTAACAAATTTTTTTTTAAATTCTCGTTATAGATTGTACTTTAACGAGTCGCTGCCAAAAATTCGAGATAAACAATTGTAATATTAAAAAAGTTAATAACATTCGCTATATGTTAATAGCAAGAAGTTTAAAATGACCCATGACCTTATTCCACTTATAATTTGACTTAGAAATCGTTATATCAGGGTTTTAAGGTCGCTGATTACGAATGTGAGGTCATAATTCAGAAATTCAAAATGGCGGATCCAGTATGGCGGATCTAATTCGGAAAAAATATGCAAATGATAATAAAATGGGTATCATGGTATTTTCGGGGTCGCTGATTACGAAATTGAGATCGTAAAATAGAAATTCAAAATGGCGGATCCAATATGGCGGATCCGATTTTGAAAAAATATGGAAATGATAATAAAATGAGTATCTTCGGGTTTTCGAGGTCGCTTTCGACGGAACAGAGGCTATAAAAATGGAATTCCACCGTATGAAGTATTTAGCGGAAAAAAATATTAAAGATATAGATTTAATAGGCAGTGTTAAACGATTCATAACCTTGTTTATGCACTTTTACTTTTGCTTGATTTATTTATAAAATTTGTAACGAAAACTAATTTAGCGGAAACAGAATAGAATAATAAATCCAGAATATTTTTGGAATATTGCAGTCAGAATAATGGGACTTTGGTGATATTCTTTCAAATAATATATTCTAGAAATACATTAAGCAGAATATTGAAAAGAAAATATTTTTGACATACATATTATATTAAACGAAATGTTTTAAATTCAATATTCTATGAATATTTAATCTGTGACTTCACATTATCCACACTCGTATGGCATTCTAAAAATATTTGATTTAAAATATGGCAATATATCTATAGATACTTGAAATATTTTTCCAATAATACAATTGTAATATTCTACAAAATATCGAATGAACTATTCTGAAAATATTTCATGCTGAACATTTATGTTTCTAGAATATCACCAAAGTCCCATTATTCTGACTGCAATATTCCAAAAATATTCTGGAAATATTCTAGAAATATTTATAAATTTATTGAATAACATATACTTGTTTTAAGTAAAACATGTATTTTTAAAAATTAATAAAGTAACAGTAAAAAATGCATAAAGAAGGTTATGAATCATTTAACACTGCCTAATAAGTCTGTATCTGCAATGTTTGTTTCCGCTAAATTAGTTTTCGTTACAAATTTTATAAATAAATCAAGTAAAAGTAAAAGTGCATAAACAAGGTTATGAATCGTTTAACACTGCCTATTAAATCTATATCTTTAATATTTTTTCCGCTAAATACTTCATACGGTGGAATTCCATTTTTATAGCCTCTGTTTCGTCGAAAGCGACCTCGAAAACCCGAAGATACTCATTTTATTATCATTTCCATATTTTTTCAAAATCGGATCCGCCATATTGGATCCGCCATTTTGAATTTCTATTTTACGATCTCAATTTCGTAATCAGCGACCCCGAAAATACCATGATACCCATTTTATTATCATTTGCATATTTTTTCCGAATTAGATCCGCCATACTGGATCCGCCATTTTGAATTTCTGAATTATGACCTCACATTCGTAATCAGCGACCTTAAAACCCTGATATAACGATTTCTAAGTCAAATTATAAGTGGAATAAGGTCATGGGTCATTTTAAACTTCTTGCTATTAACATATAGCGAATGTTATTAACTTTTTTAATATTACAATTGTTTATCTCGAATTTTTGGCAGCGACTCGTTAAAGTACAATCTATAACGAGAATTTAAAAAAAAATTTGTTACCATACGTTCAGATTTTAACCTTCGCGCGTATTTTTGAAAAAAAAAAAATCTGTGATCACTCGAAGTGATCACTGTGCGGCGCTCCTGTTAATCCATACGGCATTCTCCTAAACTGGAACAGTCCTTTTCCGGGCACTGTGAATGCCGTCATTGGTCGAGCCTCTTTCTTCATCCGGATCTGGTGATACGCGCTACTCAAATCTAGCGTTGAAATGTAACGCGCTCGTTGCAGTTTCCGGTGAATTGTATCCATGTACGGAATTGGATATGCATTTGCTTCCGTCACTGCGTTCAGCTTCCGGTAGTCTACACAAAACCGGTATGTTCCGTTTGACTTCCGGACCATCACGACCGGACTCGACCAACCACTGGTCGACGGTTCAATGATGCCATCCTCCAGCATTTTGTCCACTTGCCGGTGCATCTCTTCTTCGATCTTCTTGGATACTGGATTATATCTTTGTTTCACCGGTTTTGTCGATGTCAGTACAATATCGTGCTCTACCAGATTGGTACAGCCTAGAGTAGTACCGGAAGACATTTCTTCAGCAAATCTTGTAGCGTCTGGTTTTCATCCTCTGATAACCTCATTGTGCCCGTGGTATTTGATTCAGTCGGACTCTCTGTCGTTAAGCTACCGACTTCCAATGGCACTCCAAGTGCTATCCCTTCCACTTGGATGACATTTTGTCGTGGTTCCAATCTCGCATCAAATATACGGACGAAATCCGCCCCGAGGAGGCAATCCACTTCCAACCGAGGCATAATCATAACCTCGATCTGCCGGGTGACTCCTTGTATATTAAAAGGTAGCCGGACTAACCCCACAATCGGTGAAATTGTACCATCTGCCACTTTCGCACCCGGTCCTTCGTACGGCGTCATTTGGCTTTCACTGGCCGATACAATTTGTAGCCCGATATTTCCTATAGCGGTCTTCGATGCACCCGGATCAAATAATGCTTTGACTGCAAACCCTGCTATCTTGATTTGCAGCCACCATCTTGCATTGACCGGATTACCATTATTTCCGGTTGTCACCTCTTTTTCCGGTGCATTTGTCAACTTCCGCGAAGTTGAGGCCTTATTCATTGGCCTGGGAACCGTAGTGGCCTGACCTACTGGTTCCTCGATCGGTTTCCCGAACATATCGGACATGTCTTTTTCGTATATCCGGCCGGGTAACTGACACGTCCAGCAGACCAAGTTTTTGCCGGTGGAGCTTGACGAACCTGTTGGCGAGGTCCCTCTCCAAAGTGGTGACTTTCGACCACTATTTCGATACGTGCGGCTCTGTGCATTCTCCGGGCTTTTCCGGCCACTTGTACTCGGTTGCTCGTACCGAGGATATTTCGGGCTGCTTCGGCCCGATCCTCTCTCTACCGATTTATCTGGTTGATTCTGTTTGAACCACGTTTTGTTATATGCCGGTTTCCTGTTATCTGGCTTCGGTGACTTGGGCCTTCTCGATTCATCCCGAGCCTGTCGCTCCTTTATTTCGCGCATTTCCTCACGCATTTTGGCCAGTTCCTTTAAAATTTGACCTAGCTCGTTTTTCGGCGGCTCGGTCACCGCGGCCACTTGTTGTTGTGCCTTGGCAAACTTCTTCGGTTTGCCATAGGCTACTTCTGACACCAAAGTTCCTTCTGGTGGAGGGGGTTCCCGGTAATTCTTCCGGTCTTCCTCAGCGCTTTCCGCTTCAGCTGCCGCCACCATAAAATCTTCCAACGTCCGGATTCGGTCCATCCGAACTCGCCATTGTAGATCCGGTTTCATGTTCCGGTATAGGAAATCCAGTTGTTGGTTTACCGACAATGATGCTGGATACAACTCCAAAAGCGTCATTAGACATCCGATGTAATCTCGGACGGGTTCGTCGATGCCTTGGGTGCGGGCATTGGCTTCGGCCCAGAGCCTTTGGGCATCACGTTGGCTAAATCCATAGCAGCGTTTTGCCGATGTGCAAAAATCCTGCCAGGTCCTCCAGGAATTTTTAGCGGCGCTATACCAGCGTTTCGCTGATCCGGTCAATAACTCCGGCAGCGCGCTCAGCATCTCCTCGTCAGATAGATTAGCCGGTCCTCGGCATTCCTCCAATCTTGTCAGGAACGCCTCTATCCGGCTGTCCTTGGATCCGGAGAACGTCAGTCTCCATTGTCGGACTATTTTACCGACATCTCGAGGGCCTGCTTCCGACCTTGTGGACGTGAACCTACTTCCAGACGGCCAGACAGTCTGGATGTCACCCCTCCCCCCAGAGGCATCCAATTCTCTGTGAAGGGGATGGTTCGGAATTACTTCCGGTTCACGATCTTGTTGATTCGGTTGTCTTTGATTCTCTATATCAACTGTTGAATTCCGGAAATCTTCGTAGTAATTTAGTCCGAACGTATTTTGAAAATTTACTTTCGATCTTCTGGGATTCCGTCCGGTTTGATCTCCTATTTGCGTACTTGAAGCCGGCATTTGGTTCATAGTATCTATTCGCGTGGTTAACGTCGTAACCATCTCTATGAGCCTGTTCATTTTGTCGGTTTGCTCCTGCATTTCCCGACTTTGACGCTTCTCTTTTGCTTTCATGGTCTCAAAATACGCTGCGGCTGTCCTTGAGACCATGGTTTCCGTGCCATCTGGTAATAGGTACAGAATTAAATCTGTCGGAGACACTCTCTCAATAGTCGACATTCTTATGTTCGACATTGAACCGGTCCCTTCCGTTCTGGTTACTCCATATCCAGAAACACTGGGTACTCTTTGAATTGCCGATGACATAGTCGGCTGTGAAGAAGTCACTGTTGTCACAGCAGTGGTTGTTGTGATTACCGGTATTTCTCGTTCTAGAAAACCGGATCGTTCTTCACCATCATAAATCTCTTCTTCTTGTCCAGAGACTTCCTCTTCTTGGCCGGTACTTTCTTGTCTTAACAAATGCATCGTCTTTTACAGAAACGTTGTTAATTTATCATTTCTGGATTGGACAAGCTGTTGTTCATCAGCCTGCGGATTCGGCATAAAATCCGTTGCTGTATAGTCGCCAATCATACGCCGGTATAATTGGTCGACTAATAACGTTCTCCGGCCATCTTGTCTCAATTCGAGCTCTCGCAGAGATTTAAATAGCTCGTTATCGTCGAGTTGACAGAGCCATCTATCGACATCTAAGTCCTGTAATTGTTCTTCTATGTTCGAATAGCTTTCATTGAACTCTGCCATCTTCCGGATGAGTTTACAATCGATTTTCGGAGTTTTTATTATAATTACACGAAAGTATACCAAATTATATAAAAATTAAATATTATATTTTATAACCGAATTTAACTGTTCGGACTGACTTTTTGAAATTATGTATCGTATGTTAACTTAAACTCAAAAACAACAAGAAAATAATTTATCTGATTACTAATTGAGCGATACGTCAAATTTTCTCAAGTTTTGTTCTCTTCTTTTTTTTAACTATCTAGTATCGTTTCGCTATGCACGTCGCCGGTTTCTTTATTATTGGAAATTTTCTAAATTTCGGCAATTTGATTTTGTCGGTTTTCTAAATCGGGATATTTCCGGTGAACTGATGTTCACTTCGTATTGTCTTCCGGTTTCCCTACCGGTTTTGATCCGACAACACGTTTTGCTGGGTTTGTACCGCAAAATTTGATTCAACCGGTTTAATTTTATGCTAGCGTCGGTATATTGAAAACTGGTAAATTTTTACCTGTCGTAACCGATTAATCGATACTACCGGACTATGAAATGGCCGTAATAATAAAAAAAACTAATCACAATAATTAATTTTTTTTTTTTTTTTTTTTTTATATTTACTACTAAACTATCTTAAGTCAACGTATGAAGAAGAGTTACAGCATTTTTCAAAAGGTCAAAAAAAAACTATACTCAAAAATTATTTTCTTTTTATTATATTTTTAATTCCCGAGGAGAATTTTATCCAAGAAAATTTTAACCAAATATTTAATTTTCAATTCCTAACTCGGTATACTAATCGGATTTATTGTTTTTCCACTCTTAGTTTTCTCCGCTTCTCGGCATTTATGTTCACTTATTTTCTATTATTATTCTAACACATAATATCATTGTATACATATAATAATATTTTATATATAATATTTAATATTACTTAATATTATAATATTGTATAATTATTGTATTCCTAAATATATTTATTATTTTAACTTAAATTTTTAATTTCACCATTTTGAAAATAAAAATTTAATTATAGTCGTTGGAATTCTCCGAACTACCGGATTTATGAAAGAAATTCCAAAACAAACGACTATAATATTTCCAAATTTAAAATTTAAAAATTAAATATTTAACTGCAAGTAAAAATTAATTAGAAAGAGTAAATATATATCAATTTACGTTTTCAAAATAAGGAAAATTAATATTTTCTAATAATCGGACGAATTTCAAGAATTTGCCGACTTATGAAAGGAATTCCTGGAAAACGATTATTTTATTTTAGAAATACAGTAATTCCGAATTATAATGCGGAAATAAACACTTATTTTCTAAATAATTAATTTTAACTCTTTTTCTTTTTGGTATTCGCCAATTTTAATTATTCTATGAACGCATTTATAATTTTTCGGTTTAATTCTGAAACATTCAATAATATTAACTTTTTAATTTCCGAATTCTGAAATTAAAATATATTTCCTGTTATTAAATTTGGCGAATTGTTCGAGCTTTATTCTTTGTTTACGTGCCGCAAACGTAAACAGTGCTCGTTTCTACGCACGCTTAATTTTCGCTATAAACAATTTTCTCCGATTTGTTCAAAATTTCTTTTGTTTCGAATTTTTCGAACTTTTTGAAATTTTGAACGATTTACTCTAATTTAACCGGCAAATTTAAAAAATCTTTCGTTGTCTGTCAATTTAGACCCACGAAAAAATTTTTAAATTAAAATAACAACACATTTAACGTAAGCACGAATTTAAATATATACAAACACAGTACTGCGGAGTAGAATCTTTTGTGAATGTCGAATATTTTGGTGATTTCATCATGAGCAGACAGGGAAGAAAGGCGAATGTTCCTGAAGAAAACATTATGAGGGCGATTTTGAAAAGAAAAGATGATTTTTTTAAACCAAACGGAAAACTGAATAGTAAAACCGACCACGTGTGGGAGGAATTGTCCACTGAACTCGATAAAAAATTGCATGCAAGTACACTTTATATTAAAATGTGCATGCCGGACTTCCTGGTAAAAATAAACAATGGATATATTCCCGAAAGAAATATTCAGAATTCCATAAATGTATCGACGAATATTAGCATGCACGACGATTCAAGAAACGACGAGTACGCGGAATTCTCTATTTTTTGCCATAAAACAGACTTCGAGGACATGCTGATAAAAAAAGGATTCCGACGTAAGGGAACCAACACGAAACAAAGAATATTCGCGGGTTTGTTTACGTCTGGAGCCTGGAAAATGGGAAGAGTGGATTTCCAATGAAATCTGGAAATCGGCAAAACTGAAATGTGGTTTCAATTTTTATCGCCATGCTATTTCCTCGGAGGGTTCGGGTGGAAACATTGAAGGTACGTAAATTTCATTAATTTATGTTTTATGCTATTATTTAAATGCTATCATCGCTTGTCTGTGCCACTTTAAGGCACACGCTCCATGGCGTGGTGCTATAGTTTATTTCGGTTTGTATCCGTTAGTTTGGACCTCCCTGCTGGCCAGCATGCAGCATGGTTGAACCTTAGCTGATAGAGCCCGAGCAGATCGTAAGCCACAACACCCCCACCACGAGAAGGTGGACACATGGGGGCACCCAGCCAATCAAGGCAAGGTCGTAAGAATCCCAGCCACTTAAGGCAAGGTACGCGATGACCCAGCCAGTCAAGGCAAGATCGAGAATGACCCAGCCAATCAAGGCAAGGTCGTAAGAAGCCCAACCACTTAAGGCAAGGTAAGTGATGACCCAGACGGTCAAGGCAATATCGAGAATGACCCAGCCAGTCAAGGCAAGGTCGAGAATGATCCAGCCAATCAAGGCAAGGTCGTAAGAATCCCAGCCACTTAAGGCAAGGTACGCGATGACCCAGCCAGTCAAGGCAAGATCGAGAATGACCCAGTCAATCAAGGCAAGGTCGTAAGCATCCCAACCCCTTAAGGCAAGGTAAGTGATGACCCAGCCGGTCAAGACAAGATCGACCTTGTTACTTACGATCTTTTTCGATCTTTGTCGATATTTTTCAATCATATCGATCATTTTCGATCACATCGATAGTTTTCTCTCATTTTCGATCCTTTTCGATCTTCTTCGATCTTTCTCGATCTTTTTCGATCATTTTGACCATTTCCGTGGTAAAGGTGAGGGGTTCCATTAAAAAAATCGACTTGATATTAAAATGACCTTCAAGGTAGCGGCTAAGGTCAAGGTCAAGGTCACATTATGGCGTAAAATCTTCCGCTCTTTCCATTTCCGGGTTAAAAATAAAGGGTTCCATTTGAAAAAATTGACTTGATATTGAAATGACCTTGAAGGCCATCGTCAAGGTCAATGTCAAGGTCACCATAAGTTAGCTCTGTCTGTACCCTTCAACTTTTGTTTAAACAAATTTCCTCCAAAATGCTTACCATCCGAGATATTCTAATCCGTTATTTAAAATGGGACACCCTGTATATACATATAATTCGTCAAAGATATCTTGAAAGTGTCGAAAAGATATTTGAAGGATATCTTTTAGATATCTATAAGACATCTTTTAGATATATCGAAATAGTAGTTTTCGATACAAGGGCGTATGCGTAAAGAACTTTACACACACACACACACACACGTATGCCGAAATATTGTTTACGTACGGCATTTTCGTGCGTAAAGTATAATCGAGTGCGTAAAGTTTACTTTACGCACAAGTTTACTTTACGCACCGAAAAGATGTACATAATAGTTATTTTCGTATATCAAGGGCTTAATGAACTAAAAAGGGATTAAAGAACTTATGCGCCCGTACGTGATCACCATGTCGGAGGGGTTGGCGAAGACTACCTGGGGGGCAAGGGGTCGAAACGTCGAAATTTGATGAAAAGCTATAGGATAATTTTTTTGACGAGGTGACCAAATTCAATACTTTTTCAAACAATAGTCATAAGCATTTTAAACCAGTTTTTATGGCATTATCGTTGACTTTAGGAAGAAAATGCATACAACCTTTTTTGTAGAGAATTTAATGCTCTATCTTTTTTGTTCGGAACATTTTTTAATAAAATTTGTATTTTTACAAAATAAATGCAAAAAACTACGAAGAAACTTAATTGGGGATAATATTTTTTAGTAACGGACGGATGGATCTGCGCAAAATCTAATCAGATCTAAGTTATGCCAATATAGTATTTTAAAAAAAAATTATGTCATTAAGCTTATCCGTACGCGAGTTATCGCGCTACAAAAAAAACGGGACGTACGGACGTACGTACGTACAAGATCACGAATACAAATTTTGTTATTGTTGAATTGGGCTCCTTAGGGTCTAAAACGTTGACGTTTGATGAAAAACTATAGGGTAATTTTTATGCCCGAAGTGACCAAATTCAATATTTCGTCCAGACCTAAGGTCTGGGTCGAAGTAAAACTACATAAAAAAACAACATCGCCGAGACAATCAACATCGCGTACTCTGTTCTTCGGTAATAGTAGTATGGCAGAATTAAAACAAACGATGGCCACACCAGCAGTAGATTATACACAATATTTTGTCGTCATGGATAGAGTAAGAAAATGGAATTGTAGATATGATGGAGGAAAAGAACTCATTGCTTTTATAGAAAGAATCGAAGAAATAGCAGAAGCTTATGGGATCGAAAAGAATCTACCACCAAGAACAATGCCAGAATTATTGAAAGGCAGAGCAGGAGTCTGGTACCGAAATAATAATCAACAATGGATGGAATGGAATACATTCAAAGTAGATTTCTTAAAATTTTTTGTTCATGACAGCTATTTTGACAATCTGGCTGACACGATTATTCAAAGAAGTCAGAAACAAAAGGAGAATTTTAAAGATTACGTGCTGACATTGTAGAGTTTGATGAGACATGCCCCATTAACCGAAGAAGAACAACTGAAAAGAACCTATCATAATAGCAGGGTAGAGTATAGATTGTATATACACAGACGAGATTTTTCAAATCTTACTCAACTGATAGGTCTAGCAGAAGAATTCGAGGATTTAAAAAAAGAAAATCCGACACCAATATCAACTATAAGTACTAAACAACAAGAAGAAAGGTTACGAGTGGTAGACGATGAGACACGAGGGAAAATAAATGTAAAGACAGCATGCAGAAGATGTGGTAAAGAAGGTCCCATAGCGAGAGGATGCCAGGGGCAGAGAATAAAGTTTTGTTGGACATGCGGAAAACGAAACGTAAGTACATGGGATTGCTGCCAACAGGACCAGAGAAACGGAGATTGGCATCGAAGAACAAAGAGCAATTTTGATGCCGAACCACATCAATGCCTCTCGCCAAAATTAGAGTGGCGAGATAACCACATCATCGCCAAGATAAAGTTCGGGGAACGAGAAAGAGATGCTATAGTTGATACTGGTGCGACGAGAAGTTTCATTGCAGAAGACGCGCTTAATCTCAGATAATGGGACACCGATTATAGGGAATAAATTGAAACGGTATTTAACGGAGACTGGGATTGACCATAGGTTCACGGTACCATGCACACCACAAGAAAACCCGACGGAACGTGTGAACCGGACCGTGAAAACAATAATGGCACAAATGTCTAAGAGACATAAAGACTGGAACGATCTCCTGCCCGAAATATCATTAGTGATAAATTCGTCGGCAGCAGATAGTACTAATTATAGTCCGGTATTTTTAGTTCAGGGACGAGAGTTACAACTACCAGGTACTTTATTTCGAGAAATTCAAGAAAATCCAAATAACTTTCCAACCGGGGTCCAAAGAGCGCAAGACACCCGAGACGCAATAAGAGTAGTACGGAGGACGAGTGAGAAGTCAGCAGGGAGTCAAGCGAGGTATTATAATCGATCGCGAAGGAGTTGGAAACCCGAACTAGGAGGGCAAGTACTTGCTCGTGAACACCCTTCATCAAACGCTGCTACAGGATTCACGGCAAAGTTAGCTCCAAAGTACGGGGAACCATTTTCCATCCAATCATATATCTCACCGATACTCGTAAAAATTAGACACTGTGAAACCAACCAAATTCGCACGATACATTTGCAGGATATAAAACCGTACTATGGGCGGAGAGGCGAAGAGGTCGATAGAGAAGAGCCGAAGAAAAAACAAGAAGAAGAGGAAACAGGATTTGGAATCAGTGGCAGTGATTCCAGACGACCAACTCCAGGAAGTAACGTCAGCCTCTAACACCAACAACATCGGTAAGACGACTAATATCAGCAAGCTGTCAGACTGTGACTTAGCCCGTTTAAGACCAGGGCGATCCTTGAACGACGTAGTGATCAACGCTGGATTACATCACATCGCGTCTAATCTGTGCGCACAACACCAGAAGGAGCGTTATTGGGTAGCAGATACTTTATTCTACGAATCCTACAAAAGCCACATGTCGGAGGCGTCTAAGTGGATTCGAGCCAGGAAATTTCTCCAAAGAGTAAACTCTTTCAACAAGGACTTCTTGTTGGTACCAGTTCATGAAGATCAACACTGGTACCTGGCCATACTTTGCTTCCCGGCGTTGACAGGACCAAGGTTTGATGAAGACCCTCAAAACTTCGGTGGAGTCTTCATGCCGTTGATCTTGATCCTATATTCTTTGGCTACTACACCCGAACGAGAGCGGCTGAAAACATCCGGCTATTTCTGCAATGGGAGTACAGGTTCCAAAACCCTATGAAGACCAGGGATTTTAACGACTTGTCATTCCCATCTCAGGCGGTCAAGATACCCCAACAAAAGAATGGGAGTGATTGTGGGGTATACCTGTTGGCGCTACGCCGAATGGTTCCTTTTGCAACCCATCCTCAATTTTAGGGGACCTCTCGAGATGACGCCACCATTTAGCGGCCAAGAAAGGCAGGAACTTCTGGACTGCCTTTCCGCGAAGGACATAAATAATAAAGCAAAGGAATGGGATACAGGAGATGTCCTTGAGTTAACCGTAAGCGACATCGAAGACGAAGGGCAAAAACAACCGGAGACATTAGATCAGAAACCGGAAGATGACCAGAAAATCAAGGCTGACATACAGGGAGCATTGATGAAAGTTAAGGAAGACTGTAAGACCAGAACATTCGTCAGAGATTTTCTAGATAAGCGTTTCCGAATTCGTATACCGAAATCTGGAAACATAAAATTTTTCCTATTTCTGGAACAGTGGAGGTGATGCGAGGACAAAAATTATCCGCCAGAAATTTGTCTCACAGACAAAAAAAACGGAAATAAAAAATTTAAATATTTGTTATTTATTTCTTTGAATATTTTTATTGACAAAATCTGAAAGAAGAAAAAAAGACTAAATTAAAGTACGAGAAAGAATAGAAAGAATATTCTAGAACAAAGTCGTTACCTTTTGAAAATGCCTGTTTCTGGTATGAAAAATCCATTACCTTTTTGGTTATCTATAAATTCGGGCCCGAAAACACCGAGAAGGCACTTAGTATCCAACTTTCAAGGAGTAAGGTAAGCCTAAAGAGATCGAAATCGCAATTTCGTCCCTCTTCACTTACGCATACACCATATTTCATACTCAAATAATTACAATTCCTTAAGTATGAAATAAATACATTGAAACAAACACTTAGAATAAGTTCGCACTCGGGAGTAAGTTGACAGGTAGTTACGGTTCACCCGAAGGAATCTGAATTCTCTCGGTCGAACTATAATACCGTCAAAATCGTTATTCAATATTATCGCCAAGAAATTTCAATATTTTGGCAATAGTATTGGAGAGGATATAAAAAAAGTAAACAGATAAGTAATAAAACATTGACAGATACATATGTCGATCGCGTATCGCGTACCGGTATAGTGACAAAGAGCGAGGGAAATTTGAAGGCGCTGTTGACTCATAAAGGGCGCTGCGATAATTTTTGGGGTAAATTTTAATTTTATAGATTTTAGACGCCGTAACATTTAAAAATTGAGTGTTTCGGTATTCGCTGAAACACGTGAAATAGTATATTACCTAACAAGGGTGTAAAGTGTACTTTTACGCACCGGGCGGGAACTATGCACATGAGACGCCGAAGGCGCTGAGTGATGTGTAAAATTCCCGATCGATGCGTAATAGTTATACTTTACACCCATGTTAGGTATCCTAGTTTTTGTAATTGGGTGCGTAAAGAGAGTGCGTAAAGTTTTGATACCTGGATGAGTGCGTAAAGTACAACTTTACGCACGACCGTTCACTTTACGAATTTTATCGTAGGGAGTGCGTAAAAGTGAACTTTACGCACTAACTTTACGCACACAATTACAAAAACAATTTTACTTTTATACCCTACATCATTCTCAGGACCTCAAAATGGCCGCAACAATGAAAATTTCTTTGAAATTTTCTGGACGATCTAACTCAAAAACAACGATCTTTTTTAATACAATGGTAGGATGAAAAGTTCTCAGAATTTATTTAGAAATATCACGGAATTTTTTTAGATTTTTGAAATGAATTTTTTTTTTAAATTTTGCAAAATTTTAATTTATTATCGAAAAATTCTAAAAAAAAATTAGTGTAATCTCTCATGAATTCTAATAGTTTGTTCTCCTTTGTATTTTTTCCGAAAGTTGATAGTTTTTAAGAAAATGAATTTTAAATATTATAGCTTAGGATTTTTTTTTCTCGAAAACTCAACATTTGGGAAAAATTGCAAAGAACAAAAAATTCTTAGAATTCATTATAGAATACAGTAAATTTTTTTCATAAGTTTTCGATAACAAATTACAATTTCGAACAAACTTTTTTAAAAATTCCCAAATGTCATAGAAAAAATCTGAAAAAATTCGAGAGATATTTCTCGATAAATTCTAAGAACTTTTCATTCTTATCATTTTTTAAATAAAGCTCATAGTTTTGAGTTAGGGCGTCCAGAAAATTGTAAAGAAATTTTCATTGTTGCGGCAATTTTGATGTCATTAGAATGATGTAGGGTATAAAATTAAAATTTGTCCTTAAAATTGAAGTATTTTGTTCACCTTTGTTCACGGTTTCAATAGAATCCCAATATTCTAAAGGCTCGAAAAAATTGGTAAAAATAAATATTTCCCAATTTTCTGGACATTGTTTCCAAATTCGGCGCCATATTGGAATTCTCGATGGATGAAACTCAATTTTGACCTCGGAATCTTAAAGAGCGACCTCGAAAATAGTAGGATATGTACCTCTCAATTTTTGTTAACTTCGATTTTGATACGAAATACTGGACTGAAATTGACGCAAGAAGAAGTGGCCGTTGGGCTGGTTAATATGTTAAGAACGCTTGTAAGCCGGAATATTTTCCGGACATGTTACTACCATTATCGTATGTTTGTGTCCGACAATGTTTAAAGTCAATATCACGTTTCTTAAGCAATTCTAGTATATCGGGGAGCAGGACGTTTTGGCGTCGCCGTTTTAGCGCCGGGATGTTTTGGCGACGCCGCGCCGTTTTGGTGCGTAGTTTTTTGGCGCCATTTCCTCTTTCAACTAAATAGGATTGCTGTGACGACATTTTTTTGTATTGTTGTAAATACGGTGATATTTTCTTTGATCTTTTCGTTATTAAATTCTGAGTGTATATTTACCGGGAAATAATGAGGTCCGAGCACTATGCGGTCTACGTGGGTTAAGTTTATTTAGCTCATTATGTTCACACATTTACTGTGAACATAATGCGAGCCGAGTACTTGGAAATTTATGTGTCAGATACAACTCGGAATGTTTCACCTTGCATTCTTTACACCACGGATTAGCGAGTATCGTCGAATCTTTCCAACGCCTGTCCTATGATTTTTATGATTCTTGACCCCCTCCCCCCTCCCGGGAACACGATGCGAGTTGGCCATAAAATTGTGACTGGTTACAGGTTAGTATTTTGCACTAAAATGTCCTCGCACCAAAAAGATCACCGTTAACCCTTTGAAGCATACATTTTTCCTTACGCGGAAAATGGCTGAAAATCGTTACTCGGGGGTTTTTGGGGTCACTGATTACGAATCTGAACTCAGATTTTTAAAATTCAATATGGCGGATCCAAAATGGCGGACCGAAATGTAGAAAAGTTACTTGATTGAGATGAAACTGGGTACTCGGAGGAATTTCGGGGTCGCTGATTACGAATCAGAACTCAGATTTTCAAAATTCAATATGGCGAATCCAAAATGGCGGACCGAAATGTGAAAAATCTACTTGATCGACTGATGAAACTGGAATTATTGTCTGCATTTTTTTTTTAATATTTTTTTTTTATTTTTCGGCAATATTATTTATTTTCAGTAAATAATTTAGAACTAAACGACGAATACAGGTGAGTTTTACAGCCGCGAACTATGACAATTTAACATTCGGGTATGCCATATTGAATTCGCCATTTTGAATATTGAAAATTTGCGTTCAGATTCGTAATCAGCGACCCCGAAAACCCCCGAGTACCCAGTTTCATATCAATCAAGTAACTTTTCCACATTTCGGTCCGCCATTTTGGATCCGCCATATTGAATTTTGAAAATCTGAGTTCAGATTCGTAATCAGCGACCCCAAAAGCCCCCGAGTACCCAGTTTCGTCATGTTTGAGTGACGTTTTCGTCTCAGCATACATTTTTTGTGAAAAAATTCATAAAATTTATAATTTGTTAATTATTTAAACAATTATAACATAATAATTAATGATAAATATTGATTTATTTATGTTTCCTAACATGTTTTCTAAGGTATGAAGTAAAAAATTGCAAGAAAATTGATTAATAATTACCTGAAATATGTAAAAAATGCATTACAAAAAGGTGTCGATCTGGATCGACATCGTGCTTGTAAGGGTTAAAACTGTTTGGCGCCAAAACGTCCCTGGCGCCAAAACGTCCTGTACCCAGTATATCGACAGCTAATGATTTTCCTACGTGACTTTTTATTTGTAGAAAGCAAAAAAACGTTCATTAATACGACCATTTAAATAATACCGAAATATCACTGATAGCTGATCGACACGCGAAAGATCTGGTGTAGAATCTACGACAACTCCCCAATATTTAGCATCCATTATTTCATCTTTAATACAGCTCATAACTTTGTTGGCAAGAAGTTTAATAAATTCTTCGCATATTGTTTTTGACAAGTACGACACATTTCCTTTGCCCTTATTTGCATACATATTTGTGTTCCTTTAAAAAAGGATCAAATTCTGCGATTACCTCGAGCATACCGAGGTAATTGCCATTATTTGACGAACCAATTATTTCATTACTTTTCTCTGCTTTAATAAAATTAATCAATTCGATCATGCATGGATTATGTTCTTTACTGCGTTTTCATGGCCGGAAATAACTTCCTCTCCTTTTTTCCAATTTAAAAATCTACATTTCACATAATGCAATACCGAGATCATTTGAAAATAGTTTACATGCATAGCAAAATACAGAGCCAACAGAGTCGGAAAACGTTAACCATTTTCTTTCGCATTTTTCACCATTGTTTAGTTTCCGTTGGTAATAAATAGGCGAAAAATATCTGTTCTTCATTTTATATTCTCGTTTTGAGGTTTCGAAAGAAGAATCCTTATTTTGAACAAATTGATATTCTTTATCGCAATATTTTCTTCTTTCATTTTCATTTAAATTCAAAGGTCATAAAGAAGGATCTTTGTCCAATGAATCTACAAAAATGAAAAGATAAATCAATATTGTTACAAATTTTGATAATTATATGTAGAAATTGCATATTTTAATGAAGTATACTTGCTTTTTACTTAATTCCCTTGTAAATGAAAAATCCATCCATTTTCATTTACAAAGGAAAGTATTAATTTAAATGAATATTTCTAATTGTACACAAAACTCCACTGATTGTGTATGTTTATATTATTTCATTATACTTGCTTTCTCGCAAGTATTATTTGTTTTTGTTTATTTATGTGAGAAGCGTTATTCACGTTGCGTGGCTTTGAACGAGTATTATTTCGTTCAAATGCCGCCCGACTTAAAACGATACGATTTTCATATGAATATACAAGAACTTTTTTGTTCTTAATGTTATCCAAATACGGATGCAAGATAAGTTCGATTTTTTGATATTCTTGAACGTCTAAGGATGAATTTGAGGAACCTTACTGAGGAGTCCTACGCAAATTCAAGGACGAAACGTTCAATTTTCTAGCTACTGCTGTCTTTATAGATAGCTGTAGCTGGAAGATTTCATTTATTCCTTTTTTAACATCTTAGTAGTACAGTGACCGATTAGACCAAGAAACTACCTTTTCTATTTATTAATTACAACGGTCGAAAACTTTATTCCTTCAAATTGAAATGTAGAAATTATATAGAAAAATAGACTACATATGATTTAAATTTGTAGTACCGGTAAGTATACATAATGTTTTAACATTGACCGGGTTCCGTGGACACGAAAAAGCGAAGATGCTGAAATGAGGAAACGTTGTGATTGGTCGAACACTTCTGCTCAGTATTCCGGAACGTCTGTGGACTATTAATGTTCCGCCAGTTTCCGCATTTTCGCAAATCCACGTGCAGCATGGGACACTCGACATAAGACGTAATCCGTAAACAGACGCCGCAGCGCAACTACGATGCGGTACTTCGTTGCGAATGCAGTTTCAGTAATAGGGCAAATATGCACGCAACGCACATTCACAATATCGGAAATCGGAACTCGATTTTGATACACAGTGCATCGATACGGCTGAATATCGGTACTATAAATATCGATCTAAAAAATCGATATATCGGTCTAAAAATATCGATTCTCATGAAGATCGACATCGATATGGGCATCCTTGCTGGCCTCATTCAACCAACGTCCTCCGGTCAGAACCAGCCGTCAGAATAAATATGCCGCCAGTCAAATCAGCTAGCCGATGCCCAGATCAATTCAACCTGCTGATTGCCAAGTAAATGTAATATACGTTCCACGTGAATGGGATCGGCCATGTTTCAGAAATTGAAGTAATTTTACTGAATATTGCCTGAAGTGATTATTTAATTGCAAAATTGATCACGTTATAAACATTCAAAAATTTCAACACTTTTTTTTTAAATGTATAACTTGCATTAATGCAATATTATCCGAATGTACTTGGGGGAATTTGTGCGAAAAATTTTGAGTTTTAAGATAAAATTATTAACGTTGCGCAAAAAAAGTTTTCCTTATTTATTTAACAATTTTTTTGTTCTATAATTTGTTAACAATCAAGAAGATGATAAAAAAAATTCTGAACAAATTTTTTTAAGAAACTACCAACATCAATATAGATTTAACGTAGGTGCATTTATGCCAGACCAACATATTTGTATTATACAAAAAAAATCAGCAGCAATGTTTTTTTTTCTAAAATAAACTGTACGCACGCGATTATACTTTACGCACGGAAAAGTCGTGCGTGATCAATATTTCGGCACACGTGCGTTAGGGTGGGTCGAAAAACATTTTTTTGATACCCTATACCGCAAAATTCATTTTTACGGACGCCTTTGCGGCCGTAAAAGCTGATTTTACGGACGTGGATACGAAAAATAAAAACTCGCAAAAGACGATCATTTTACCACTTCAAGCAACGTATGATCAATACGTTCAGTGGGGATTTTGACAGGCGTAAGCATTAACCTAATCGCAAGTTTATACGAGTATAAATATTAGTTTACCATGAGTGAAGATCATTGGATAGATGAAAATTATATACCACCGGAATTGATCGAGGCTGCCAATGCAGCAATTTTCCTGATTTTCTGTATGTTGCTCATATTATAATAAACTGATTAAAATGAAAAAAATCATAAAAATATTCTACATAGATTATTTATTTTATATCGGGAGGGCTTCGCCCCCCCGACCCCCCCCCCTCTTTCCCGCCCGAATCGCCTCCTTCACGCACACACATCGCATCTTATGAATTATGAATTTAGCGGTTAGAATATCAAAAAATAATGTTCGTAATACGGCCGTAAGATTTGCGGCCTTATGACGAAAAATATTATTTCTTTAAAATGCTATGGGGCTGGTGCGGAAAAGTTTTACTACCACAAAACAAGGTTCCATGGATTTTTTCAGATTTTTTATCACACTTCTATTGCTGCCGCATCAACCATGAAGTTTAACATTAGTTTTAAATGAGGAAAAACATCTTTTTTAGTTTTTCTTCTGCAATTTCGAGGGAAAATTTTCCAACAATCTATACTTCTAGATATCATTTTTCAGATCGGTTTTACGAAGAATAGCCGTTCTACAATAGACAACAAAAATTCTGACTTATTTATTTCATAATTAACATCCATCATTTTTTTTCGAAAAAGGTAAAAATTACGGATGTTAATTATGAAATAACTAAGTCAGAATTTTTTTGTTGAGTATTGTAGAACGGCTATTCTTCGTAAAATCGATCTGAAAACAGATATCTAGAAGTACAGATTGTTTGAAATTTTTCCCTCGAAATTGCAGAAGAAAAACGAAAAAAGATGTTTTCCCCATTTCAAAACTAATGCTAAACTTCATGACTGATGCGGCAGCAATAAAAGTGTGATAAAAAATCTGAAAAAATTCATGGAACCTTGTTTTGTGGTGGTAAAACTTTTCCGCACCGGCCCCATAGCATTTTTAAAAAATAGTATATTACTCAACGAGGGAAGTAAAAAAGAATGTCTCAGACTGCGTGTAATTTTTACCCGAGGTGAAGCCTTCATTACTTCAGCTTCGACGAAGAACGCACGTATGCAAAGATTCTTTGTGGCTACTTTATTTCAGACCAATAAAGTATTTTTTTAAATAACAGGAACGAAACGCCAATACATCACGTTTTTGAGTCTTTAGCTGTTTATTGAAACGTATCGTTTTTTTTTTGGAATAGGCAAATATATTCTGCTTAAATGCGTATTTAACAAATATATGAAATCTACCAATTATATTCGTAGTATAGCTGTCATTCTCTTTCAATTAAAAAAGCAATTTTATTTCAGAATGCTCGGCATCGAGCGGCCTTCAAACCTATCATCGGATTAGCCCTGTCAATCCGAGCATATATTTCAACACAACAGTAGAAATAGCTCGAACCACGCCATGTGTGCCTCTGATAAAGCAGGCATTAAAGCTGGCGATATCAGTCGCTTCATCGACGGAGTAGAGGTTCTTTACCATACGCAGAGCATCAACCTATTGATGTCACGCGATGGGGTGGTCGATCTTGAAATATTTAGACCACAACCAGCGGAACAGTAACAACCAGCGGAACAGCAACAACCAGCGGAACAGCAACAACCAGCGAAACAGTAACGACCAGCGCAACAGCAACAGCAACACCACCGAAACCGATGAAACACCGTCGACCGGTACCACCGGAACGGCAGTTAAAGGAACGGCGTAAACAGCAATGGTCGCAATCAGCGCAATAACAACAGCGACCATAAACCCAAAATATATCTGGATATGCCATATTTATCGTCGTCGCCTGCAATGGGTCCCTGAGATCGGTTTACTGATCGATATATAAGGAATGTAAGGTTAATTATTAATAAGGAATTATGTTTCCCTCTAGCGGTGGTAGGAAGAACAAGTGGCTATTGTTTACAATGTGCGCGTTTCGTCCTATAGGAACTCGGTTGGACTCGTCAGTAAGGCGACTTAATAATATTTGTAATATTAAAAGTTGATATTTTTAAATAAATTTAGCAGAGAAGGAAAATGCTCAATTTATTTCATAGACATATATGCAAAAAATGTCGTTACACGTGTGCATATGTATTTTGAAGTTCTATTTTTAACAACAAATAATTGGTTGTAAACAACCGCATATAATTATATCGACCTTTTAAAATTATCAAAATTAGTAATGCTAGTTCTTAGTGTATTGTTCATGATTAGTTCTATAGCTTTAATAATTACTGTAAAAGATATAACGGTATGTTGATTGCTGTATGCCTTTCGGCGTTCAATGCTTTGTGTAACTATTTCGACAGGAATGTTGGTAAACAAAGATGTGGCGTATAATCCTATTAATGTATAATGATACGGAATCTCCAGATTGTTTAATTTTCGACCAATTATAAGCTGTTTTCTACATTAGATGACGGTAGTCTTGTACATTTTTTTTAAAGTCTTGAAATTTTTAGTGCTAAAAAATATGTTGGTGAGCTAATCGAGGATGCAATCGGTCTCATTTTATGTATTTTCGAAAGTCCGTATAATTTAGACTGACATTTATCTGTTTGTGTTAAACATTTATTTTTATACTTGATTCGAAAATAATCATTATTATTCCACTCGCTGCAAATCTTTTAAAATGTTGATTGTAATGGTTTTAATAGATTGCAATCCAATTCTAAATAAGTACTATTGTCTTATAACAAAGTGTTCATCTTAGCAATCTGTCTTTTTGAACGCATCACTAGCATTACCTTTATCAACAAATATAAATAGTATATTCTTGATCTTTCTAATAAATTTTTATGTTTGTAATTTTTGTCTCGAACGGACCTTATTCTGCTGTTCTTATTAAACAAAGTACCTGACTCGGATAATCGATCTAGCTATTTCTTTCTTATTTGAAAATTTACCGAGTGCTCAATTCTACGAATTATATTTATGATTATGGACCATGGATTGGAATTGATCAACCTTTTAAGTCCATCTTCTACAACATTAAGAATGGAACTATTTGATTTTCTTAAGAAAATTGTTGATACATACATATTTCGAACAATTTTACTTTTAATGAAACTTAATAAAAAATTAATTTCAGCCATGGAGAAAAAAGGAAGTTTTTAGTGAAGTGTAGATGGGTAAAATCAAAAAATGTGGTAACTATTTGAATCAGAATTTTTTAATTTTCAAAACGTTTTATTTAATACTTTTTTTGCTTGAGCGATTTATATAATTAGATCAAGTAAAAATGTACAATATTGCAACTGCAAGTTGCTTGTAATAAATGTAATTGTATTTTTAATGATTTTACTGGTGACGGAGTTTACACAATTTTCGATACAACTAAAAATTAATTAAAATTCCAGTTTTCTTTATAATGTCAACTAATTGTTGGAAATTACAACTCGAATTAATAATTACGCAGTTATAATACAACATTTACTTTTGTGCTTATTTGAAATATAGTTCGAATGTTTGTTTACATTATAATATTTTGTTCATTCATATTTTTCTCTACACTCACAAGTTCAGTTAGGGCGTGTGCACACTGATAGCGAATCGCGAAAAGCGGCAAGCGAAATGTACAAAAATTTTATATAATAAAAGTCGATATATTGATATTGCTGTTTAAAAATATTGATATTTACTTGTTTTTTTCAGATTTTTATACATAGTCTTGTAATTCTGACGATTTACTTCCTAATTTTTATGTTTCGCTTACCAGGGCGGGTAACCTCGAAATACAACAAGCGAATTACGATTAACGGTAAGCGGATCGCACATAATGGCAAATTAAACGAGCAGAATTAAATAATATAAAAATCTATACACGTGTGAAGAAAAATATCGATAAATACATTTTTATTATTGTAAACTTGGGTATATTTCGCTTGCCGCATTTCGCGATTCGCTGTCAGTGTGCACGCGCCCTTACGCTTATGCCTTTGTACGCGACGCGTCTATTATGTATTGCGTGGATCCGTTCGATAACGATTCGACAACTAAATAAAGAGAATCATTACTTTTTACCGAATAGTGTTTTCTCTCTCTCGTCAATCCATTGCATCTGTTCTCACACTAATATTATATTTTATTCACATACAAATTATTTACATTACTGTAACTTACATTAAAATGGAAAAAACAACGATGGAAATTGATATTTGCTAAGATTGACTTCGAACTTTACGACGAGTGGACTTGCGTGTAGATTCATTTTTCTGGGGTTTTGATTGTATAATGTTTGTTTCTTTCTTTTGTGAAAGTTTTCGAACTTTTGATTTTTATGAAACATTTTTCTTTGAATTCTGTTTCCGTTTTTGCGTTACTTGTTTCAATTTTGAATTTTTTCCAGATGTGTTGATCATTTTACCTAAATTAAAATGCTGACATTGAGTGCGTAAGGCACAATCGTAACAGCTTACGTCATTAAAATGCAAGATGTTGGGGTCGCTTTTAGACCAAGTAAATTGATGAACTTTCATTGTTCTTTTGAAAGTTTCTACAGTTGGTTTCTTAACTTTATCGATATCTTCAATGTCAGCATCGGAGATTGTGAAAATCAAAATTTTGCTCACGTTATTCTTTACTGCATTAGCAAATGCTTCAAAGTTACTAATATCTTCGCCTTGAGCTACCTTCGAATCGGCTAGTCTTTTCAAAACTGCACCAATTCCATCAGCTGCTCCTTTACCATGTCCAGATTCAGAGTAGTTGTAAGCGATACTTGATATTTGCGGAAATATCTGAGGAAGATATTCTGGGATCAAGGAAAATATGAATTTATTCCGATACCGTGTTGCTAGACTATCACTAAGGAAATGCAAACTTCAATGTTGGGAAACTTTTCAAATAATTTTTGCAATACAGGTTTCAAATGCGCTATTATTGCTGCAGGATCATGTCGAAGATTTGGCGAAATACTTGCAAACCCCTGAGAAAAATTGTTTGTATAAAACATGCCTGTATGAAGTGTCACCTGTTCTCGAGAAGCTCCGAAATGAACTGCTTGCAGTTCTCTTGCATATTTGCAAGAGTAATTCTCGCTGAAATCGATGTGAAGCATTCCTTCATTGGCTCCTAATTTTTGTTTTAAAGCCTTAATAACGCTGTACTGATGCTCGATTCGAAAAACATGTTCCAAAAAGGGAATTAATTTTGTTTCAAACAAATGTGTCGTTTCGCTCGCAGTTGAACAAAAGCGTTCCTTTATTGTTCTTTGAACAGTTATTTCTTTTTTTGTAACTGCATTTATACGATTTTCTCGTTTTGTGATCCAGAGATAGTAAGATACCGCAGCTTCCTTATTTGAGATATCATATTGTATTTGGGCATGACCTTCTCAAACACTTTTCGAATTTCGAACACATTGATTTCAAAACTTGTAACGGACCGTTACAAGGAGAGAGAGAGAGAGAGAGAGGGAGAGAGAGAGAGAGAGAAAGAGAGAGCGAGAGAGAGAGGATGGGAGTGGGGGGCGATGCGTTCTGCAACACGGACCTGGAAGTGGGTTCAGTTAGTGTTGTGCGCGCGAACAATTCACTTAATTATTTGCATAAAGTAGTTGATTGTAAGCATACCCGTGAAGGTTGTAAACTTATTGAAAGTATCACATACGTTGGAATAAACTCCTCTTTAATAATAAATGGTGTATTTTTTACTGTGGCCCTAGTCCCGTTACAATGGCGCCAACGTGAAAAACTCACATAATTTAAACAATTATACTCGTGCTTCGTCCTCAAGATTAGTTGAAACAACATGTAGTTACACGCGCAAGTGTTACCACTCATGCACTAAAGTTAAGATTTATCCAATAATAAAGAAGCCATGTAACGAAAAATCTCGAAATATATTGCATTTCTCGAATAATTGTTGTCGCAATAGACTCATGGCCATTGGTCGATTTGAATTTGCCACGTGCTTTCCCGATCGCAACTTCAGGTGCTGTTGGAGAATTTGACAAGTGGAGGTTATGCCAGTATGAAATGTTGGTTATTTGGATTGTCATCAAAATTAACATCACGATTATAAATAAAGTATTCAAATATTAATTTTTTACTTTTCATTGCATCGTTACACATTTGGATAACTTACATATCATATTAAAAAAACATTACAGAAAAATGTTGCATTTTGAAATAATTTGCAAGATACCGCACTTATTTATGTATTGTACAATGAAAAAGGTTTGTTTTTATTCTTTGATTCCCAGTGGTTTTTATCGAAACCATTTTCGTATTAGTGGAATCCATTGAAATGTTGTAACTTTTCCGAAAGTTTAGTAATAAAATTTTGAAAAAAATTATCTTAAATATAAATATAGTACAGTCCGCTTGAAACTTACATTAATTTTTCTTAACAGTGATAAGAATTAATATTAAATTTCAAATCAATTTTTAATTTTTAAGTTACCTACGCTTCGAATAAGTCTACAGCTATGAGTATTTGCAAATAAGTGTGTACTGAGGTTAGATAAACATAAAACGTAAAATTTTCAGGTTTGAATCGTCTCATTTGTTTGTCAACAAATTTTTACTGTACAGTTTAAAATTTAGTTAATATAAAATAATTAAAATTTGAATTAAATTTTTAACAATCTCTTACCCCCCGAGGATCCTTAAAGTGATTGAAGGTTATTAACTCAGTTTATTTCATTATAATTTCAATGTAACATTAATAACATTAATTATTAATATAATTAGTTTACAATGATACGTTTATAGTTTATGATTTTAAAACACATAAAATTTGTTTAAACCATGTAGGATGGTAACACGTTTTTCAATCATTTCAATCGGCATCGTGTGAAGTCCACGTTACCCAAGGAGATATACGAGATATAATTTGTCGTATTAGCATTAAAAACTGAAAATTATAAACGGAACTCATTTGAAGATTTAGCATTGAAATTTTAGAACTGTACAAGTTAGCATTAAAAATTAAAATTAGAAACTTAACATATCTGAAAATTTGGCATTAAGAACTGTGAAATAAAATTTGAACTGAGAATTATGAATTAAAAATTGTATTCTTATTAAAATCTAAATTGTGTTTGTATTTACATAATAATAGCATACTCCATAAAAGATAAAAATAAACAAGAATATGTCAAAATGAAAGGTTAAACGCACTGTTGAAGAAGATCAAATATTTCAAGAAGAACGTCGAAAAAGAAACGCTGCCAATCAACAACGCCATAATGAAAGAAACAAAGCTCATTCTCAGAGCGTAAATATAGTCAATATCGAACGTGAGTTAAACATAAATGAAAATCAAATTGTAAGTGACATTCCGGTTGTTAGTACACATACGGTTGTAGACGAAAATGTAGTTTTAAATATAAGAGAACCTCATTCAAGTATGAAAAGACAGATTCGTTTTAGAAAGCCAAATATATTTGGCACTATTAGAAATGTTGAGAATACGGAAATTATTAATGAACATTATATTGGTACTATTTACGTACGCTGCACTCATTGCAATGCCAAACATTTCGCAGCTGAGAAAGTGTCAAATAAAAATACTTCTTTTCATGATTGCTGTGCTCATGGTGAAGTTGTACTTCAAAATTTACCGCTTCCCCCTCAAAAATTGTGTGCATTATTTAATGGTACTGATGAGCACACTGATAGTTTTTATGGAAATATTAGAAGTTACAATAGTGCGTTTTCTTTTGCTTCGTTTAATGCACATCTGATAAATTTCAGAAATCGTCGTCCAGGACCATATTGCTTTAAAATTCAAGGTCAAATATATTATCAAATTAATACTGCCTTATATCCTATTCGAACAGCATGCAATTGTTCGAACAGCATTTGTCCGAAATGGTATATATTGTAGGGTGCATCGAAATAATCGAAATAATCGATTTTTCGAAATTCGAAATGCCTTACTGCCAAAGAAGTAGGTTTTGGCAACACGAATACGTGAGCGACAGCCCTAGGCTGAGATATATCTTCTGTCCGGTAAACGCCTTGAATTTTAACATGGGATTTTAAATGGAAAATCATTTTTTTTTGTTATTGCACGATAACTGTATAGATAAAAATGGCATCCGAGATGGTTTCTATTTATCGAATTCCTCACCCTTTTTCGCAGAATTTGACCTATTTGGGTGTTGAAACAAAATTTTCCAACTGTTTTATTAGATTTTGAATTTTGCTTATTTTTCAACAAAAAATGGAAACACTTCAAAGTTGGCAATTTTGACTTATTTCAGAAAATTCTCGGTCAGTTCTCAATTAATTTCTTTATTATTTTCTAGAGTACCGCCTATCGTAGTTAGAATTATCCTTACAGAGTCCGAATTTTGAAAAATCGATTCAGTCACTGTTTATTTGCGGTTTTTAGTGAAAATACCTACCTTATCAGCGGAGCACTTTAGAACTACGTGAAATCCGTGCTTAAAGAGAGTACGCGTGAGATGACATCACACGTCTCTCGACCAATAAGATTGTTTCGTAGACTATAAATGTATATTTGAAATCTGAACATAAGAATAATGGTTTGCACAGAAAAATTTTAATGTTAATAATACAACAGCTATATAAAACAAGTTCACGTATTTTGAAAAGATGGAACAAAATATTTAATTCATTACATATAGAAAATAATAAAAATTAAGAGTTTCTTTAAAATTAATAAATTGAAAAATCATTACATTTGATTAAAAATATACTTTTTGTTACAGTGTGCGTAAAATTTGACGTTATGTATTTTCGGAGTTTTTCATCTTCACTTCACGCACGCTGATACAAAAAACATTGTTCGGCACCACCATGGGTATAAATACGGAAAATCTTTTATGTCCTTGCATCGAAAACTACTATTATTGTCTTTGTTTCCACCTATATATATCTATATATAGGAAGAACCAAGTAACAGAAGATAGAATACACAAAAATTGATGGCCTTAGGTGTATCGAAAGGCAGACGATAAAACGCGCGCGAAGCGCGCGTTCATAGCTCTAGTTTTATTAAATTTTTGAATACCCATACCTATTCGTTATCTTTCCACTGTTCCTGTCATTCATGATTTAGTGCTTAACCACTCAACACGAATTTTTTCAATCATGCCGAAAAGAAACCATTCAAAATATTCGGAGGATTATTTGTTAAGGAAATTTAGAAAATTGGAACGGAAAATGAATCGATTGCATAGGAATCACGAATTTACAACACCAGATTCTCCAAAACATACGGAATACCGAGGAGGTTAATAACCTTTATTTTTTGACACGTGGAATAACAATACCATGTAATCAGGACAGTTTATGGGACTGTTTCCGTACATTTTAATATAGTTTAAGTTATTTCCAGTAATAAGAGTAAATTAATCACTCTATTAGATTGTAGACAGGGCAGTTTCAGGGACTGTCTCACTACATTTTAAAATTTGTTATTCATTACGTTCGGATGCAGGGCAGTCTATGGGGCTGCCTAACACATCTTAAATGAACGCAATAATTATAATAAAATACCGTTCTAGAATTATTCAATTCTATATATTCTATTTAGTGATGGCTGGTAACGACGGCGATCCTAAAGGCCACGCATCGAATTCTAACCTTGCAGATGGTTCAACAAATATCAATTCTGTTATCTCAGATAATGATAATATTGAAGATAGAATAACTTCTATGAATGTACTGTGGAATGAGGAAGAGCACAATCTCTCTGAAAATATTGAAAACCTGGATGAAAACCAGGACGAACAACAAGATGCCCACATTCAAGACATCGCTGCAATCGAATTAGACCAAGATGTCTTAGCTACATTGGGAGATGAGCCTTGCATATTGGAAAAATATGCCGCGGATATTCACGGAGAAATAGCTAGCCGTTTTGAACATATAGCTACTACGGGTTTGAAAAAGGAAACTCGTAAGGAATTGTGCGAGAAATATTTGTTACCTGCAAATTGTAAGGCCATCGGTGCTCCTTTACTCAATCCTGAGATAAAAGTGGCTGTTTCGGAAACAGTGATGAAAAGAGACAAGGGTATAGAATGAAAACAGAAACAATTAGCTAGTGCAAGTTCATGTTTAGGAGAAGCCATTACATTACAGTTGAATTCAAAGGAGAAAAATAATTCATTATTAAAGCAGCTAATGGATACCGGACGGTTGCTATGTGATCTTCAATATGCAGAATCAGTAACGCGGCGAAACTTCGGATTTTACTCATTAAAAAAAGAGGTAAAGGAACAGCTGTCGGAGACAAGAATCGATAAATATTTATTTGGAGAAAAATTGGCCGATACCCTAAAAGCTGCCAAAACAGTTTCCAAATCAGGAACTGAAATCAGAATTAGTTCTAATTCAAATCATCAAGATACAAGGAAATTTAACAACCCACCCACTCTAAAAAATTTAAACTGGAAAACTCCGGTTCCAGCACGCAGGCAGCAGGGACCACCAAGGAGTCGTCAGCCTGTTTCTTATCGCAACAACCCTCGCGCGAACTCATCGAAACAATCATTGAGTCAGCCGAAACAACAATTACGACGTTAGATTCGGTAAAATATGCTGGACAATTGTCTAAATTTTATAATCAATGGTCATTTCTCACGGAGGATCAGACAATTAGTCTTGGATTCAGGGGTATAAATTAACCTTTAATAGACCAATAATTCAAAATTATAATGGAAAAAAACTAGTTTATTCAAACTCAGAAAAAACAAAATTTAAAGATTCAATTCATAACCTTCTAATCATAGGAGCAATCTCAGAGTGTGAGCAATGTGATGATAAATTTATATCGAGTATATTTCTGGTACGGAAACCAAATGGTAAAACTCGATTTATACTAAATTTGAAAGCCCTTAATATTTATATTAATACCGATCATTTCAAAATTGAGGATTTGCGTACTGCCCTTAAACTCATTTCAAACGACTGTTTTATCTTTGGATCTCAAGGATGCCTATTTATTAATCAAGATTAACGAGGATTCTAGGAAATATTTACGATTTGTTTTTGAAGGAAAGTTATACGAATTTAACGTTTTACCATTTGGTTTAAATACAGCTCCCTACATTTTTACAAAGTTAATGAAGCCGGTGATTAAATTATTAAGAATGGCCGGCTACATGTCTTCAATATATCGAGATATATTGTTAGTGGGCCGTACAAGTAATGAATGTATCAATAATGTTATGACAAGAGAAAAACAGACAACAAACAGAAAAAGAAAAAAAAACAAAATACAGTAGAACAATGCTTCATGTGCGGCCAACGAGGACACTACAAACGAGAATGCCCAAAACAACAATCATACAAACAGTACACAAACAACAAGGAACAGGGAAACCGACACTGAGGCTAAAAGAATGGGTCAATTTAGCTTCAGAGATAGCAAACGACCCTCGTTGGTACACACAAATTAAAATAGGTAACACTCAAATTACTGCATTAGTTGACCCAGGCGCAACAAACACATACATAGGACAAACAGGCATACAAAAATTAGGAAACAAAATACAAGAAAAAATTAAAATTACAAACAACGATATTAAAGTACAACTAGCAAACGACACTAACATAGAAATTATAGGAATAGTAAAACTACCAATTACATTAAAAAATAAAACACTGAACACAAACATAAGAATAGCACCGGACATAAAAATAGAATGCATTTTAGGAATAGACTACATAAAAAAAGCAAAAATAATACCAGACTATGAACAGGAAACATGGTTCTTTAAAGAAACACCGACAAACATTCAACCGATGAAAAACCAAGACCAAACACACACATACAAAAAAAACTTTATTACCAACACCAGACACACTACCAAACAGAACACTATACAGTATACAAGAAAAACACTTACAATAACACACACAGGACTGACAGAACACACAATTGACGTACAAAATCACAGACCAATGAAACAACGGGCGTACACAGTATCACCAATTATTAACAAAAAAATACATGAACAAGTAGAGGAAATGCTTAAAAGATGGAATCATTGAACCATCAAAAAGCGATTGGTCAAGCCCTATAATAATGATATAAAAACAAAATGGTACGTACAGATTTTGTCTAGATTTTAGAAAATTAAATTCAGTAACAAAAAAGGACGCTTACCCACTACCAAAAATGGACTCCATACTAAAAACATTACCAACAGCAAAAATAATATCGAAACTAGACCTAAGCCAAGCATACTACCAGATCCCACTAGAAAACAATAGCAAACACCTAACCGCTTTCATAGTACCAGGAAAAGGACTTTACCAATTCAAACGAATGCCTACGAAATGGTGTTTGTTACAGGTGACGGAGTTTACATTTTACGTATAATATGTTAATTATACTTAATTAAATTCATTTAAATGAACATAAAAGCTGTTTGAAATTGAAAGTTGAGTTATTTTCTTTAATATTACGTTGAAATATTGTTTGTTTTTTTATAAATATCCCAATTTTATATGTGTTACATAGTATTTACCACATTTTTTTATTTTACCCAGATCATATGATGTGTTACCTCCACACTTAACCAAACTTGCAAAGAATGTGTTACATCTCACAATAAACAGCAAATCCGGGAGGAAAAAATGTCAACATCTGATAAAACGTTTCAAGTTCCAACTTTCAAATATTGAAATTGAGGATTGTTCTATATACATATATTATTTAAATAACAGAATCTCAGATATTTTCTCTCAAATAAAAAATAACCCATCACTGGAATTACTACATACATTATCTGCGAGTGACATCGCGAATCATTCGATTTACAAAAGTAAAATTAAAGTGGTCCATGACAAAATATCCATATATAACTTTGAAACAAAGATAACACATAAAACTAATGATAAATTTTTCGCGAATAAAACTGATATTATGATTCCAGCAGATGTTGTTGACATTGTACAATTAGGAGAAAAGAACAATGTTAAATCAAGTTTTAATCAAACCAACACTGTTAATCCCATCAGGAATTTTGAAACTACTATGTTCAGAATACCTAATATAGAAAAAAACTTATTCGGAACACATTGTTAAAAAATATAGATCATGAGAGGAAAAAAACTAGACACAAGAATTTTCCAGAACAGGTTATGGCCAAAAAAATGACAAACAAACCAAAATTTTTTAAAAAGAATAAGGTCATGCTATGTACATTTGCTGATAAAGTTAATGTGAGTGTTGCGTTAAAAAAGACAGATTACATAGCTAAGATGAACATATTGTTACAAGACAATAATACTTATTTACAATTGAATTACAATCCATTAAAATCATTGCAGTCAACATTTTAAAAGAGTTGCAGCAAGTGGAATAATAATGATTATTTTAGAATCAAGTATAAAAATAATTGTTTAACACAAACATATAAATGTCTGTCTAAATTATACGGACGTCCGAAAATACATAAAAAAGATTCACCTATGAAACCGATTGTCTCCTCAATTGGCTCACCAACATATTTTTTAGCACTAAAAATGTCAAGACTTTTAAAAAATGAACAAGACTACCGTCATCTAATGTAGAAAACAGCTTACAATTGGTCGAAAAATTAAAAAATCTGGAGATTCCGTATCATTAAACATTAATATCATTAGACGCAACATCTTTGTTTACCAACATTCCTGTCGACATAGTTACACAAAGCTTTGAACGCCGAAAGGCCTACATTAATCAACATATCTTTATACCTTTTACTGAAATTATTAAAGCTATAGAACTAATCGTGAACAATACACTAAGAACTAACATTAATAATTTTGATAATTTTAAAAGGTCGATATAATTATATGCGGTTGTTTATATGTACAACCAATTATTTGTTGTTAAAAATGGTTCTTCAAAATACATATGCACACGTGTAACGACATTTTTTTGCATATATATCTATGAAATAAATTCAGCATTTTCCTTCTCTGCTAAATTTATTTAAAAATATCAATTTTTAATATTAAAAATATTATTAAGTCGCCTTACTGACGAGTCCAACCGAGTTCCTGGGACGAAACGCGCACATTGTAAACAATAGCCACTTGTTCTTCCTACCACCATTAGAGGGAAACATAATTCCGTATTAATAATTAACCTTACATTCCTTATATACCGATCAGTAAACCGATTTCAGGGACCCATTTCATTTGCAGACGACGGCGATAAATATGGCATATCTAGATATATTTTGGGTCTATGGTCGCTGTTGTTATTGCGCCGATTGCGACCATTGCTGTTTACGCCGTTCCTTTAACTGCCTTTCCAGATTGACAGGGCTAATCCGAGGGAGCGCTCTCTTGAAGACAATATCCAACATGGCGCAGTACTGAGTAGACTGCTCGGAATGACGTTTATTAGGTTATAGCGGTAGAGTAAACTTATACAGCGTAATGGCGACAATCCAGTCACTGATAACTCATTACATTATGGTTATGTATATGCTAATTTAACATTCATTGTTAACAACGTAATTATTTTTGTATGTCGCCAAACAGTTTCTTTATAGGCTATTATGAATGTAGCAATGGAAGCATTCATTCTACTTTTACATTTTCTCATTGCCAACAATTTGTTAAGTTTTTTTATATCTGAACATTAAACGAACTTGCATTTCGTACATGAGCAATTATTTTTCAACCCTTCCTTATGCTCAGCGAAATACAAATGGTAACATTCATTACCATCAACGATCTTATTATTTTTACATCGACAATACTTTGTCAACGTTTGTATCGATCATCAAAGCAATGGTAACATTCATTACCAGCGAACAAATTTATAATTTTCACGTCGCTCAACACTTTTTTACATTTTTATGAATTCAGTAAAAGTAACATACATTACATTCAATGACTTTTCAGCATTATTATTACCAGAGCTGTCAAATGAATTTATACGAGTCTGGTGAGAAGCGAATAAACTTATTATAGAAGATTATTTCCATCTTTAGACATTTCATATATCGTATTTTTTTTAATTGATTCCAGATCTGTCAAGTCTATTTGTACGAGTCTGGTAAGAAGCGAATAAACTTTTTATTGATGATTATTTGCATCTAAAGACATTTCATATTTCGCATCAGAACTCTCAGTAGGTGGAGTCTGATAAGATGCAAATAAATTATTATTGTTAAAAAAATACCTGGAACAATTGGTTGGTGGATTCATTGGCAGGCTGCTTCCCCATGGTCGTTGTGCCGTTGTGTTGTCTTCCTCCTCGTCTTTTGTCATCATGGTGAAACCGATCGCGATGCACGATATCTTCAAGAATCGGCAAAAAATGTTTGCACGGCTCGCGCGGAGTACAAAATTTTAGAACTTTATATTTCGGAGTTGAATGCCGAATCCATTTGACTGACGAACAGCTGCGTGTCGGGCCGCCATAATAGTTATATTTTCTCTTGATTTTGTGACGTCATTGAAAACATTACGCCATGAACCGATCGCAGCGCTTGCGGTAAAACTTAGAACTTATGCATTATCATATAAGTATTTATTTAGAAAATTCAGTGATGTTATTCAAAATGTTCAAAATGTTGGCTCCACAAAGACCTTCTCATGTAGTTGTAAAAAAAATTTCATCGCAATCAGTGGAAAATTGAGAGCGTAGGGCCCCGAATAAAAGGGGCCTAAAATGCAACGGGCATTTAAATTTCGTTTAGTATCCCCTTAATGCAATTTCGATTAGTTGCAGATTTTAGATCGTACATGGTTGGCAAAAATATAGTAGCTATAGTAGCTGATTGAATAGCGTTATCTGCAGACAAACTGTGGAAATTACTAACTTGTTTAAGTTCCTCGAAGTTCAATTTTTCTAAAGCCATTGAAGCTTTTGTTTTTCCTATGTCAAATATTGAACTTGTTGTATCATATCCAGTTAATGCATGAAGAGTTAATATAGCCACGCATTTTGTTGCACCTAATATATTTCCAAGCTCAAATACTGGAATATAATGACGTGTGCAAGGGTTCAATAAGGTTACCTTATTGAATACGGCGCCAACTAATCGATCCTTGTTAAAGTAGCAAGGAAAACCTTACTACAATAATAGGGAAATTCATTGTTCCACTTAGTTTTCTTGATTCATCTAACAATAGAAAAGTACTGTTATGATAAAGATAATATTATTCTTTTAGCAGCAGGGTTAATAGAAGTAAAAATAGATAATTATTTGCAACCACAAAGAATATGTTTATTGCTAGAACTACATGTGAATACGATACATGCACATATATATGTATGTGTTATGGTATGTATTATTTGCATGTACTTTCATCTTCACCCAATAAACATTTCGACGAGAACATGTCTAAAAGATGTCTAAAAGATGTCTTTTTAAAGATCAGGACTTTTCCTCAGAATAAACATAACCTGGAACTGTAGGATATAGGTATGTAGTGTCAAAACATGCACAAACATGATCCATATATACATATTAATTTTTATATATCGACATATCGACAAATGACTGAAATGTACTAGCTCTTTCAAAGTTTTATTATTACCACATTAAAATATTTAGGTCTCAAACAATTATTCAATAATGAATTTGCATTAAAAAATTAGGCCCCTTTGTAGCTCTTGCAGCACACTGGAATACTCAACGTAAGGAATGACTGATTTCCATTTTTTGTTGTGAAGTTCCTTTTTCAAATCCCTTTATATATATATATATATATATATATATAATATTAAAAAGTATTTAAGTT
The DNA here is from genome assembly GCA_030407085.1 of Trichopria drosophilae. Lineage (NCBI taxonomy): Eukaryota > Metazoa > Arthropoda > Insecta > Hymenoptera > Diapriidae > Trichopria > Trichopria drosophilae. The sequence continues at coordinate 171,975,310 of CM059582.1, read as the reverse complement.
TATTAAGAGATGTGAAATTTGTCCTTAAAATGTTGTATATCTAAAACAGTTGTTAAAGAAATATTGGAGGAGTCGAGTCGGTCCTTAATTTGGACATCTTTTTTATTGAGCATTTTCTCGGATTACAAGTTGTGACATTTGATCCAATCAAATTTTGTCAGGGAAATGAGAATCTGGCATAACTCGAGACAAAGTTATAAAGTAATTTTGAAAATAAATTAGAAGAGATATAATGAGGACAAATTGTGTCACTTTTCATTCATTCTAGTCTTTAGCATGAGTTTTATATTTATTTATTTATATTTCTTTAATTTTATATTTAGTTTGCTGTGAGCATTTAATACTATCAATTGAATTGGTTCAATCTACTATACCTTAGAAAACTAATTTAATATGCCTTGAATAACATTGAAAACATTAAAGCATATACTGCAAGTAGAGAAAAATGCCCCAATTTGTCATCATTGTATCTCCTTCAATTTCGCATAGAAATGACCCTATAGCCTGGTCTCGATTTATGCCAGAATTTCAAAAGCCTGAAAAAAATTGATTGGAATAAATCGCATAACTTCAAATAGGAGATAATGCTAATGAAAAACGGTCCAAATTGAACACCGATTCGACTTTTCGAACACTTCCAAAGCAAGGTCTCACAGGCCAACATCATGAATTTCTTTATACACATTTCTTATAGATTAATTATTCAAGGCTAAATACATTACAACTTGATCTTGCAGTAATAGATTTTCAATCATCAAAAGACATAATAGATTTCAGCTACCGAAAGTCGAACATAGGTACAAAAAAATTTAATGATTAAAAGTGAGGATGGTACGAAGTTGGATGACGGTATATTAGGCATCCGATTACGTCAAAATCACTTTACGATACGTTTGGCAAAGTTTTTTATGCTACATTGTAATTCAGCCATTTAAGTCGAAATTTCGATCTTTTCGAGTTTATTGAATATCACATACAAAATTTGACAGGTGTTCTGACGAACATCATCTTCCTCTAGATGTCCGTAAGAACATTGCGCCTTTATGAATGTTCAAATGAAACTGCTGCAAACAGTTCGAATCGTTCTAAAGATATCGCCGCCGAGACGTCTGTTTCGAGCGAATAAAGTGTGAAAGCTTGACCGCACGTTTCACCCGTTTGAACATAAATTTGGTGCATTGATAGATCACCGAAATAACACCGCCTTAAATAGGTGTTAGTAAAACGTCATGTTCTGTCCGATGTTTGTGGAAACATCACCCCCACTTTCTCAAACAGAAGTTTGATGGAAGATAATATTTATTGATACATATTCTAAAGAATGCCATATTTTGATCGGCGTTTCCAAAGTTCAGTATAGCAATTGACCTTTGAAAAAACATGATTGATTATTGACTTTTCATGTAGATTAAAGAAATTTGATTTGTTTGTAAATGTGGAAACAAAATAGCATGAATCTATAATATGGGATTATGATTCTAATCACAAATGAGAAAGAAATGTTTGGACCTTTTCGTGAACGGTTTGGTATCGATTTCATTTCAAATTTTGTGCGCGAATGACAATTTGAATATTAGTAACGTAATATAAATCATAATAATATAAATGACTGTTCATGTTTGTGAAGGTCATGATAGGCGTCAATGTCGGTGGTGCACGGGTCCCGGTTTGGACAGTGGATCGCGAGCCTGACATATTTGTATTTGCACTTGACTTGAATTAAGTCAAATTATTTGGATGGCGATGACGACGCGATGAATCGAATTGGAATCGATTTAAATTTCGTTACGTATTTTGGAGTCGAATCTCAAAATATGAGCCCTTTAATCTTATTATTATTCGTTGGAAGGATGAGCCTTCTTTTGTTTCTTACGAAATGGTTTGAAAACCATTGAGGCAGTTGATCGAAAGAGTCGACAGTCGCGAACTGATCGACTTCTTTGCCAGATGGTAGTATTCTGCAAAGATAGTAAGCAGATCGTTCGTTTTCGACAGTTTAAAAGGAAAGCATTTTGAATGTCTATGAAACACAGTCAATCGCGAGTCGGCCGCGATTTGACGAGGTGAAACTTTGAATGAAATTGATACCAAACTTGAGTTGTTTTTGAAGCCTAGCCTCGTTCTGTTCCTGAGTCGAGAACAGTCAGTCGTTGATTCGGTTTTCTCGTTTTTTCAATGCCTTACGTAGAGTGGCATGATATTTCTATGGTAAATAATTTAAACAGAGGTTATAGATCTGCGACGTAATATATCTTAAGAAGATCTATAATTCGTAAATGTAAAAAGTTATTCACATAATTCGAAAATGGCGATGATGTCGCAAAATAGTGAACAGATCGGACGAATTATGTAATGCAGCCAGGAAACGCGGATATTTATGAGAAATATGAGAAACATTTGCTTTAAGTGCGGTTAGGATTCGTTCGAATTGTCGAAACGCTGGAAAAGTATGTTACCATTCCTTGACGTTTTCGCTTCTAGAGAAGGTACCATAGTCGCGTCGGCGACTACTCCGATATTTCTATCGGCGAATATTGCTCGATTTGGATCGGCGAAATCCTTCGATTACTTGGCTACCGATAAAACAAGTATCTGTGATACAGCAAACAGTATCGGATGCTCGGCTCCGATTTTTTAAATAGAGATAGAGATAGAACGAATGAAAGAAGCGTACAGCGTTTCGGCAAGAATAATTTCGAATTTTAAAATAGACGACTTGTAGAAAATTCATCGATATTTCTAAAATGAACAAGTAAGATCAGCGTTTCCGTGGTTGCAAGCGTTTTGGTGCGTAATGTGTGAATATTTCTACATTATTATAGCGAAATGTTATGGTATTAATTGCACTGTTATGGAGTTGCAGTATGCGGATTGTTTTCGATTATGTTCCTCAAGTGGAGGAGCAGTATACATCTTCATTGTAGGACTGACTAGAGTAACTGAGCGATCATTATTATCAAAATCTTGATTTGTTTACTGTAGTGTAGTTTCATAGAGCATGAGTAGTATTTGAGTAGTGTTTGAGTAGTATTACAGACGTATGTAACCCGCTTACACTGGTAGCACTTGCCCTTTGGCAGTTTGTGTGCCCCTTTGTCTTTACTTTATGATCACTAAATTTGCCTTTATTTTTGCAATTATTTAAGTAACGCTGTTAGTGAATCGACTAATTCTGTCTGCTTTGACTGACTTTGGACGCAACTACTGATGACCTCGAGTGAACTCTGATGCGAAGGTTACTTCACAAATAGGTCGGCTGTTGCCGCAAAGAAGGGTTCCTATAGGTTATTAACGGGCCCTTCTAAAATGGCGACGATATCGCGCGCTAAAACTAAAAAGAGTCTATGTAACGGATGAGTCACGGTAGTATGGATACATATGAATTCAGTCTAATGCTTTGGTTAAATTATCCGCGATGTAATCTTTGATCAATTGTTTCAATTGAATATCGAACGCGCCAAATTGATATTGCATGGAGAACTGAATGCTAGTGCTTCTTTTCAATGAAATGCATTTCGGGTATGTACGAGAACATTGGATGTGCTCCAATTTTATACGACTGTTGACTATATTAACGTCAACAATGAATACTGATAGTTGCATGTTTAATCGAATGCTAGTACTTCGAATGAAGAAAACTGCATTATCGGTACTCGGATCGAGAATCGGATGCTAGTGCTTCAATTCAGAGACATACGAGATCGTCGGATGCTAGTGCTCCAACTTAGTGGCGACCATGACCTCAATAGATGCTTGTGCTCTAACTGGAGGAAACTTCTATGTATTGAGAATCCGATGCTAGTGCTTCGATTCGGGGAAATACAAGTTTGGCGAATGCTAGTGCTCCGATGGCTCCGATCCAGTGGAAATCACGAATCCAATAGATGCTTGTGCTCTAATTGATGGAAAATTTATGAAGACGGAAGCTTGTGCTCCGATTGGTGGAATTATGAATTGAACGGATGCTTGTGCTCCGATTGGTGTAATTATGAATTGAACGGATACTTGTGCTCCAAATTTATAAATTGATTTATCAAATCGCATTTTTATATTTATACGTTAAAATTTATCTAATCTTGTCGGCAAGATCCATAATGCAATAAATCTGGTCTCCATGCTGCCGGGATTCATTCGATTTTCGCGATTGTGAATTTTATTCCGCGTTTCGCCCGGTGGTTGACACGACGTGTTTAGAGTTATTTATTTTTCGAAGTAGTAAGCGGAACGCAGTTGCTCAAAAAAGAAAATATACGCGATAAACGTAGATTACACGGATATTAATTTAGAGTTATTCTCCATGTGCCGATGCCCGATTCGACGACTCGCTTGGCGAGAACGACCCGCTCGACGAAAAGCCCGGACTCGCTTGGCGAGATCAACCTGCGTGGCAGAACCCCCTGATGTTTACAAACATCAAAGGCATCCTGAAAAAGAGCTATTTGTAGTACATTTTTTTGTTGGAAAAAATGATAATTTTTTAATCGGATACCGTTTTGGATATCATGAAATCCTGACAAGTTCATCACGGGATTGGGATTCACACAATATTTCAAGACGTGCTCGTCATCTAAAATTATTTTTAAAGTTTGCAACTGTTGCGGACAGAATCGATGTTTTACCGACTGCGGTACCAGGCGTAGGTTTTTTCCCACAAAGGTGGTTTTCCCTACGCCATTGCACACCCGAATGGAGGTACCTCTCAAAACGAAGCAGGCCTGTTACGTAATTATGTAAAGGCCCTTCGAAATGGTGACGATCTCGATAAAATTATTTGTAATTCGAATAGTATATATAATATCGATGTATAATATGACGTTGTAGTCTATTTAAATGTTCGAAAGTTTGAAAAAACGAACTAAGATGTGAAAAAGTAACGATCGGGTTTTTTCAGAACGTTTCGGAACGCTGTCGGGTTAGGAAGTCCGCGTCGCGATCGGGTCGTCACCGGTTGATCGGAATAAATTTGATATTGAGTTTTGTGGCCGATCAAATTGCGAGTTTTATTTCTAGCCCTTCCACCAGTCATTTACAGCAACAGTGGAACGTATGTATAGTGAAAAGGTGTATCCTTTCCTGCATCTTGAATTAAAATTTTTGTTGGTGCAACATACTTAGGACTTTTGGTAAAAACTAAATTACGATTGTATGTATTTCTTAAAATACCATTAACTGGATCATGAGTTTTGAAAACAGTATCAAAGGATTCAAATAATATATTTGAAATTACTGATTTATCATACTCAGGCAAATTTGACTTAGCTAAAAGATTTTGTGCAGTTTCACTGCACATTTTGAAAGTAGAATACATATTTTGTGCTATCATTTGTATAATTGGTTCCGTTACAAAATATTTTGTCGATAATGTTAAATACATTTAGGATAGAACATTTAGTGGATTTGTTTCCTCTTGTATATTTTTATTATTTGCATATTGAGTTTCATTCACCATGCTTGTTTAAGGTAAAATATTCTGACCGTATGAAGGGAGCATCATAGTGGATACATTTTCAATGCAATTTTCTGTGCAATTTATTTTATCACCAAATGAACCTTGTAAATCCTCGTCTACTGACAGTGACGATTCATCATTTTCAATTGAAAATTCATCATTATTACAATCTGATGTAACAGAATCGTTATTTTTATGATAGGTACTTACGAGACTTTGAATTATTTGATATTTAGAAAAATTTGTTTGCTTGATACACATTGGCGACATTAATAGATTGGTCCGTTAATTTTTTATTTCTACTTCGCTCAATGCTATTTGTCAATAAACTTTTGTTAACTTTTTTGTGGAACCGCAGAAGGTGTTTTCTAAAACTTGTATAATTTTTGCACGTAACGTTACATTTTGCATATAAACATGGTATATTTTCATTTTCAATTGTGATATGTACTTTCTGATGCCGATTGTATTGAATTATATTTATAAATTTTGATGTACACAATTTACAGTTATACATTTGAAATAGAAAATACTTCGCCAGATATGTCTGGGTCGAAGTCACAATATGGGGGTTAAGTAGAAGGGGAAAAAGGATTCCACAAAATCAAGTTCTGTTGTACCTATAACTGTTAACAAAAAAAAAACTATTTTGTATTACAATTGGATACTTTTGTTTTCTGAAAATTGGATAAAATAACTGATCATATTGGTTATATTGGATCATATTTTCTTGAACATTACAATCATGTTTAAACTTATTTCAGTTGTATTACATTTGTATTATATTTATGTGTTCTTATCAATGAAAAGCATTTATCAATAACTTACTGTCTTTTTCTTAAAAAATATTAACTCTTAAAATGATTTAATATTAACGCTAAACGTGCACTCGCGATCTTTTCCAGAAGTTTGTATCTTGTGACCTTGTGACCTTGTGTATAATGATGAGCACGCACACATTTCGTAGCGATTTTGCAACTCCAGTCCAAGTGTAAAATTACAACTACAGAGAGGGTTTACATTCCTGATGGGAAAATTACGATTTTACCTAATTACAATTTTACATTTAAACTTGTAAAATTACTACTTTCAGAATGAATAATTAATGAGACCTACTTTGAGAATAGTAATTTCACAATTTTATGGTAATATTAATACAACATTATGAAAATTTACATCCTTATTGTAAAATAACTAGTACAATTTGAATTTTACATTTCTCAGAATAGTGATTTCACATTGTCACTAGTCAGAACTAGGTGTAATTTTACAAATCCCTAGTGATTTTTCACCGACTTATTTTACAGTGTGGTATCTGATTTAATACGGCCCATTAAAATGCTAAATATAAACGTTAAATCATTAACAGTATGGAGAGATTTTATTGTAGGTAACCCAAAATATCTCGACCATTCACCAAAGTCATGATTAAATCTACTCATAGGTTTATCGGTTTTTAATGACAAGTATCTAAAGTATCTAAGGAATTTCCTTTGAATTTTTTCAAGTTTAGCGATGTGACAGTCAACATAAGGAGACCAAATTTGGGAAGCATACAGCAAGTGTGGCAAAACAAAAGTTTTAAAAATGTAAATAATTGCACTCGTATCAGTAAATTCCTTGGTAGATCAAAATAAAAAGTCTAACTGTTTTGCCGCCTTGCTGCATACTTGATTTAGATGTCCCTCAAAACTGAAACAAAACGAGGTCCATTATACTATTAACGTCATGTAAACTATAATTAGCAATCTTATGTCGGAAATCAAACACATGTTGTTTAGAGCTAAAAGAAATGGATTTCCACTTATTAAGGTTTAAAGATAGTCTATTATCGGAACACCAATTGAGAATATTGTCAATGTTTGAATTGAAAAAAGTAAACAAAGAAAATATGACGTAACTGGGATATCAGTTCACGTCTAGCGCAATAAATTATTCGGTACTTATATGTAAAAATTTTGAATCACCTACTATTGGATTTAATATTAAAAACCATCCCTCTAGCGCTTAAAATTAGAACTATTGTCAAAATGCGTTTCGCACCAGGATGCCATGTTGTGCTTTTCAGCAGGGCTTATGGCATCCTTGCCCTGGACGCGATATTTAATTTTAAGTTTGTAAATCTAATTTTCATTTTATACTGCATTAAATGCCGGGATATAGCATTTAAGCAGTGATAAAATGAAGTATATATTCTAGACTTTGATATTAGTACTAGAACGTTGTGTAACCGATTATAGCAAATAAGTAAATATAGGTATATTTCTTGACCGCTTTAATTAAATATACAATTAAGTTTTTCTTGTTAATACGGTCCTCTTACTAATTCTTAAAAAAGAAATATACCTATATTTACATGGCATCCTGGTGCGAAATGTATTTTGACAATAGTTCTAATTTTAAGCACTAGAGGGATGGTTTTTAATATTAAATCCAATAGTAGGTGATTCAAAATTTTTACATATAAGTACCGAATAATTTATTGCGCTGGACGTGAACTGATATCCCAGTTACGTCATATTTTCTTTGTTTACTTTTTTTCAGAATTAGTAAGAGGACCGTATTACCAGGAAAAACTTAATTGTATATTTAATTAAAGCGGTCAAGAAATATACCTATATTTACTTATTTGCTATAATCGGTTACACAACGTTCTAGTACTAATATCAAAGTCTAGAATATATACTACATTTTATCACTGCTTAAATGCTATATCCCGGCATTTAATGCAGTATAAAATGAAAATTAGATTTACAAACTTAAAATTAAATATCGCGTCCAGGGCAAGGATGCCATAAGCCCTGCTGAAGAGCACAACATGGCATCCTGGTGCGAAACGCATTTTGACAATAGTTCTAATTTTAAGCGCTAGAGAGATGGTTTTTAATATTAAATCCAATAGTAGGTGATTCAAAATTTTTACATATAAGTACCGAATAATTTATTGCGCTAGACGTGAACTGATATCCCAGTTACGTCATATTTTCTTTGTTTACTTTCTTCAAAATTAGTAAGAGGACCGTATTACCAGGAAAAACTTAATTGTATATTTAATTAAAGCGGTCAAGAAATATACCTATATTTACTTATTTGAATAAACACATGTTCAGATAGTGTCGATAAGGAGTTATTATCACAATTAATATCACATTTCCTAGCCTTTAAATTATTCTTCACTGCTATGAGAACTTCTCCACCTCTTGTAGAATGTGATGACGAGTAATTTCTATTACAGCGAAAAACACAATATCCCATAAGACCTAATTGGATATCTTCGAAGTCATCATTAAGCCACGTTTCTGTAAATATTATTATATTTCGCCGAGATGTAAGTAAAGACAAATTTTGCAAAAGGACATCTAGCTTAGATCGAAGGCCACGAACATTCTGATAATAAACAGAAAAATTAGAGGTCCGTGGCCTGACATTTAGTTTAAATTATTCTTTGCGGAGGAAACAGCAACACGTGTGGGAACACTATCAATCAATTTTATCACTTTCTTTAGATCTGGATTTGCTGCATTAAACTTATTGGCCTCCACTCTCAATGCAGAAAGTTGTTTTCTCTGAAGTTCTGTCTTATCTAACGAGACACTAACACCTTCCGGTAAATCTTTTTTATAGCGCAGATACGTGATAACCTCATGGAGGGAAGACAGAGTTGCTATAAGAGGACTAACCTTGTCCTTATTCAGTCTACCAATTCTGCGGACATATTGAAGACAATATTTATGAGTCTTCTCCATCACTAATAAATTTGATACAAAAGACAAATCTTCAGTTAACAAGGACTCAGGAATACCATAAAAAATGAGATTTTTTACTTTAGTAGAGCGTCTGTACAGTTCACTTAAAATCTCATCTCTAAAATTTTCAGATAAATTTAAATTTTCTTGAGATCTCACCTCAACAGTCGCAATTCTATCTTCTACCGTTTCTAAACGATCAGTAACCTCAGATAATTTTGTTTCGACCACACCAATTGATAATGTCAAATTTGACATTTGATTCGATAATGCTGAAACTGACGTCCGCAGCATCCTATTATCTTCCTTAATTGATTCAATACCCGAAGAAAGATCGTTCATCTTAGTATTCATGCTTGATGATAAGGCTTGAATCGTAGCAATGACATCGTTCAAGGATACAGGGGAAGGTTCTGCATTATCCTCAGTCTGGGATGCTGATTTCTTCTTTAAATTAGATATTAGTATTCATCGTTCAAGAGGCGATTTGATTTCGTTGAGCTGAGTCGTGAAAGAATCCAAGCTGCTCGATTCAGCGCACAGTTCGCCTTCCCATGGATTTTCTTCCTTTTTAGGTTTCTTCTTCGCCAAGATTGAGAGATTCCATCCTGTCAAGGATTTTTTGATCTTTCATCAGTGGGGCTCTTTTGTTTTGCCAGTTGACTACTTGATCCAATTGTTTACGACGCAGTTCCCAGACTGAGTTGCTCAAAAGATGAGTGAGCACAGCCTCGACACGTCAATTTCTCTGGCGATCTTTCGCCCGTCTTCTTTTGCTGCGAACGTTATCTATCCACGATGAAAGTTTCCCCGTGTAGCTGGGCTCGTCCAAGTTGGCTAGTTCCGAGTATGGCTTGATAGACTTGACCATTTTTTCAAACTTTCGATTTCGCGCACAAAATTCCACTTCTTGAAGAATATAAATCCGGCGACATCTCGGGCCTTTTATACCTGATAGCAGTTTAACAGTGTTCGATAGATTTGTTAATACTGTCTGTCTATCTAATGGTTCTTCAGCGTCATTGAGTATCATACTCAGTACTGAAGAGGATGTCGATAAGGCTGCACCAGTTAGATTTTGGTACTCTTTAAAGTACTAATCTCTCGCTACTGCCTTAGATTGTAGATCGACAATTATTTCCTCATTTATCGCAGGAGCTTCCAGATTTATTTGACCTTTTCTAGGAATGTTTGATAATAATTTTCCTTTTTCCTCTTTGAGTGTTAATCCAGATCTAATCCATACTTTGAGTCTACTGGCAATATCTTGTCTAAAACAATTTCTCCTAGCGACTGATTTACTGGGTCAACTCCTAAAAGAGCAGCTGCTTCGTCCTCTATTTGTTCCTCAGCGATTTCTTCCATCTCTTCTTGCACCAACTCGTCGGGTCCTACATTCTCTTTTTCATATTGTTGAATATCTGAAAGAGGAAATAAACCTCTTAGAAATTCAGATGTATATTTATGAATATCATTGACACCTGTCCTAGACTTAAAATTCTAGGATCAGTGCTTTTATTAAGAGTAAAGACCATGGAACCAACTTTGATTGGAACTCTGCTTGAGAATGACATTGAAAAGTTAATATAACTCATGTATATTAAAACTAAAACTACTTTAATGTATTATTGTTGATGCCAATTCAAGATTAGCATTCTTTTCATAAAAGAAAAATTCAATATGTCGCCCTGTGCGATGGGACCTGAAAAATAGAAACATTTATGTGCATATACATATATATATATATATATCGATATTAGGGTGATTCACAATTTAAAAACAGGGATTTAAAAACCCCCAGTTCGAAATTGACTTTGTCCTGGGCAATCATTGAAAAGGAAATAAAAAAATAAACATTTTGAGCCCTTGCTGAACTTGACTGGTTAATATTTAGAGGTGGCGCAATGATTTTGAAGTTGTTATTTGCATTTAAATAGCATGGGAAATACACCTCGATTCAATTATTATTTTTGAACTCCGAAATGGTGTATGAAAAACACGATTTGCCACCATATTGGGGTAGGTGAGAGTTATTTGCGTACCAATGAATTTTTTTTTATTTTTCTTTCAACCTAATTCCATGTGACATGTGGCCGACCCATAAATCGTACCGAGTAAACTGACGCCCGTTAAAAAATATTAATCCTTTGAAGAATTTTTCTGTTAATGGAAATTATTTAAAATTCGTTACTTGGTATTTACGGGGTTGCTGATTACGAATTTAATCTAAGATTTGTAAAATTCAAAACGGCGGATCAAATATGGCGGACCAAATAATGAAAATTTACTAGATTCGGACGAAGTTGGGTATCCGAGGGTTTTCGGTTTCACTGCTTACGAATCCGTTTTCGGATTTGCAAAATTCAAAATGGCGGATCCAATATGGCAGACAAAAATGCACATTTTTCAATTCTAACGAAATTGGGTATCCGTGAGTTTTCGGGGTCGCTAATTACGAATCTACTCTCGGATTCGCAAAAGTCAAAATGGCGGATCCAATATGATTAATGAAATTTTGAAAGGCGCTGAATCCATATAACCTTACTTTGAGAGCATATTTGGAGAGGAAAATTAGAAATCTTAAAAAATTGCATGGGTTTCAAGACGACGATTACTAATATAATGTCAAAAATGCAAAATTGAAAATGGCACATTGAATATCGCAAATATTCATAAAAATTTCGATCTTTTCATTACCAAATCATCGTGAGAAGTGAAATTTATCGTACGCAGAATAAAAACACTAAGTACAGTACAAACAATAGTTTTGTAATTTATTACTACAAGAATTGAAAAATGTGCATTTTTGTCCGCCATATGGGATCCGCCATTTGAATTTTGCAAATCCGAAAACGGATTCGTAAGCAGTGAAACCGAGAACCCTCGGATACCCAACTTCGTCCGAATCTAGTAAATTTTCATTATTTGGTCCGCCATATTTGATCCGCCGTTTTGAATTTTACAAATCTTATTAGATTAAATTCGTAATCAGCAACCCCGTAAATACCAAGTAACGAATTTTAAATAATTTCCATTAACAGAAAAATTCTTCAAAGGATTAATATTTTTTAACGGGCGTCAGTTTACTCGGTACGATTTATGGGTCGGCCACATGGCACATGGAATTAGGTTGAAAGAAAAATCCAAAAAAATTCATTGGTACGCAAATAACTCTCACCTACCCCAATATGGTGGCAAATCATGTTTTTCATACACCATTTCGGAGTTCAAAAATAATACGTCGTTTTCTGGGTGTTTTTTATTATTTTTCCTATAACTTTACGATTTTTTTTTCCTTTACTTTTTTTATCTTAAATTGTGCCCAGAGTATGCATCTTTAAGACCCAAATTAAAAAAAAAATTTTGAAATTTTTTCGCGCCTCTGAAAAATTGCTAAATATGACCATTTTTGCCCCGTAACGATAATCCCGTATAGCAAACCTGGTAAAAAACTGGCTATTCGAAAAATAATATTTGACAATATGATTTTGATGTATTTTGGTCTCCTGATTACGAATATGATGCCAGAAATTGGCGCTCGTCAATATTTCGGCCGCTATCTTGAAAAAATAGCCAAAAAAACGTGATTTTTTTCAAGTTTTTTTGCATTTACATATTGGAATAGTATTTTATGTAACAGGCGTATGGTTTTCTCGGCATTATGTTTGTTTTGAAGACCAAAAACTAGTCATTACTGATGAGCAGCTACATTATCATCCGCGGACGATAATGTAATAAGAACTTTGTTTTGTTACTGCGAGAACGTAAAATGCGATTGAGTATTTCCAAATGTACATCGTATGGTAAAACAATATGTTTTAAGTTTAAAATATCCATATTATTTAATCATTTCTGGTGTATTGCGTACTTGTCGTTCTTTTTTTTGCAATATGGCCGAGGTGCCACGCACACCTCACAAAATTCCTCCGGATATTTATTATAAATGTCATCCTACTCAAAAGTGCTCGACATAGACTTGTATATTTTGAGATGCAGCTTACCACAGAAGTGATTTTCTGAAAGTAAAAGATAGTGTTTTTATCTCGAGTGCTTTGGTTGTGTGCCCTGATCACAATTTCATAAACTTAACCTCAAATGTGGCAGAGGGAAGTGAGGATGTGAATATTTTAAAAACCGTAATAGTGAATCTCAAAATCGGCTGGCAGAATGCCAAAGATTGAATTGACCAAAGGAAACATGAAATTAAGCTGCTAAATGAAGAGAATAAAAAACTGAAGAATAGGTTGTAAAAACAAAATTCCGTAATAGATCAAAGTATAAACGACTCAACATGTTTACTAAACGACAACGAATATAAATTGCTACAAGAGTTAAACGTGGAAATAAAAGAAAATAGTGAATTACTACGCGACAAGATAGAGCTACTAGAAGAAAAAAACTTAAGATTGTCGGAAGATCTGCAGAAATTAAAAGCAGAAAATCTGAATTTAAGCCAAAATCTACAAAAAAGAAATGAAAATGGAGAAATGAAAACATACGCTCAAATTTCGAAATCAACAAATTCTCTACAGATCAAACAAAGAACTCCAGCAATAATCCTGAAACCTAAAAATCAGCAACATGCAGAAAAAACTAAAAAAGATCTAATAAACAGTGTTGAAATAAAAAATAAAAACTTTCGGATCACAAAATTGCAGATGAACAAAAATGGAACAGTTAAAATTAAACGTGCAAACAGGATTGACAATAAAACCTTCATAACGGAAATAAAAAATAAACTACAAAGAAACTACGAAGTACAGGAAGAAACATTGCTTAAACCACGACTGAAAATAGTGAACATAAAAGAAAAATTTAGTTTAGAAGAACTACAAGATGAATTACTTACACGAAGTTTTGCAGACGCACAAAATGATTCAATCGAGGTTAAACATATAATGCACATAAGAGAGAAAAGTATGCCCAGTATATAACGACCTTAACGTAAAACGTGTGTCAGCATTGTTGCGGATATGGACATTCAACAAAAAATGTATGAAACAGACTGTTTGTGAAATCTGTGCTGGTGATCATAATTCAAAAAATTGCAACAATAAATTAGAGGAAAAATGCATAAATTGTAAAACGGCCAATGAGCGTTTTAAAGTAAACAGGAGTGTTTACCACACACAGTGCCTGTGATATAGAACTGTGTTCAACGTATCAGGAGAGGAAGAATTACATAATTTCAAGAACTAATTACCCAATTGGTTCTATAATATCTTAAAATTCAATATTATTGATCAATTTATTGAAGCCAAAATTACAACCTCTCTAATCACTGCTGATGGCATTAAACAACATTTTTTTAACGAATCAGTAAAGAAACATGACACCGTCACTCTATTTCACACAAATATTCGGAGCATAGAAAAGTATTTCAATGAACGAGAAATTATCAGTGCAACATATATTAAATCTATTGACATTATAGTATGTTTCTGAAACTTGGAATGTAAACAAAATTGAAATGTTTACATTAAGCGGATATAATACATACTATAACAGTGGAAACGTAAATAAAAGTGACGGTGTGATACTGTATGTACGTGAGAATAGTAAACACTCGAGCAAATTAATAAAAATAGGAAATATTACAGCGATAGAATTGGGTATTCAACAAAATTTTAATAAAATGACAAAAATTACGGCTATTTATAGACCACCATCAACGGATATTAATGCTTTTATACATGACTTAGAACAGTACTTAGAATCATGTACAGAAGATCACGTTATTGTTGGAGATATTAATATCGACATTTCGCAAACAAATGATATTTCAGATGCATATTTAAATGCACTATACTAAAATGGTTTCATTTCGGCAGTAAATATACCAACTAGAGAATATAAAAACTCAAAAACTATCATAGATCATATTTTTATAAAAACTATACATAATCTTGATGAAGTTATTACTACCGTCGTGAATACTACAATTACCGATCACTACTCAACAATGATAAAATTCCCGATTACCGATATAACAAAATATCCTCAAAACACAAGTACACCTATCATAAGAAAAAAGATTAACTGCAAGAAGATGGTGTCTCTCGCTAAAAAAGTAGATTGGAATGCAATCTGTAAAGTGAACGATCCGGAGACCTGTACACAGATATTAATAAGTAATATCCAATATATGAAGAAACCATATATACATCTAGGGCAGGGATTCCCGTGATTGCCCTACTGAAGAGTCTACACGGGATCCTGGGACGAAATGTATATTATTTACAATAGGCACTTGTTTCAACGATAGTCGCTAGAGGGACACAAAACCCATTTATATGTAAATCAAATTAAATACAGATATGAATATTCCAAAGTTAAGGTTTTGTCGCGATTATCATACAAAATCCGGCGTTGTTCATCTTTTTACAATCTTCGTGTTTTCAATCAAAACCCAAAAAATTATATTAATTTAAAAAAATTTTTTTGTTATTATTAGTTAATTGACCCGTAACACCAAGAAATATTATTAATTATTATTTAATTTAAAATTAAGACGGTCGAGAAGAAAACTTTTTCGTTGCTAGTTCAACGATTTTTTTTATTAATATCCAATATATAATGAATGGAGCTTCTTATATGATAAAAACGACGAAAAAAAGACGGAAGGAGTGGATTACGAGCAGTATAATCAACTCAATCATGAAGCGAGATCAACTCTACAAAGAAGCTGTGAGGAAAAAAAGTGAACAACTTATGTCTGAATTTAAGAAATACAGGAATGCGTTAGATAATAATAAACAAGGCAAAAAAGACACACCTGCGAAATACTTTTAATATGAAGGCATCATCACCTAAGTTAATGTGGAAGGCTGTTAACAACTTTCTTCACGTCAAGACTAGAAAATTAAGTGTTCCGGAAAATATAGTGACCGAAAATAATGTGACTTTGTCTGACTCAACAGAAATTGTAAATGAACTAAACAATCACTTCATTAGTGTAGGTGAAAAACTTGCGGCAAAAATAACGAATAGGGATTGCAGTATATCGAAACATATACCCATATCCAAATCACTGTTTTTGAACCCTGTTGGTGAAAATGAAATTTTGAACATTATTGCACAAATGAAAAATGGCAAATCACCAGGACCCGATGGAATAACGAATTCAGTCCTTAAATCTATTGCTCCGTATATCTGTACATCATTGTCATATTTGATTAATTTATGTTTTGAGTCCGGCTATTGCCCTAATAACTTTAAAATTGCCAAAATAATTGCAATTTTTAAATCTGGTGAGAAAGACAATTTAAATAACTATAGACCAATATCATTAATTTCCAATATTGCAACAATTTTTGAGACTTGTCTAAAAATTAGAATCATTAACTTCTTAAATAAACACCATATATTAAAAAATAACCAATATGGATTCAGAAACAGTAAATCTACAACTGATGCAATTGCAAACGTAACTCAAACAATTCAAGTGGCTTTGGATAAGGGAGAACCTATTCTGGGAATATTTATTGACCTAGCTAAAGCTTTTGATTCGTTAGATCACAATCTACTTTTCGACAAACTTCCTCGATACGGCATCAGAGGAAAAACACGCTCGCTATTAAAAAGCTAGCTTGATTGTAGAAAACAAAATGTACAAATCAATTCTTATATTAGTGATTTTAAAATTGTAAACTACGGAGTGCCACAGGGACTGTTCTTGGACCTCTGATTTTTATTATATATTTGAACGATCTTTTTGACATAGAAATGGGGGGTGAAATAATATCCTATGCTGATGACACCGCAATTTTATACCAAGATATTACATGGGAAAAACTAATTAATAAAGTTAAAAGCACATTCCCTATTGTTATCAAGTTGTTTAATAAAAACATCTTAACTGTCAATATAAAAAAAAGACAAAACTAATAACTTTCGGATGTTATGCGGATAGCGTACCTTCAATAAATAATATTACGTTCCATGTTAATGGAAATTACATAGAAATCGAAAGAGTTAACTCTATTAAATATCTAGGCATAACTGTTGATAGTCATCTGAGATGGAAAGAGCATGTAACTGCGATTACCAAAAAACTAAGGCATTTACCATACATTTTCACAAAACTGCGAAATTTTTTAAATTTAAAACAACTACGGCAAATTTACTACGCGCTATTTGACTCAATAATAAGGTATGCCATAATTGCTTGGGGTGGTACATTTAACAATGTAGTAAAACCCTTAGAAGTCCTGCAGAAAAGAATTATTAAACGGATATATAACAAAAACAACTTGTTTCCAACGAATGAATTATTTCTAATTAGCAATATTCTGGATATACGGAAAACCTTCTGTTATGAAGCTGCTCTGTATCTAATCAAAGATAAATCCATAATTTTTAAGCAACATCATCAAAATACACGTAGTAAGGAAACATTTTTAGCACAAATTCCAAAACGATCTAAAACTATTGGGCAAAGAGCATATGATTATATAGGACTCAACATTTTAAATGTACTACCTCAATCAATACGTACTGCAAGCAAGGTAACAAGCTACATTAAGAAAACTATTGTAATACATATTAAGGAAACAAATATCACTGCAAAACATCTGTTCCAATAATCGATAGGCATTCACAAAGTTGTTATATTATATAAAATGTTATGTTTCGTATTTTATTTTATTTTAGTTCTATTTTATTTTAGTTTTAGTTTTAGTTTTCTTTTCTTTTTTCTATTTATATGTTGCGAGCAGTTATGGTAACTGCATTTCAGGGCGCGGACAAGGATAACTCTTATGTTATACTTTTGCGGTTCTTACTTTCAATGTAATTATGTATAGAATTCACCTGAAATAAATATTATTATTATTATTATTGTGTTTATATTTCAAAAGAAACAATATTTACAGAATCATTTTTTCCTACACCTCTAATTCCAACCTTTTACTATATTCTTATAAAATAAAAATGATGATTATAATTACAGGTTTTACTTCTTTTTCGGTTCCATGCACTGTTTTGCGTTAACAAACCTAATACACACTTAATTTAAAACTAAGCACCAAAGAATGAACTTACAAGCAGAACCCCAGAAGTGCATTTCGAATTTTAAACGACAATTTTTTGTTATTCTTTAAACAAAAAAAAGGATACGTGTCTCAACGTTTGATCTCATAGGGCTTTGTTTTTGGGTTGTGAATTTTTTAATTTTGAATATCAATACCTTTTAAGGAAACTTATTTATTAATGTAGTCTTTACATAAGGACGGGGTTTATGATTTATTTGGGATTTATGAATCGTGCTATATAAAATTTGAGCTCATAATATATGTATTTGTACGTGAATTAAAGATGATCCCTAATCATCCGAAGTAATAGTAGCGTCTTTTTAGACTTATGCAAAATAAAAACTTGAAAAAATCACGTTTTTTGGGTATTTTTTTTAAGATGTCGGACGAAATATTGCCGAATGTTTCACTGCTTCGAATTGCGAGAGTATACAATATGAATTTTCCGGCTCTTATTAGTACAATAAATAATGTTCGTCACTCGGTCGTAAGATTTCATGGCCTCATGTGATAGGTCGATACTCGGACGGGCTTCGCCAGTCCTCGCAAGCTGCGATCACTTTCGCGCCGTGAAATCCACCTTTACGGCCTTGTAATGAAATAGTATATTGTGTGACATGGAACTAAAACTGTCATTCTGGTCCGAGTATGGTGTTCCCGGTTCGAGTCGCAGCGATAGCGCGCCGACGAGTACCGAGAACACATGCGACCACCAGAATGGTTTTAGTTACATGTTACACGCGATATTTTATGTAATAGGACTATGGTTTCCGAGGTAAACGATGCACCAAGCGTCGGCGCAAGTCGATAGAAGAATACTGAATGCGCAAGTGCACAGGTACTTAATGTTACATTATGAACAAGTGCGCATGCGCATGGGTCTATAATGTTACATTATCGTCCGCGGATGATAATGTAGCTGCTCATCAGTAATGACTAGTTTTAGGTCTTCAAAACAAACATAATGTCGAGAAAACCGTACGCCTGTTACATAAAATACTATTCCAATATGTGAATGCAAAAAAACTTGAAAAAATCACGTTTTTTGGCTATTTTTTCAAGATAGCGGCCGAAATATTGATGAGCGCCAATTTCTGGCATCATATTCGTAATCAGGAGACCAAAATACATCAAAATCATATTGTCAAATATTATTTTTTCGAATAGCCAGTTTTTTACCAGGTTTGCTATAGCGGATTATCGTTACGGGGCAAAAATGGTCATATTTAGCGATTTTTCAGAGGCGCGAAAAAATTTCAAAATTTTTTTTGTAATTTGGGTTTTAAAGATGCATACTCTGGGCACAATTTAAGATAAAAAAAGTCAAGGAAAAAAAAATCGCGAAGTTACAGAAAAAATAATAAAAAACACCCAGAAAACGACGTTTTTGACGCGAATGCTAGATATTTTAAAAAATTTTTTTTATATTTTTTTTTCGTGAATAGGGTATCTTAAACTATCGTTTTATCACTACTCACTTCGATTTTAAAAAATTCGATATACCCAAATATATATGTACAATATATATAAAATCTAAATGATCATCTTCCATTTCCGCCAGCTCCGCGAAAACAGTATTCATTTCTGTCTCTAGTTCTTTCAATCTTTGTTCCTTCTTTTGTTTGTCATTCATCGTATCGATAGATTCCGTTTTTTTTTTGTTTTTTTTTGTTATCTCTTCCACGTGTAGTAAACGGCGCCAAGACACACAATGACGATGTAAGGTGGGGATGGAAAAGAACCGTGGGTCTACAGTATGTAGAAGGTCTGTTATTTTAAGAAAAACATCTCAGAAACGTGGCGTCATCTGGCGGCGAGTAGCCATACTACCTAGTAAATATCTTCGAACAAGCTAATCGAAGTATAATTTGTTCCATTTTTTAAATTCTCTATTCTGTCTCCTTGCTTTTGATATATAAAATGTCTTTGACAGAAAAAGAAAGAATCGAAATCCTTATTCTACGAGGATCTGGTGATAAAAAAAGATCTTACGAACAAGTCGCCCAACAGTTTAATGATACCCATCCTGATCGTCTGCCTATATCCAAATCAAATATTTGTAAAACTGTTTCTCAATTTCACGATACTGCACATAGAGATCGTCCAAAATCGGGGAGACCAAAACGAAGATATTGTTTAATAAGTACAACACAAATATCTGATTTATAGGTTATGTAATTCTTTAGCTCTGATTTACCGACTGGTCCCTCCAATTTTAATTTGTAATATCGGTACACATATAGGTACATAATACCTATAGGTTTTTTGAAACTTGTGATATGTATAGGAAACTGCGATGTAAATAAATTAAATGTATAAACATTTTGATATGCTTTAATTACTTAATTATATACATTAAAGTACATTTAAAACATGTAAGTATCATACCAATAAACATAGATCGTTGATTATATATTAATGTATTGGTCATTCACCTCCTATTTTTGGCTTGTTTTACAGAATAATTATGGAGTCACTTGAATCTAAAAAACGAAAATTAGAAACGTCTGAAGAATCTGGAACCGAAGAAGAACATGATTACCATATCGAGGGAAAATGTATAGGTAAATTTATTCGGGATTCGTAATATTTTTTAATTTTTTAAGTTTTGACAGAAGTTTTGAATGAAATGGTATGCCCTCAACATTTCTATAACGTAAATATTCAGGTATTTAGTTACTTTTTTTCTTAATAAATATAATTTGTATGCTCTGAATTTTCAAGCTTGTCAAATACTGAGTTGTATCTCCAAATCCTTTGATAATATTAAAAAACTCAAAGGATATCCTTTAAAGCACAGATAAAGCTTTCAATTGGTGCTTTCACTTTTACTTTAGACATCATTATTTCGTAGCTGTCAAGTTTTCAAAATGTTGAATTTTGCAACTTTTTTCTTTCGACTTTTAACGCTGACAAAAAGTGTAACAAAATTTTGTAGCAATTACCAATTTTTTCATGGATACTATAATTCAAGACCTGTAAAATGGATTTTAAATTTTACTTGTTGAGTCGGAATTCTTTGAAAAAAGGTCAAAAGTTTGTGAACATGGAATTTAATCATGTTTTGGGAATCGCAATGCTACGTTTCTTCTTAATATAATGCAAAATACTAAAATTTATAAAAAAAAATACACTTTTGTAGATTCTTGGGCATTCTATTGACAAAAACGCAATAAAAGTCTATGAAATTTGCAAAACAAATGACAAAATGAGGATAACGAAACTATTAGTTATAAACACTAAATACAAAGCAGTAGTGAAAAGTAAAGTGGGTCATTTCAGCGTATACAAAATTTAATATTTAATTATAAAGTGTTTATGACATTAATTTTGTTATTCAAATTTCGTTGTTTGATTTCTTAGTTACATAGATTTTGAAAAAAATATGTATTCGCTATTAATTAAATCCAAATAAATGTTATTTTCTGCAAAATATGACAGAGTAATGTTCGTTTCAGTTATTTACATGATTTCATTTTGTTATATTTTGAACTTGCAGTTAACATTGAAAAAGTGTATTTTTTTGATAAATTTTAGTATTTTGCATTATATTAAGAAGAAACGTAGCATTGCGACGTAAAGAAAGAGTTTGAAAATCCTTTTTTGTTATATTATTTTTAACTCGCATTTTATGTAGGAATTATTCGGCATAATTAAGTAATTGCCTGTATTTCTTATTTAAGTCGCAGAAAATATTCGGCAAATACCTCCCGAGATATTAAAAGACATAATTTTGGATCTTCAGGAACCGATCGTATTTAATAAGACATTTTTAAAAGCCAGAGATGGCACAAATGTTTGGAAAATTCTTGATTGGAGTGTACAAGATTTTTCTGAAAAAATGGGCGATTCTCAATTATCCTTTCGAATTGGTATAAATGGGAAAACTGAGGTACTAATGCTTTTAAAAAAATCAAAATATAATTATTTTTAAAACACAAATTTTATTTTTTTATTGTATCAGAGTCCACAATGGGAAGTGGACTGCTCGGTCGAAGAAAAAACTATGCGGAAATTCCTTGAAGATATTGAAAATGATAAGGATAGATCTAAATGGTTTTATTTCGATTACAAACATATGAATGAATGGTGTAAAGATAAACCAGAGATATTGAAATCCATTAATTGGCAACATTTTGGATTTGATCTCGATGGTTCAGACTCGACTCTTTGGATCGGAAGTAAAGGCTCACATTCGCTTTGTCATCAAGATACATATGGTTGTAATCTCATTGCACAGGTGCAAGGAAGGTATGTTTATTATAAATCAATATTTGCAATTATGTTACAGCCCAGCAATCGGAATTGTATTCAAATGTATTGAATTTTTTTGTTTTTGAATAAGCTATTTGAACTTTTTGAATACATTTGAATCCAAAAATACTTTACTAATATTTTAATACAAAAATATGAATCCAAATGAGTACGTAAATAATAGTTTCAAAAGTTGAAGTAAAAAAAAACTTCAAAAATGTAAAACTATCTTATTAATCGGTCATTATTTCAAATAATTATGTAGAAAAGGTTTCGTGGTATAACGAACGGTAGAATTAAATACTACAAATTCTTATGTTTAACATTTCGGTCACGGGTTCGTGACCCTCTTCAGAAACAAACTTTATTCTGTAATAATAGTGCACAGTATTTAATAAATTACAATAAAAAAAATTTGTGAATTAAAAAATATGTTACATCGAAATTATGACAAATGAAAAGAGAAAAAATGTGAATATAGGGTAGAATAATAATAGTGTCAAAACAACTAAAAATACGAATACAATTTAATCCATGACCGTGATTTGTTGTATTAATACATATGAATCCATTTATAATTGACTCAGAAAAAGGCAAAAGTCATGAATCCATCTGAATACGAATGAAGATTAAATTGATATTTTTTTAATACAATCGAATCTATGGATAATAACTGTTAATTACCATAATTAATGAATCTATTTCATTAACAGCAAAATAATGCCTGTTTTAATCCAAATGAGTCTAAAATAAATCCATACAACAATTTTCTACAGATGTCCGGGTAAACTTTTTTTAAGTGCAATAACAATGTTCATTTATTTGTAACCAATTGACAATTTTTTCACTTTTCAGTAAGAGTACAATGCAATATTTTTGTTGACAAAATATATTATTTTCAAAATTACGCAATTACAAATTACGTAAAATCGGAAAATTAATAAAATTACGAAATATAATGTATGCTTAAATATTTTGAAATGGGACTTTCTTGTTGATTCTGGTACTGGTGATCTTCCTGAGTATTTTTATAAAAGAAACCAAAAATTTCATGTGTTGTACACTACCGGCCAAAAGTTCGTGAACACTCTGAATTTTTTAAATCATCAAATAATGCGTTCTATCTCTGAATCGTTAACGATAATGATAAAACTCATATGATGTCTTTTAAAGTACACAAATAAAGCTTCCAATTGGTGCATTTAGTTTTACTTCAGACGTTATAGTTTCGTAGTTGTCGAATTTTAAAAATGTTAAAATTGCTATTTTTTTCTGTCGAAATAACAAAATAATATATGTTTAAAATATTTAAGCATAGGTTATACTTTGTCATTTTATTAATTTTCTAATTTGCCTACAAAAAGTAAAGTTTTAAAAAAATGGCCAGACCGATTTTTTAAATTTTTTTATGAAAATACTCAGAAAGGTTGTACACCACATAGTTCCTATCTTTTATTTTTGCAATCGGAAAACAAACATTTAGAAGTAACTAAAATCTCTGACAGAGACGCTTAAAACCAAACCACAATTCTGCCGATGCAATAAAATGTTACAGATGCCTTTGCACATATTGCAAAATAGTTGTCAAGAAATAACACTTCTAAAACAATGGCCATTCCTTTATAGTACTACACGGTGTTATATACATTCAAATGTTCCGCTTTACCCTGTCCTCCCCTAGTATTGTTAAAAATTAATCTTACAAAATGAAAGAACTAAGTTTATTTAGTATACAGGTATGAAAATCTCAAATTTGAAAAAAATGCAGTTATGCCTTTTTCCATTCAGTACGGAAGTAGTTTAATGTATTCAAAATTTTTAATACATTTTAATACATGCTGAGAGTACGTTTTTTGATTACAGGAAACGTTGGATTTTATTTCCACCAGAATGTGGTCCTCTATTAAAGCCAACGAGAGTACCGTATGAAGAATCAACGATCTATAGTAAATTCAATTTCTTTTCGCTCTGCGCAGAAGAGAAGGAAGAATTTAAGCGAATTACAGGAGGTAAAACTGTAGTATTAGAACCAGGAGAAGTTTTGTTAGTTCCTAGCGGTTGGTGGCATTATGTAGAATCTTTAGATACGAGTATAAGCGTAAATGTTTGGTTACCACTGAACACAGATTGTAAAGCTAGACTGAAAGAGGCTCTCGTAAAAATAGTCGTCGATCGTTTAGGAGAACAGATTCCACGTTCGCTCGATCAACCACAGTTTGAATTATTTGACTGCCTTAATTTTGTGAGTTTTCTTTAATTATTATTTATTTATTATAGTATTCTAATTTGTTTTATTTACAGCTAAAGCAATCTTTGGACGAATGTAAAAATGTGCAAAAACCAACACAAAATGAAGAAAATAAGGAAAAATGGACTGTAAAAAGAATAGAAGAAAAATTTAGTAACATAATGACTCCTCTTCAAAATATTAATGGACCTGAGATCGCAATGCTTCAAGATGAAAATCGCTTTCCGAGTAACATGAAAAAATTGAGCAAAACCACAAAAAAATCGAAAGAAACTGACGATATATTAAATGGAAAATTATGTAACGCTGTTATCGATGCATTTTGTCAACCAGCAGTTATTTCTATGGTTGCTGAAATTCTTGCGAAGGAATGTAAATAATGTAATTGATAATGATGTACAATGTAAATTATTGTAAATAGTTATTAAAATGTTATTAAATTTTGTAATTTGTTATCGTTTTTAAAGAAGGTTAAAGGTCCGAATTCATGAAGCGAAAAATATCCGGATATTTCCCACACTCTACCATCTTTTCACCCCCACCTGCACAAAATCGCCGGGATATAATATCTGACCCAAATCGCCTTTCCCTCGTTTTCATGGAGCGTGAAATATCTGGATATATACAGTAGTCCTTCCCTTATCTTAATGTCTTCCCTCATCCTAATTTCTTCTCTTTTCCTATTCTAATATTTCCCCTCACGCATTCTCCCCACTGACGTGTGTTGACGAGTGGATTTTCTAAATAAAAATAACGGCGCATGCGCAACAAAGGAAAAAGAGGCAACAGTGAGACAGCAAATTTTAGTAGTGGGGGAGAGGAGAAAATTAGATTAAGGGAAGAAGGCCGCGATCTTGCATGACTGGACAAATTAGAATAAGGGAAGGACTACTGTAATTTGAAATTCTATTTAAAAAAATTTGCATAAAAAGACCTGTTTTCTGAATTTATGAAAAATCGTTTTACATTTGCTTCTCTTTCTTGCCTGGAATCGTTAAAAAGAAAGAAAAATAGAAATAATTTAGTTTTATTTTGATTTTTGCAATTTTGAGGTTATGATGATCGCGCGAAAGATCAAAGCATGGAATTTTAAAGAAATGTCGAGAATAACGATAATGTCCTTGATAAAAATGTAAATATTTATTATTCGAGTAGATTTAAGTAATTATACAAAATAAATATGAAGATATAAACTGCCCAAATTACCAATTACGAAATTCAACTTTAAAATTCCGCCAATATATAATAGTTCGGCGCAGTCCAACTATTGAAGGGCATATCCATGGTGTACCATGGGCATATCTATAGCTGCAATTACGCTAAGCGGGGGAAAAATATCTGGATATTTTCCGCTCCATGAAAACGTACCTTTATAATTGTTTGAATTTGGAGTACAATTATTGAGGTTATACACAGCTGATGTCCACAAAAGGAAGGGGAAGAAGAAAAATGACAGTTCAATGAAGGTGTTGTGCACAAATATATGAGCCCAAATTAGGCGTGATTTATTATTATTAGTTATAAAACATACGTTAACGATGGGTTTATTAACAATATTAAAAAAGTTGAAGCAAAAAGAGAAAGAAATGAGAATTCTCATGTTGTAAGTATTTCCCAAAAATGAAATTTTGAGGTTAGGAAGTTAAATTGTTGAATAAACAATTAAAAAAATTGATACATTTAAATCAGTTTTGCAAAGTGTAATTTTATAAAGAATTAAATTTTCGACATATTCTTACACATAGAGGTTTGGACAATGCCGGTAAAACAACAATAGTAAAACGACTGATAGGTGACCCAATCCATACCATATCTCCAACTCTCGGTTTTAACATAAAAACTTTGATCCATCGCGGATACAAGCTAAATATTTGGGATGTAGGAGGGCAAAAATCGTTACGTTCATATTGGAGGAATTACTTTGAACGTACTGACGGACTGATTTGGGTAGTCGATTGCGCAGACAGAAGGAGATTAGAAGATTGCAAACAGGAGCTTCACCAGTTATTGCAAGAAGAACGACTGGAGGGTGCGAGTCTTTTAATATTTGCGAATAAGCAAGACTTACCAGGAGTTCTTTCTGCTCCGGAAATTGCGGAAATTCTTGAATTGCCAAATATAAAATCACATCATTGGAAAATTCTAAAAGCATCGGCAATTACGGCTGAGAATTTGGAAGTTGGTATCAATTGGATTCTTGACGACATTGCTGCTCGTATCTTCTACTTGGATTGACTTCGCAAATATTTCGTACATATTGACATTTTCATTTTTAATATAGTAATCGTAAAATATAAGTTTTTTATAAAGAAACGGTGATTGCACATTCATTACCTGAAATATTTTCCATTTTAGGCAAATTTGTATCATTTAAATCAGTGGTTTTATTTTAAACATGGTTGAACATTATAACGTTGAAAATTACAAAACAATGAGCGAATATTAAATTGTCTTAGTTTATGAATTTATGTAACGATTTGTTTCTTTGACTATTTTTGTACACTTTCAATTACTTTTAAAAAAATGAAAAATATTCGTATTCTTCTTCACTGTCTTCAAATTCATCTTCGTCTTCTGGTTGAGTTTTTTCTTCTTCGACAATAGTTTCTTTAATGGTTAACATTTTAGCAATTTTTGATTTTTTAGGTTTTGGTAATCGAGTTTTAGGGAATATTCGCAAATAGCAAGCTTTCAAATCTGCTTGATTGATGAATTTTTTCTTTTTCCTTGTTTCGAGAAATGCATTCACGAGTTCCTTTACTACGCTTGGAGATATTTTCAGATTAAATAACTTAACTCTTGCTTTGAATTTGGCTGAAATATTAAATGTCATAAATTGTATTATTATTACATTTTTTTAAATAATGAAGTAATCGAAACGGGTTCTTAAAATCATAACGAAATGTTTTAATAAAAAATTATTTCTGCTTATTCTTAGTATTTTTGGTTGATGGTTAATAGTTTGAAATATCGTTATCATAACTTAGTATATTTTATTTTCAATTATAAAATGTACAAAATTTAAAATCTTATTACATGCGGGGCAAAAATACATGTGAATACACTAACGTAAGGTCTAAGGTAAATACTTTTTTTAATTTGGTTCTTGGTACCAACG
Organism: Trichopria drosophilae; assembly: GCA_030407085.1. Classification (NCBI taxonomy): domain Eukaryota; kingdom Metazoa; phylum Arthropoda; class Insecta; order Hymenoptera; family Diapriidae; genus Trichopria; species Trichopria drosophilae. Next base: position 171,947,463 of record CM059582.1, on the reverse strand, counting down.
GTACCAACTATACGGCATTTGGGATTTTAAGAAATCCAATTATAAAGTTGATTAAATATGAGTACTTTTAAACAATGCGTAGTTTTTCAAACGCAGAAAAATATTTTCTGGTTTGATTAAATTTCTAGTTGTAATTTTCATCCGTGTAGGAAAAATTTATTTACACGTCCCTATTCCATTTTTAATTAATATTTCTGATATTTTAGCCCATTAACGTCCAGTAGGACACTTTTTTCGCTTCAATTTCAATAAAGAATTTCATCTGAAAATCCAAGTTGAAATAAATTGAAAGGTACGTATCTTACTATTTTCGAGGTCGCTCTTTTCAATGCTGTTGTCAAAATTGAGCTATCTTAATTAGAAAATTAAATATGGCGATTTAAATGTCAAAATAACGCGAAAAATCGAATGTTCTTTTTTATAAAACATTTTTTTCTCATCAAAAGAATATTTGTCTTCAGAAAATTTCTTGATTAAACGTGGACTCAATAGTTACAGTATCAAGATAAATTTTTTAAATATTTAAAAACTAACATGGTGATCGCAAAATGGCGACTCCAATGACAAATTTCTAATTAAAACTTAACAAATGGTTTTCTTGAAAACTATACACATCAGAAAAAATTTTCTAAGAATAAATACGTTTTAGAATGAGTCAAAAAATCCTCTCAAATTTTTTCTGAATGTATTGTTAGAATTTTTTATTTTTCAAACATTCGAAAAATCGAAATTTTTAAAAAAGTCGTCCAAAAAATCGGAAAAAATTTGAGAGTATTCTTTGACCAATTCGAAGACATTTTTGTTCTAAGGAAATTTGTTCGTTTAGACTAAGTCTGGACGAAGTATTGAATTTGGTCATTTCGGGAAAAAAAATTACCTATAGTTTTTCATCAAATGTCGACGTTTCAGACCCTAAGGAACCCAAATCAACAATAAAAAAATTTGTGTCCGTGATCTTGTACGTACGTACGTCCGTATGTCCCTTTTTTTTTGTCTCGCGATAACTCGCGAACGGATAAGCGTATTGACATAAATTTTTTTTTAAAATACGCGTCTTGGCATAACTTAGATCTAATTAGATTTTGGCGTAGATCCATCCGTCCATTATTAAAAAAAATTAGCCACAATTAAGTTTCTTTGTAGTTTTTTGCATTTATTTTGAAAAATACAAATTTTATTAAAAAATGTTTCAAACAAAAAAGATAGAGCATTAAATTCTCTACAAAAAAGGTTGTATGCATTTTCTTCCTAAAGTCAACGATAATGCCATAAAAACTGGTTTAAAATGTTTATGACTATTGTTTGAAAAAGTACTGAATTTGGTCACCTCGGCAAAAAATTACCCTATAGTTTTTCATCAAATTTCGACGTTTCGACCCCCTACCCCCCAGAGGTAGTCTTCGCCAGCCCCTCGGGCGGGGTGATCACCTACGGGCGTATAAGTTCTTTTACGCCCTTGATATGAAAATAACTATTTCGATATATCTAAAAGATGTCTTATAGATATCTGTAAGATATCCGTCATAGATCTTTTCGACACTTTCAAGATATCTTTGACGAATTATATGTATATATATATTGTATATATAATATCATAATGATACAGACAGTAATTAGTAAAACACAGTAAACATGTAATATGCATCGAATAGTCTATTAGAATACAAGTGCATGAAGTAAGTGTTTTCCAACTTTTATTTATTAATACTTCGGCTGGCCTGTTGTCGGGGTCGAAGTTTTGAAAATGCCCATTTTGAATTTTCATACATATAAGAAACACTATATTCTGTTGTAACATATCTATCGAAGCCACTTGGACCTAAATATGATTGGACCCCCAAATATCAATATAATCTTATAATATAATTGAAAGCTGTTAGTAAACAAACGAGTATTAAGGAATAGCCGACTCTCCACTGGGTCGAAGTTTCTGAGCGAGCGAAGCGAGCGAGGCACCACGCCAACACTAGTTGTTGATTTGGGTTCCTTAGGGTCTTAAACGTCGACATTTGATGAAAAACTATAGGGTAATTTTTATGCCCGAAGTGACCAAATTCAATACTTCGTCCAGACTTAGTCTGGGCCGAAGTAATTATAGCTTTATAATCTGAAAGAGGGATCGTTTTACGTTAGAAATGATCGTGGCAAACATTTCAACTCTTTTTCTCGTTTAAAATGAGAACTGCAAAGTTGTCACACACTCTCGTTATATCGCAGTCATCATTTTTAAAAGCGTCAATTAAACTTTAGGTTTGTAAAGGTAGGTAAAAAAATTAAAAAAAGAATGTTAAGTTTCTTCGTAATAACAACTTAAAGAAATAAAAATTTATTTTTTGTTTTAATTTTCAAAAAAATGTTTTTGATCATTTTATTGAAAATATTTTCATTTTTTAATATTTTACTTCAAAATTGCCATTTGCAACTTTAGAACCATTTTTACGAGTTATATAAAATTGAGAATCAATACTAATAATTTAATACTGATTTCTGGTATTTTTTATCTTTTATAATTTTTATATTTCATAGTAAGTGTCTTTCTTTTGATTAAGATAAACGTAACTTGGACGAGGGATGAAGAATACTGTTTTGTTGTCAAAGAGTCTGTTTAATTATTATAAAATTGAATAAAAAACCTGCTGATACGGTGTCATCTTCAAGAGTCACGACGAACTTTCCAAAATCTCTTCTAAGCATTTTGTTTTTGGGACTCATCGCTTCGAATTTGGCCCTTCGTAACATGATTTCTCCTGCATTTGGTCCAAAAAGTTTGAAGTTTTCCAGAATTCCTCCTTTTGAAAATTAAAAAATGGTTGGTAATTGTCATAAAAGTCTTGTTTCATAGTGCATTTGCTATAGCATAATGCTAAGTTATGTGCAATAGTAAGGCATAAGATTATTGTATTATTATTGGAATAACCAGATTAATGTAGAAAAGTGTGGGATATAAAGTTATTTGGAGCGAATGGTTTACGTTCAAAATGTTGCATAATTGTTACGTTTACTTTAAACTAAGCCAAAATTTAAAAAGAGTTAAACATATTACTCCTTGACTGTCGATGTAACAAATTTGAAGTACTCCAAATTACCAAAAAATTACGTTACGTTAATGATAGCATTTGGTCTTCTAAAACAACATTCTAAAAAATGTGTCGCTTTTAAATCTGCAATTTTTCCTTTGATAAAATCATTTAATTTCAGAGTAAGTTTTTAAAACATGATATCCCTATCGAAGAATAAACATTTGTTTTTTTTAAACCCTTAAGTTAAAATCCCTCGTTTTGAACAAATGAGCCCTCTAATTGGAGTTTAAAATTTTGAAGTCAATTTTGAGTTCATATGTGCAGAAAATAGGGTAGGCTGGATTTATCGAGAGAATTTAAAATATCCGAAAGCTGTCAACGATAAAGTTGTTCATAAAGATAAGAACCAATTTTCTGGAAAGTTTTATCTTCATTGCTCTAATAGTTAAAATGTAATGAATGTTTAAAGTTGATGGCCGACGATGACCAAAGCCTCAAGTGCTTCGAGGCCCAGAATAACTTCATTTATTGAGATATATAATTTTAGTTTTTCTTCATTAGATCCAAAAAACTAACCAACAATTTCCTTTTTTATTCGTTTCAAAATCCTCAGAACTGAATATGTTATAACGAATTGAAACAAAAGCATGGAATACACCAAATGAGTAAATGTGACTCCAATAGAGTAAAATTGAAACCTATATTGGAGTGAAATTTAACGATTACTCTCTCTTGGATTGCGCAATTGAGTCCAATAATTTTAAAGAGTGGGAATAAGAATAGTATTAAAAGCAAATTAATGATATTACTTAACCACAACTTTATAACTATTAAAAATATAATAAACCTCTTTCCCAAACAAAATTTCATAACTTTTGATAAGAGTCGCAGTTTTTAAGAGAATGTAATTTACCTAAAATGATTCGAAGATTCGGTCTGTACTCCTTCAAAGTATTTAACGTCGGAATGATTTCTTTGTTAGCCCAGACATTCTCAAAGTTCAACTCGTACAATTCACTCTCTGGAGATTGCTGAGCTATAGCTTTAACGATGGCTAAAACACCTTGTGGTTGGAGTGGATTGTCAGCTAGTCGCAGTGTCTTAAGATTTTTATTCCGTACAAGAGCCCTTGCTATGACGCTTGCTTCTGATGAAGTAAACTGATTTGCTGAAAGACATGTTTTCATAAAATGCATGTCAAATACCTTTCGTAATTATAGGAATCGTACACCGCTGCATAAATTGCAAACATTGATTTTTAGATTAAAAATCACAAATGTTTAGATTAAAATTAAGAAAGTTTTATTTTAATAATGTTGCACGATCAAAATTATAAGTATTGTGTTCGGGGGGTAAAAATTCCGAATGCAGAGTTTCAAAATTGTATTGAATTGTATTTAGTACCTCGAAAACAAAACTCTCCATTGCATTTGGCCCCCTACGAGACTAAAAAAATGTTCGTATCACGGCGCAACATTGTGCACCTTCGAATAATCGCATACACCTAGGTACGAAAAATACTATTCTTCCATGCGTGGAAGATACAAATGACACGATGCATGTATCTTATAAAGAACCAGATCTCTTACCTGAGAGATTCAAATGTCCAAGGACCCACGAAGAATTACTAATGGAATAGGCTAACCATTTTGCGGATTCTTTTCCAAGTGCATTCCAAGAGAGATCAATAACACTCAATACTTCATTTTTTGGTAAGAGTTTAATGAACTTCTCCCCGACATCAACGGTATACAGTGAATTCCACGATAAGTCCAGTACTTTAAGAGACGTTGAAACTAATATTGTTTGCAAACCAGCCGCTGCATCATTTTCCAACTGGTTATCAGCAAGGACGAGTACTTGGAGTATTGGATTTAGTGAAACTGCTTTAGCGATAGTTTCGAGTCCTTCTTTTCCTAAGTTGCAGTGACTTAGGTCAAGTTCGACAAGATCCATGGTCGAAACAACACCTTCGAACAGTTTCTTCATGCCTGCTGGACCAATCTGGCATCCGGATAAATTCAATGCCGTTAAACCGGTATTCCGGCTCAGGAAAGTGCTTAAGTGATAACATGCTTTCTCTGTTAGAACGTTGTTCTGAAAATGTTAAAATAGTTTGATTTGTTGTCAATTTGCGTTTATGGATAATATTGCAATATGTAATTGAGTACTTGTTTGTACCTTGTTTCTTACATACAAGCCTGGACCATTTTAATAACTCCTTTTGAATTTCTCGGAATCTAAAGGAGATGGGGCAAACTGGTCCAGACAAAACTTGAAGAGGACAGAAGGAAAAACACCTAATGGTATAAGAATGTTGACCTTGAACTCAATTTTCAAGGTTATTTCAAGGTCAACGTGATTTTTTATAAATGAAAATGATTTGAATATGATTACCATATCAGCTCTCTTCCAATCTAAGGTAAAAACAAGGTGTTTCCGAAATAATAAATAATCAATTGAAAGTCGAGGTTTTTTGCGTAATTACATGGTTCCTTCTGTCCCATCTTGCATATTGTATGTATACAAGTTATGCCGTGTATATACTATGCATACGTAATAATGTATATCTGTGAAACTTCTACGATCACGAAGAGGACTATGAAAATAAGAACAATGAGTTCTGATTCATCAATTATAGGTAGCACGTAATAGAGGTTTGACAGTCTTCTCTTTAACTTGGTGTTAAAAAAACTTGTCATAGATAATCGACGGAAATGAATCTAGAAAAGTATTCATTAAAGGTCAAACTGTCTTATAACCAGAGAGAAATAGAGCAATCCTTATTTTGATTTGTTTAAAAATTGAAAAACTATTTAAAAGATGATCAAACAAATTCATTAAATATGTTTCATTGTTCTTTAATTTGAGCATTGCATTTTTTTCCAACAAAAGTTTTTTGATTTCAGACATAAAATATTGGAAAAAATTATAATATTCCATTTCCATTTTTAATTTAGCATAAGATGATTCATACCCATTAATGCAACATTCAAATAAATAAATTATTTTTTTTCTATCTGTACTTCAATTGTTTGGGATTTTTGGTATGAACGTTTGGTTTGGTACAAGATTCATTGATAAATCTTGGGAATAATTCAAGTCCTGTGTTCTTTAATGTTTCATACAAAAATATATATGAGGAAAAGGGAGGGGATCGAGAATAAAGGATATTTATGAAGTATTAAAGAAATTACCTTCAAGTCTATTTTCTTCACAGTACGATTGCCATATAGCGCCTCGGTTAACGGTTTTAAAATGTTTGGATCTATACCGTAAGATCTCAGATTAATTTCATTTGTCAGCATCATATCTTTCATGCAGGCTATAGGTCGCAAATTTTTCTGTTTTGCGAAAACCAAAAATTTGTCGGCGCCATCGCTCTTATACTTTGGTACATGTACATGTGGAATCCAATATGCCGGGATTAATCCGGGATCTTCAGGAACTGGATAGGTTTTAAACAGATTTGTCAAATTGACTTGCGAATCGCTGATTTCAATTTCCTTGAGGCATATGTTCGATATCGTTTCTTCGATCTCCTCTTCAGGAGCCGATTCTTCAACTTCTTCATCGGAGACTGTGACGATTGTTTCAACCGATTGCGTAGAAGTTTGAGTCTTGAAAATGATTTAGGACTTTAAAATTCGATTATGTTATAATGATATTGCATTGCTTTGTAGTATATAACACATTAAATTATGCAGAAACGTAGAACTGCGAAATTTCACTTTTATCCGTTTCAAGAATGAGTGAGGGTGATTCTTGTAGATTTTATTACACTGAAAATGAACCTGCTTGTAAAATTACTGTAGTAGATCGGGATTTTTTCAAACTATAGCTCAATTAATAAAAGGATGTCTATTTTGTAAATGCTTTTAGGGAAACAACTTTTTTATTCACATAATGCTAGTATTCGGCTTTAAAACCCATTTTCCTAAGTCATTCTAGGATTTAAAAAGAGAGATGCAATTTTGTATTCAACGCTTTTAGTAATCCAATCTTTAATTAGATTTTAAATCTTTAATAAACATGTTCTTTATTATTTTGCCTGCTTTGAAGGTGTTTTTGAAATCGATAATTAATTAAAACTATCAGTATAAATTGACATTTTTTACATTTTTTTAAAAATGTTTTTCAGACTGCTCGCTGCGCCATTCAGGATTCGGAATGATTCTGACAGATAGCGCATATGATAATTTCGAATACATAAAATGGATAAATTTGTATGACACAAAATCTTCAATTAAAAATTATATACTATCATTTTAAAACGTCTTAGAATGATATAGCGTAATGGTCGTATGGCGAAATGGCGTACTGACAATCTAGTTGTTATTTTCCGGAACAATTATGGCAAATAAACAAATATCTTTCATGGAAAGGTGCCTTCATGTAGGACTCGTAACCAGATTATTTCCTAATTGTATAAAAAAGTAAGAAAATATTATTTGCGACTTTCCTACTGCGTTTAATGAAGTTAAATTTTGAATATCCTCTTTAATATTGAATCCCTTATATTGAAAACAGGTGATCATTTCAGAGACTAATCTCGTTACCCAAAAAACGTCTTTACCTAAGATGACAATATTTTAACAATCAAATTGATATTTTTTTGTTTGTTAAAAGTATTGAGCATTTGTTTATATTTGGATTTTGGAATACATGTAATAATATTGGTGACCAATCTATCGATTACAAAAAAAAAAAGATTAAACGAAAGATTGTTTATACATGTGTTTTCTAAATGTTCCATTACCATGTCTGGAAATAATGGTGAAATAAGAAAATCCGTATCAGTACCAAAATTTTATTTATAAAGTTTCCCATTCAATAAAAACTATCAATAATAACTTGATTAATTGCACGAAGAAAGTCGCTAACAGTACTTTTCGTAACAAGGGCGTAAAAACAAATTTTATTCCCGCATGATCCCGAATGATCTGTTGGATATAAAACTTGATTACGCACATGTCACGAACAAAGTTTTTCATCGCAATGCGTTGAAATTTCCAGTTTATAACTCCGATTTGAAAACGGGAGGGTGGGAAACTTATCTTATCTATGGAATATTCGAGGGAATAAAATGCGTTTTTGCACCCTCAAATGCGGGAGTGAAATACGAGTTTTACAGCCCCGTATTACGTATAACGTTTTACCCCTGGGTTTATGATTGCACGAGATATGAGACAGATAATGACGAAAACTGACCGACGAAATAGTCGATTATTATAAATTGAATTATTTCTTCACAGACAAACAATGTGTCGTAGATAAAATGTTGCAGAGACATTTTTTGTTGCTAATCATGCACATAACGCGTTATATGATATTTTTACCATCTGAAGAGGTCATCGGTTTTGTGTTTGGTATCTACTACTATTATTATGTTATCTGGTACCATATTATAGTGCTCACAGATTTCCATGAAAGATACCCTAAGCATTTTGTGTTGGGAAGAGTTGAGAAGATGCCAATCCAAGCCAAAACGAGCAGACAAAATTATGGAACTATAAGTTAGAATTGCAAAACAATAGTATATTATGCTGCGAGGGAGGAAAGCGCGCGATTCCTGAGCGGGAGGTTTGCTGCCCGAGCAATACGAGGGTAGCACTCCTGCGAGGTGCGCACACTTGCCTCCCGTGTGGCATACGCTATTTTTCTCCCGACCCCATCCATTACTCCCGCTGACAGCGCTTTCCGTCCCTAGGGAGTAATAAGAACGAAGTGCGCATGCGCGCTGGCGCCCGGGCGGAATCGGCAACTTTCGTCCCGCGTTCCAGGCATGAAATACGGATATTCCGACGCGGTCCGGAGAAAATGATTTTTACAGATATATAATATAATAAATGTAATCAAAATTATATTTGAAATGTTTAATTTCCACGTCTTGAATAATCCTCTGTTGAAATGAATTCCCCCAAAGTCTCAAACAATGAGCTGTTTAGGGATTCTTTGGTTAACTAAAATAGGTGGTTATTCTAAGTATAGGTATACGGATTTATGAAAATTATAATTATGAGGATGTTGCAAATAGACGAAAGGTGAAGGGAAAAACTCTTAGTAGTTTAAACAAGCCATTAGAGCCATAAATCTCTTTACAAATTTATTGTGTTCTATTTTATTATTGTTTGGATAAGATATTCCAAAACAAATTCTAAAAGAAAATAATTATAGAATTCTGTTCATTATTATTTGCTATAATGTTGAGTGAGGATTCGTTCAGTAGTAATTATAATTACTCAAAGTTACTCCTATAAATTCTCCACATTTAACTCCAGTTGTGCTCTTGAAGTCGTCGAATGCATTAATATCTAATCCATCGGTTTCATACACATCGAAACACTCGCCATCCGAAAGATCAACTCCCGGCTCATTGTTTGCATCGTTTTTTCGACCGTCTTCGTAACCCGTCTTGAGAGAATTCTAAAAAAAATTGTTTAACCATGTTTATTCAACAGCATTTACCTTTCGGTAGATATGTGTTGAGAAAATGCGCCCTTAGATACGCTTTTATTACATGAAATCTGAATAATGTAGCACATCATATAAGTGAATACTATACAATATTTTTACATTAAACAATAGTTGTTAATATGAAAATAGTAGATTTAAAATTATTTATTCATTATTTAAAATTATAAAAATAACTTAGGAATTTTAATCTATTCGTCGATAATCGCTAAAAGTTTTAGTATGAAATATGGTGATTAAAGTGGTTAATGTTAGATGTAATTTTAAATTACTTTATGTGCAACTCTACTTACTTCTGGTTGATTCATTATGAATTTTGTTGAAAACTAAAATTAAAGTACTGAGAATTTGTAAATGAAATTAACTGTTTAATTTTTAGGTTATTTTGGTTATTATGATCTTGACAAAATGTGATGAGGTTGGGTGAGGTGGAGTGAACAAAATTTAATCACGTGACCGAGAAATTCTTGACATTTGCGAAACGCGCGGGACATTTTTGCTAACGATTCGTTTGAATCCTTGGTCGAAATTATATTTTGAAATTATTATTATTTGTGCGTTATGTACGAAATTTAGTAAATTTGTGGCGTATTCATTTAATGCTTAATTTAATAATAATAAAGATGTCATAGATTTTTTAGACAAAAGATGTTATTGTATTGATGCAATTTAATAATAAAATTTTCATATTTTAATTCGTGTAAATAATACCGCAGTAATTAAGTTCGCAAATTGATTCATACTCTTTTATGCAGGGATGAGGCAATTAGAAATTCATTACATCAATCATGAAATGTGCGTGGATATTATGAAGAATAAGTTATTACTTTGCGTCATCTAAGTTAGTTATGTATTTAGAATTAAATAGATAAGTAAAACAAGTGATGGAATAAAATTTGAGTCACTATAGAGTATAGAATTAATGAAATTAGAAGAAATATTTACTGCTTGAATCAGTACATAAATAATTTAATACATTACTTGTGAAGTCGTTATAAAAATTTAACTTTTTTTCGTGAATTGGAATAAACATATTTATATAAACATATACAAAAGCACACCGAGTAATATCATGTAAAATGACTGTATAAAATATTAGTTTCTTCACAATGCAATCTCTAAATCTGAATTAGTAAAAAAAAATACTAAAATAAAATGAAAAGAGGGTTACCATGAATTAGTAAATTATGTTTATCATCAGTAATTGAAAGACCACTAATATATTAGTGAAATTACACTGATCTTTTCTACTAATTTAAAAGTAAAAAATAATACTTGACTATTGAAATAGTACTTACTGACATTTTATTAGCAAACTTTATTACTAATTCAAATTTAGATAGCACTATTTGTATATTTCAATATATTCAGAGAATAAAAACTGTTTAAACTTGGTATTTTTGTTCTATACCGTTTAACCCTTTTCGTCCCGTAAGTCGAAAATTGGGACGCTATTTTGCGCGATGTTTGTTCGAAATGACTAACAATAACACTGGTCAACTTCGAAAAATCATCAGAGATGCGCATTCACTTTTCTGATGTATTTTTGTACGCTGAATTCAAATCCGTTTGCAGAATTTTTCCATCACCCACCATTTTCGAGATATCCGCCATTTTGTATTTTTTCCAAATTCGTTTCTTCCGGAATTTTTTTCTCTGGATGACTGAATTTGGGCGTTGAATATTATGCAGAATATAGGCAGAATTTTTTAGGTAATAAGTTTTACAAATTCGTTCGCCATTTTGAATCCGCCATTTTGGATTTACGAAATCAAATATGTATGTAAAACATGCTGAAAAGTGTTGCAAAATGTTTGAATATTACGAAATGTGTGGAAATCCTTCACGTATTTGGTGCAGCTGCTTCCAGCGAACATAAATTCACCATTCACTCGAATTTGTCGGAAAAAATTCATATCTTCAATCTAAATAAACTTAAATAGACGCACAACCTCGGAAATTGAAGTGCGATTATCCTACTACAGGAATATGTACGTAGAATATTTTTAAGATTTTTTTTTCAAGTTATACGCATGTTTTATCCTAAAAATACCTCGACTTTTGTTTTTTTTTTAGTGATTTTTTTAGGAAGTTTTTTGCTGATAATACTAGAAACCACTGTTTATCTCTGTCTGGAAAAATTCACATGTATTCTGGAAGTAATTGTCTCTAAAATGAGAGTTCTTACGTTTAATTATAATAATCTATTGCAGATAAAAAAATTCCGGAAGAAAGGAATTTGGAAAAAATACAAAATGGCGGATATTTCGAAAATGGACGGCGATAGAAAAATTCTGTAAACGGATTTGGATGACGATTTCCCAAAGTCAAATTTTTTTGACCAGTGTAATTGAAATAAGTAAAAATTGACAGTTTTGGACCCCTTTTCAGCCGGCGATTTCAAAGAAAAAAGTTATGAAAATTATTTTGAAAAAATGCCGACTTTTTCCTTGTTACTTTGCAAAAATTACATTTTTACATTGAAAAAAACAACGCTGACCATGCCAAACATACCAATTGAGCCTTTTTCCTCAGCCTTTTCTTCCTCCGTTAAAATTTTTTCAATAAGCAAAATGGCGGCTTCAGTATGGCGACTACAAGTTGTAATTTTTTATTTTCTCGTAGAAATATCGAATATTTGCCCGCGTAATGGTCGGAAACATGAATAATTGCGATAAAAAAATAATTATCATAATTTTTGAATGCCTAATCTCATGATGGTTCACGTATAACCTCAAATTAGTTACATATAATGCGGTTTTCCTGATATTTGTCTGATTTTCACTCAATTTTCGAAGTTTCCTTACCATTACGTACACGTGAAATTGAAAATGACCATATTCAATATTTGACCTATCAATAACAAAAACAATAGGAATAATGGATTGCGGTAACTTGGTAATCTGTTTAACATAAGACATAATTACAATGATGTCATAATGATCATAGAACCATAATATAATGCAATTGTCTCATCTTATATGGTAATTTTGTTTTGTTGGAAAACGTATCTTCGCTAAAATTAACTGCATCATATTATGTTCGGCAGGAAAATCGCAGCCAATGATCATACTTTTTTATTTTTATATAAAAAATGGCATTGTTCCCATCCACGCGAAAACCAGACACAAAAAAAGGATCCTGTCCTAACCTACGACATTATAGTGTATACTATATTATACTCCATTAACCCTTTAACGGGAAAATTGCAGTTTCCGATTACTCTAACTTTATCGAAGTGCCAATTAATAAAAACAGTGGAGTATACTCCCCAATGTCCATATCTGATTATTTTTGGGTATGTTCTTTCGATTGGTAATGTTTAAAATGAAAAAAAATGTTTTACCCGTTATTTTTTAAATTTAAGTGAAAAAAATGCAAATTTTTCGTTGATTTTTTTTGTAATTCAATATTTTTACCTTGAAATACGTTACCGAATCAGCTGAAATCTTTTTAGATCGTGCAATTTTTGTCCAAACTTCAAAATTACACCCACAGAAAAAAGAGATGGGTTTAAAATGGCGGCAGAATGTTCGAAAATAGTAAAAAAATCATCATTTCGCCGTTTTTTCCAGGTTTACCGTTGTTATTAGTTCGGGAATGCATACTTTCCATTTCAGATCGATGTAATATTATTTAATATGGACAACAATGGTAAAACAAACTGTTAAAACTTAAAATGGCGGCTAAAAATACGAATATATCGTGGAATATACCACTTTTTTGTATTTTTTCATATTTTTCAAGAGAAAATAGTATATAAAGCAGTGACTGTTAATATTAGAGGAACAACATATCGTTACACTTGCGGCAAAATATTCGAAAATATTGGATTTTGCTAATTTTTTCAAGATTTTTTTCTCCATAATGGATCAGAATTGAATGTGTGCATATATCCAAAATATTTAAATTAGCCATTGATTATGTCTGGAAAATCAACGTTTCCAATAATTCTTACCGGGTGGAGACACAATGTTTATTGAGACACAATGGCGGTGAATTGATTTGAAATTTTTCATGGAAGAATTTGATATAGAAATGCGCCGAGACATAAAATATCGGAACTTCATCTCATACTCCATGAAATAAATGAATCTCCTTAAAATGAAGCATGTTGTAAAATACATTTTATTGTCATCGTATTGAAATCTCGAAATTATCATAAAAAAGTTTCTTTTTCATATAACCTCCATTATAAAAAAGTAATTCAAGTTTCCCAATTGTTTCTTACTCACAAAAACTCTAGAAATAAAGAACTGTCTTAGTAATATGCCATTAAAGTAATTTATTTTTAAAAATGAAAAGTTCAAAGTTTTGTAGAATTATTCATATATTATTAAATTCGTTGAAAAGTACCATTCGTAGGTTATTGACGATAGAAGGGCTACAAAATTATATTATATACTATTAGGTATGGATGATGCAATGCTGAATATCAACGAATTTCGTCAGGCTCCAGTTTGAGATAAACATCTGTATTACTCTCAGCGTCGCCATGATGTTGGTAATAAACGCAGAATAAATGCAATTATGAATGAAAGATACCGCAGGCGAGGTGTCGATCGACGTCGGACAGGAAGCCGTTCACACGGGACCGTTTGTTCATGTACGGCGATAGCTGACTCACTTACCGACTATTCGTCAAGTGGTACTTCTCGTTCATTGTACTGTGATTTTAAAAGAGCGTGCGTTCAATTAGCAATTAAGTCGCTCCGATGTTGTAGACTTTATTCTCTACCGCCACGGTATACAGACATTTTTTCCAGAGCGAGTAAGTGACCAGCATGCAATTAGAAATCGCTCCACTCTACTAAAATATCTCTCCGTAATTTTATTATTACAAAACAAAAAATCGTTTTCAAATTTAAAAATCCATATATGAATTTATTAGTGTAGTAAACTCAATATCACTTAATCCTTGAAATGCCGCCATTAAAAAATGTGAACGTCATTAGTAAGCGAGGAATTTAATAGTCAAAATGTGATCCTGTAAATTAGCGTTTCCCATCGTCGATCACCCGGAAGACACGTTTTTCTGCTTTTGCATTCAACGTGCGCCCTCTTGTCGGTTTGTGGGAACATTGTGGGAGGCTTGCTTGAAGAGAAACGGCACATCGTCGAAGATTGTACTCTTTATTGAAATTCTTTCGTCGTCGTTACTTTTACTGGGTGGAATGTAGGAGCGAGGGAATACATCCATTCTCTCTGTACATATACAAGCATTCGTTCGCTCGACGCAAGCAAAAAAACCCTTTTGTAAAAACGACCCAAAGTACCCCCCTCCCCCCAATCACGCTTCCACAATTTCGTTCACGCGCGATCCTTTCTTCGTCTCCAATTTTTTGATCATAGGCATTAGCTCTTCATCCATGAAAGATCCAAATGATCTCTAGTTAAATTTCTTGGAGCAGCGATCACCGAGTACCGTATATCGATAAAAAACGTTATATTATAAACATTCGAAAGACAGGGATGTTGGAAGACATCGAGGATTCGGAGAGCGAAGGAACTACTGCCCAAGATCGGAAGACGACTAATGAAGCGGCAATAATTATATGTGAAACTCGTAATAATTATTAATTAATAATTAATAATAATAATATTAATAATAATAATAATAATAATACAATTTTATAATATTATAATCAATCTATCTATCCGTAATACGATATGCAATATACTATCTGTCCTCTTTATAAAATAAAATCTCTATTATGTAAAAAAAAAAGATCTGTTCCTTGCGCTTCACGCCTTATGAGGCTTTTGCAGCGACATGTACAAGCTATGCTGGCTTACATGAACGAGCAGGGAATCCACATTGCACGTTCAAGACTTATAATAAAAATGAATACAAATTCATTTGCGTCGCTCATCGAAAATCGTAAGCCCTTCTTCGCTGGTTATTTAGACATATTTACAAATGCCGCCTTGACGCCACAGGCATCGAAAACTTCTTCGAAGCTTCGTGCCATAACTTTCCATTTCCTTTTTTTTAAGTATAAAGAGACGACGAGACTTTCTTTTGTTATTAACGCAAATAAAAGACGTCGCTCGCGTTTTTTGTACAAGCTTTGTTTGTAGGTAAATGCGATACGTGCGATCATCGATACAATTAATTGGATGCCGTAATTACAAAATGAAAGTAACATTTCATAGATAGAATAATAGAGAAGAGTTATAGGGTAAGAGAAAATGAAAGAGAAGGAAAGAAAAAGAGTGAGGAAAAGAGAGAGAGAAAGAGAGTTTCTCTTCTATCGGTATCACAATGTCTCGTTTGAAGGAACGTAAAAAAGCCTGCTGTATACATCAAGTCGAGTATGTGCGTATTTTTCTCCTTTTCGTTTTATACGCTTTTAAAAAATAACGTTGTAGAACAAAAAGTCCACCTCGCAATATCACAACCTAGGAGTCGATATCGCTGTGCCTTACCGCGCGCAGTTCGGACAGGTTTTACAGACTTACATAAACTTCAAAAATTGGGATGTGCCTTTTTTTTCGCCTAATGGACCCGCGTTTAACGCGAAGGGAATTAAACGCATGTTTCCCTTTTCGTTCTTTCCTTTTTTACGTGTCTCCTCGCTACCAGATACTCGCGATTATGCAGGCTTAGCGAAATTAATAAGTACGGGCTATGTACATATGTACAACGATAACAACTCGACATATTATCATTATCATTTTAGCATTAAACAGTCGTACGTAACGGTGTGATGTGTGTTTATTGTCACGTGTGTCCAAATGACGTGGTTCACTGGAAAATTCACAACCGAGTTCATTCAAATGCAATTAATAATAACAAATCATTATGTGAACTTGGACATCATAAGAATTGCAAAAATAATTCCTTGATAAGTAATCTACAGTAAGATTTTACTTAGAAATTGAACTCGGTGCATTTCCAGGAAGTCGACGTCTCTCGAACGGGTCATCCGCACGAGGTAAATCTACTATAGCGACTCATCGGCGAGTCACCTCATCGTCCATCAATTAAACTATTCACGTTTCTTTCTCGAAGCGCTATACAGTTCAGTTATAAGTGCCGCAGTAGATCTTCTCGTAACGATCGTCGGTTCTTAAAAATAGTACAGTCTCTAAGAGTTGAAGGTTCAGCTTCGCTCACTGTAAATCAAGTACCGTAGAAATGACACATTTTTAAAATAAACGCTTCTCTTATATACGTTTCGCCAATTCTAATTAAACGTGTACAGTCAACACTTGGTGATGCGGAGGTACTAATGATTGGCTCGTACTTGGCTGTATTTGCGGATACGAAGGATCTTGAAGTCTTGGTTTGCTATAGGGTTTATGAGGTCCTTCCTCGTAGTTGAAACTTGCCGTATTATTTCGCATATCTGCACTTGGAGGTTTATAGAGTGGCGGGAGTCGATGCCTTCCATCTTCAGAAACCATTTCTAAACTTTCTTCCGTGGGACCCAATGGACTTAGAGACGTTCCGGACATCGGCCTAACGACTGACACTCTGGGTTCGTTTGGTTCCTGGTCCTTGAGTGGATTCGCATATCTCCTGAGATTTTCCTCGTTCTGAAGATTGTTTGACTTCTCGTCCATGTCGCTCCTATGTCTATGTAAAGAAGTTTCGCTGCTGGTAGTGGCGGTAAGTCCAGACCTTTGTCTGGAAGATCGGAAATACCACAGACCACTAAATAGTATTAGCAAAAGAATCGTCGCTAAAGCTCCGCCAAGAACTGCGAGATAACCACCTCCATTGCCGTTGGTGCTGTTCGGATCGCTGAGAAGAGCAGTCTCGACCTTGACTTCTAGTACAGAAGTCAATGCGAAAGGCCTGTCCAATGGACGGCTTAGAGCTTCACCAAGGTCCCGAGCGGCAGCTGATGCAGCCGCCGAAAAGATGGTAACTTCAATGGTGTCATTATCACCTGGTTTTAAATCACACAATAAATCAACTCTTTGTGGCCTTCTGGGATCAGCGAGAAGTCGACGCAATCTTCGGCACAGTAACTCAACAGATGTTCCCGGGGCAAGAGTATCTCTTCTTAGTAATATTGTAAGTCTTGAACAAGTTGGTCCTGGTGTAGCTTGTCCAGGCCAACAAGAAGGTGGAGCGGGTAGTGCTGGTGGTCCAACTCGCCTTCCCGTTTCCACAGGTCTGCATTCACCCCAAGGTAAACAGGAGGGCACGAGACAGCTTTCTCCAGGGGACGGAACGCAAACTTCATGAGCAAGGCAGGAAGTACCATTTAAACAATTTCCTGGTCCACACCAAACATTGCTGCATTGACTTTTACCGTTTCGACATTCACATACGTTGCAGTCGTCAGTCCAACTGGCTATGGCACATCCAGGACCACCAGCAGTTCGTATTTCACAATGTGTACCAGTTTTTCCTGGAGGACAGACGCAAGTATAACTTGCGATCCCATCGATACAGGTTGCTCCGTCCGTACAAGGATCACTAGCACACTCATTAACATTAATACGACAGTCTGGACCGGTGAAGCCGGCGGCACACTCGCATCTGAACCAGTTAACACCGTCTACGCATCTGCCACCGTTCAGACATGGCAACGGCTGACAATCGTCTACATCTCTTCGGCAGTCGGGACCTTCGAAACCTTCTCGACAAATACATCTGTAACCACCACCAGCATCGTTTACACAAGTGGCACCATTTTCGCACGGATTACTAGCGCACGCTGGAGATCCTATATGACACGCTGCACCTTCCCAACCAGAAGGACAATGACACGTAAAACCGTCGCCTCGATCTTGACAAGTGCCGCCATGTCGACAAGTTCCTGGTTCGCAATGACCACCGCGCAAAGCACAAGTTTTTCCTTTCCAGCCATTTCTACAGATGCATGTGAAGTCTGCTACGCCATCGACGCAGGTCCCATTATTCCGACACGGGGCAGTTGTACATTCGTCAACATCTGTAACAAGAAAAAAAGTTTATTGATCTGAAGTAAAATCAATAGTTTTAATACAGAAACGGTTTAGGTGGAGATGATAAAATAGTAAAAAAAACGTTCAAAATACACTAAAAACGAAAAAAAATTACCTTGATCGCAAAGATCCCCTGTCCATCCTTCTCGACAGATGCATTGGAAAGAGTTTATGAGGTCAACACATGTTCCGCCATTTAAACAAGGACTTCCTCTACAATCATTGATATTTTCATGGCAGTGAAGTCCAGCGTATCCAGCGTCGCAAATGCATTTGTCTGCATTGCATCGACCTCTTCCTCCACACGGAGTTTCTTCGCTTCCGCATCCGAGCTCTTCGTCTATCAATCCGATTTGCGGATGGTGTATTGTCTGTTCAGAACAATTTTTACCTTGCCACTGCACTGGACAATGGCAATAATAGTCCGTCTGGGTATTAAAACATGGAGCAGAATTTCGGCATGGATTAGGACTGCAGTGATCTCTATCAATCTCACATTGGTAACCCGTATAGCCTACGGGGCATACACATTCGTAGGCGTTAACTAAATCGCGACATTCACCACCATTTTGACAAGGTTTTGATGCACACTCATCGATGTCAACATCACAATCTTTGCCGGAATACCCTGGTGTACAAGAACAGTGATAGTCATCGACCAGGTCTATGCATAAGGCGTCGTGTTGGCACTGGCCAACGCAGTCATTAATGTTTTTCGTACAGTTTTTGCCAGTAAAACCACTTCTGCATCGGCATCTAAAAGAGTTATCAAATTAATATGTTATTGTCTTGTATTCTGAAGATAGTTTTAAATTTATGGTTATGAGGGTGTCAATAATAACGTGTGTATCTGCAATTGAGACTTTACCTGTAGTCGCCTGCCAAGTTAGAGCAAGTGATGGAATTTTTGCATGGAGATTCTTTCAGTCCACACTCATCGACGTCAAACTGACAGAGTACTCCCTGCCACGCCGATGGGCAATTGCAAATAAATTCGTTCTTGCCATCCACGCATGTTCCTCCATTTTGACAAGGTTGAGACGCGCATTCGTCAATGTCTGTGCCACAATATGGACCGGTGAACCCTTCAGCACAGACGCACATAGCCGATTCACCGATTTCGCTACAAGTTGCCCCATTTAGACATGGATTCGAAGCGCAGGGATTATCAACTTTCTCGCACGTTGGGCCTGAAAAGCCTTCGGGACACGTGCACCGATATTGATCAGGTGCCGTATTTTCGCAGGTACCACCATTCTGACAAGGCTCGTGAGTGCCGCAATAATTGAGATCTTGATCGCAGAGGATTCCACCCCAATTTGTGTCACAGATGCACTGCCAACTTGAGCCATTACAATAACCGTGTTTGCAGCCGGGGTAGGGTGTGCACTGATCGCAAAACTCCCCTCGCCATCCATGACGGCACTTGCATTCGCCGCTAACATTACAGTGTCCATGTACGGGATGACATCCTTCTTTACAAACAGCTGAAAATAGACAAAATCAAATGGTTAAAAACATGAATATACTAGTAAACATTTTTTGTTTTAATAACATCCGTTTGCATTAATACTTAATTGTTTAAATTAAAAAAACATACAATAGGACATATGCATTTTTTAAAATTATTTAATGTAGTATCTGAAAGACAATCTCTAAAACTTTCGAAATATGAAATATTCTTTCAAATGAAAGTTGTTTTAACTTGAGAGACCAAATTGATTTAATTTACAGCGAACTGAATAAAAAGTGGATCGATCATCGACTAAAATGTACTAATAAATGCTGCATTTCTTTTCAAGTCGGTTTGATTGATTGTTTTCCTACTGATACCTGAAATGACCTATAACATATTCGCGTTGACAGAGATTTATTACGTTTCCAAATGTTAAGTTAATTAATGTCTGTTTATTTTAAAAATCTATTAATGCATCTTTCCAAGGGCATTTAATCCTGCAAGTAATATATGAAGTGCCGTAGTAGTAATTTAATCTTCGAACTCAACTTTGACGCAATTTCAGAAAAACATATACCCAACTGCGGGTGAATATACCAATAAATATTCTTCAGAGACTCAGTGATAATTTCACATTACCCATTCCGTTAGAGTATCTTTTCATACGAAGATCCGAATGGGGTTTAAAAGCAACTTTATGATAATTATATTGTATTCATCATTTCTCCAATATTTATCAAGCAAGTTAAATCCTACCGACAGTCAGGGAATTTGCATATACTGTTGAAACTTTGTCGGCTTTCATATTCTTTAAAGTCCTCGTAATTTTGCCGATTGTAGGAGAACTTACGACGAAACGATTAGATCGGTAATCCGTTATCGCGTCTATGCGGGGAGAATTTGAACACTACCTTATGTACGGCGGTGAAATACACAAAAAGAATGTTGTCGTAACTCAATAGTGAGCTTATAGTTGCACAATATAATCTGTCCAGCGAATACGCACATCGTTTCACTTCTGTATATCGAGTTTCCACCGTTAACTATTTTCCTTCGAGCAAACGAGTGACATAATTACGTGCCTTTGAAAGTCTCACGAGGTTAATGCTCGGTTTTAATTCTAATTTTATTTATATAATTTTGAGATTGAATTCGTGACCATGACCCTTTTTGCAGCCAACAAATTGTCGTGAGATGTTAACTTGCCGATAGTTGGCAAAATAGTTTGACAAAGCAATGTTTGCACAAATATACGTGCATGGAATTTCTATTTTATTCTCCTACACATCCTAAATTTGTAAATTTGTATTAAAGGAGTAGATAGTAAATGGTGCCCAACAGTTGGATATAACGATTTCAGCTACTGTTTATCTCCATTCCCAGGATACAATCGTAGCTCTTTCGTACCACCCTATTTCGTAATCGGTGAATGGGCACGTTGCAACTGCGTCCAAACAAAGTAATAGGATAAATATAAATCGGTACACCATCCAATTCATCATTCATTTTCTCTTTAGATTTTGCACCAATAGGTATTTCATAGTTAAAAGAGATTACAGTAACGAAGTTTTCCATCATTCCAGGATCATGACAACCATGGAGTAATAACAACAATATCTATGACGTAAGTAATTACAGGTAATTTTTAAAATTCTTCTCAATAGTTACATCAAAGCATCGTATTAACTTGGAGTCAATCCCACACCGCGACCTCTCTCTTTGACCGGCTGTCTAGATCTAGCCATCTTTCTCTTACTTGGGAATGTACCATCGACGAAAGGTACGTACATTAATTGTTCTTCGAGCAGATTTACGAGCATAATACGTTCATCGGCTGTTCGCGGATGCACAACTCAATTCGCCAGTCTAGGGATACGCTTTATCAATCTCGTCGGCGTGTAGGACGAGTCAGGCTAGGGATAAGGCGGAGAAAGAAGGGCGAGCTAAACGGGATGCATAGTAAAAGCATAACGGATCCCGACGTAGGGAGAAATGATCCTTATGGCCGTGAAACGAAATCTCCCGATTGGAGAAGACACGTGTATACTCCAAGCACACGCCGATGCCGCTGATGTACCGTTACATCACGTAAGTGCCTGCAGCATCTTTTGATTAATAGTCCTGCTCTCTGTCTCTATCTCGTCTCTTTCGTCTCTTCTTGGACAACGGACATTTACGGATATTTATGCGACTGCACCGTGAAACTCGTGGCTCTAAATGACGCGCGTCAACTCCGCGGATGCCCGTCTCTCTTGTCGCTGGCGAACGGCTCATGGCCTGAGTAGGCCAATCAACGCGTCCACCGTAGCCAACCGGGGCTTCGTTAACGGAAATTCTCGACAATCAATTTTTACGAAAGCTGTGTTAGTTTCTTGTATTTAATTAAACGCATTATCTTGGCATTGTCATTACATACTATCCATTAGCTTCATGGGAGAAATCATTAATCGTAAAGTTTACAGGTGCTTCTTGAGCGGGGACATGATAATGAGGTTTCGGTTGCTTATCAAACTGGAGAAAAATTTTGTTTATGTCATGCTCATCAAAAGTTCTCATGGTCTCAACTATCTTAGCTCCACGAGCCCCCAAAGGTCGATAATCTGACCTAGCTTCACTAAGTAAGTGATCACTTCTACAGCATGCATTTCTCATAATCAACTATTGGTAGCTGGTGTAAAAAAATATAAAAACGAAGTTTTTATATGTGAAAAGGGTGAGAAAGGAATTTCGTTCATATCGACGATGGAATTCTTTAGTCAAAAGTTTTCGAGGTTGAAGGTAAAGAATCAAAATGGCGGACGCTAAAACAGTTAAAGTTGTTCAGAAGAAATGCACACTTTAGATGTTACATTAAATACAAAAATCGAACGCATGCAAAACGCCTGTATTAGGTTTATTTTTAATTTGCGTAAGTTTGACCATATTACACCCTATCGTAAGCGTTTGGGGTGGTTGACTGTCGAATACCGTCGCCTTTATTATGTTGGCTGTGTGACACACCAAGTGCTGAAAACAGGAAAACCCGAGTATCTTTTTGATAAATATGTATGGCGCGAAAACTCTACCTCTCGTGTACTTCGTCCAGGCGCTCAATTACTACGAATACCGTTACATAGCACATCAACTTTCGCTCGTTCATTTCTCCTAACATCTATCCGACTATGGAATGCTTTACCGAATGTGATCCGTGATCAAACAAACAATGTAAGTTTTAAGCGTCACTTGCTAAAGTTTTTAGCTAAGGCAGAATCTGACGGCATACATTTTAACTGAAAGTTAAGTTTTCTATACACATGTATTATGCGGCGTTCTTGATTGATAAAATAGTTTAGTTTTAATTTAGTCATCTATTTTTCCGGTAATAGCGAAATATTCTTAATTGTATTTCATTACCTATTATGTTCTTATACTATTCTGTATTCTACATCTGTAACTAATTGTACTAAATCGGTTGGCTAAAGAGGGGTATACCTCGTGCCATAATAAACATACATACATACATACATACTTTTAATTGTTAATTAATAGATTTAAACAACATTTTTAATCCTTTAAGAGATAAACTTCCTTAACATTTTTTTTCACTGCGGTTTTATTGCGGACCTGACACGACTAACCTCTTTACTGATCATAATCACACTCTACAGCAAAATACGTGACATCGTTGCAATTTATCGCAAATCTCAAAGTAGGATCCATCGCAAAATCATAATTCTCCACATAAAAAATGTTACTACACCACTTGCCGCGTTCTCGCAACATGTTCGTAACTCTATTCATACCAGTGTGCTACCTGTGTGCATCAGTCGCGGTTTGGTCTAACTTTCTTGGCCGAGAAACTGGATACAAGACCTGAAAGCAGGAACGACGCTCGCTTACATTGTAACTCCAACTGATTGGATCGGCAACCCACTACAGTATCTCATCTTCAGTCATAATAATATTACGTATAGGTCACGTGTATGGCCGCTTGGAAAGCGTTACGATACCAAAATCTTATGAAGAATATTGGACGCCTAGTTAAAATGCTTTAATTTAGGTCAATATTGAATAGATTTTTAGAAAAATATTAATTGCAAAGGTAATTTCGCGATTCAAAATTAATTGACAGCTGTACAGTACACTTTTGAAATTCCGTAAAAGTGGAACGTAGCAGTGATACTTTACATTAATATGCAATTAGCATACTAAACAATTGCAATGAAAACCGTGGAAGCATTTGCTGCAAGTGCACGATTTTGAAGCACCTGCCGAGGAGCGTTCAAACTCGTGCCGCATTTCTGGCTATCGCGGTAATTTATTCATATACATTTGTACAATTGTAATTATGGCATAAATATTTTCCCGTTCTGAGATCCTTAGTATGATTAGAAGAGCGAATCTCTCTCCGTAATGACTTTTAATCAAGCAGAAATATCGCGAGTTGTTACCGCACGGTTCGTTAGGTGTTTTCAGAGATTTGCATTATTGGTTTTCAAATCGCTCGTTAAAATGCCTTCACCGGAGAGTCCCAGGGAGAAAGATGCACGAATTCCTTTATGCTCTTCTTGAGAGATCTCGGCGAGCAGGAAAAGTTTTTTCAAGTTTCCGGCGGAGGAAAGTCGGCGGCGATCTTCGTTTTACTATCGATCTTTCTCTAAATGCATCTGCGATATTATGCAAATGGGCGTTTTTGTGGACGAGCTGCAAATGGCACGGTGTACAGAGCGGGGAAGAGTCGTGTGAAGCACACCACGAGTGAAACCCGCCGATTGACCTTTCGACGGGCCGCTGTAAAAATCGTCGAAGCCAGTTTTCCCGCAGCATCGACACATACGTACACTTGCACACACTTATCTAGCTCTGCAAGTTTGCGAGTATCGGGTCGGTGTATAAATATAGGCGTCGAGTTTGTCTCGTGTACACAGGAATAAAGTGATTTGCAAACTTCTTATTCGATGTTAACTCATGACCAAGTGTTTGCAGTAAAGTGCGTAAATAGCGTAGTAAACATTCATTAATAACTGTGATTAATAAATGGAAGGGACTTCATATATTTGTCATGCAAGTCGCTTTTATCAAGTCAAACTATTTCGATTTTCCGGAATTGTTTCTGCTATAACCATGTTGCCAACCGGAGCAAACTTGGAAATCAATGTAAAAAAACAAAATGTTCAGAAAGTTAAATTTAAAGACAGGTTAGCAGGGAAGAATAATGACTGTGACATGTTTGACATAAAAATTGAAACGAGGATCGATCTCTGGTTGAATATTTTAATATATCAATAAACTGATACGTCATTTCAAATACCTAGTGATCATCAATTATCCGAATTCTGACGCGTCTTTGTCTGGAATTCGAAAAGTGGATTTTTTGTATTCGACGTATATGTTCGTTTGGTCAAGCTTCGTCATGGCAGATCGTCTGATCATCTCTTCTTTTGAAAGTGCTCTGAAGACGGATGCAACCCTAATTATGTGATTTACTGCGTAGAATGTAGGCTGAATTATATAGTCGAAGCATGACGATACGTCATTATATTTTATTTATAAATTTACGTTCCTTTTGACTACTTCTTCGGGCAATAACGATTCTGGTTGTAGAGAAAACTTCAATTGTAGTGACTTTCTATTCGAGAGCATGCGAATCGTCAACGAGGTACATTATACAATGTCGTGACTCGGATTTACGAAATTTATCTCAATCGAAAGTACTTCTGTATGGATTAATTTATTTATTTGTCTGATTTATATGTATTTGAGACTGGAAAGTTTACTCGAGTCAATACTGAAGGTAGTTGCTATAATTTAGTGTCAGTGTCATCCTTTGAATTACATTTAGTGCATTGAAATTTGCAGCTACTTTCTTTGTTTACTTTTAGTTATTACAATTTTGTTATTATGTAGCACAATTCATTTTATACTTTGCTTAGTGGCGATGAAAATGAATAATGTAGTGAATTAATAAATAGCCATGGTACCGCAACTATAATTACATAAACCCACGAAACTCACTGTTTCGAGATACCGACAAAATTTGTTAGGGTTTTTCTCAATGCTAACTCCAACTGCGATGTTTTGACAGCAGATAATATACCACGATATTTTACCCAAGCAATAAATCTGTAGCCGATGCAATAAAATATTTGTCAGGATCGTAGAACTAATCGAAATAATTTTTTCTCATTTCCCTCACAGACCCGGTGGTCTTTCTTGCCTGCTGAGACTTCCCTGTATTAAATACGCCAAGTACCGTACC
The DNA here is from genome assembly GCA_030407085.1 of Trichopria drosophilae. NCBI lineage: Eukaryota > Metazoa > Arthropoda > Insecta > Hymenoptera > Diapriidae > Trichopria > Trichopria drosophilae. Next base: position 171,921,350 of record CM059582.1, on the reverse strand, counting down.
GACCATGATGGTCGAAAAAGCGTGTGCGATAATTCTTCATCCTGGCCAATTTGTACGTAGCGTATACCTAAGCGTATTGAAACGCGGCTAATAAATAATAGTCGGAAGAAAAATACGAATGACGTGCACCTAGCGCACTGCAAATTCCATCGAGCATCGTCATTGTGTAACTTTTACAATTATAGCGATCCTAATGGCATCTGGTGGAGGGAACGACTGGTACGTGTCCAGGAAGAAATCCTCGTCCGGTTTGAGTCTCCGAGGGAACGGACGGCAAGATCACAGGTCTTAGTGACATTAAATCTAGGAAGCCCACTGGAGAACCCACGCAGAGGGAGGCGGAAGTGACGATTAGGTGGCGAAGAAAGAGCTGTTATATTACAACACGGCGCCCATAGTGTGACGACAGCGAGATGACACCGTGATCGTCGTTCGTCGTCACCGTCGCTACTTTGCTATATGTATACATATACGACATATATGCGACGAGCGTTCCTCCATTAAGGCACGCTTCGAGATAATTTGAGGATTTTACGACCCGCCAAGGAGGTAAGGCCGTGACACTTCATTCCGACCGCCCGCGGGTCGCAGGCGTGATATGTGTGAAAATGCTGGGAACCGGTGACAAAGAGAAAAACTCCTTTAACTGATTCGAATGCGCAAGCAGATGATGTTTTTATTAAGACTTATTTCAGCTTTTTATTCTAATTATAATAACATACTGTCATAGCAATGTACGGCCACATTATGTATACAGAAAGCATTAAGGACTGACAGTTAGCTGCTAGATCATTATCGCAAGTAATTTACTATATCAGATACAGAATATTTGTAAGGAATGAATACTGAAGTTGCTACTAGTTCAACATCATTGATCGTCAACAAAGCCTTCTTGGTGGCGATGGCGATTGTATTAGTTATTCCAAAGCTCTGAGCCCCGTCTATTAGTAGTCAGACGTAGGAACTAATGAAAAAGTTGGACCAACCTGTCAATCAGTCGTTTTAAACAATTTCATGTTTGAATTCAGGATAGTTGTTTCAACCAAGATGTGTTCTCCGTGTGGACAGTATAGTTCATGGATGTGATCAACGCTAACTATAAACTAGTCGGAGCCAGGATTGGTTGCCCATCATGTATCGGTTTCTGGTGTTTTCTTAAAACATTGAGCTGCCATCATTTAGTAAATTCAGCCTTCGCATGGACAAACCTTTCCAAACAATCAGCTCAAGAAGAGTCATGTCCAGTTTATCATAAATTTAACAGGAAACTACTATTAGGTGAGACAACGGTCTTAGACGATACAATTGTCTTCAACAACAATAACTATGGGATTCGTTATGTTCAAGAAAGAAAATCAGAAGCTACTGATAAAAACACTGATTTCTGGAAGCTTCTAAAAACAGTCAGGTTCGTATGCAATGGAATCCAGGTAATCTACAAATTATCGACATAAAACACAAATCATTCGAAATAAATAACTAAATAAAATTATATTAAATAATTTTCTTTTACTGTCGCAGTAATTTCAAGATTCCACTTGTTGCTTTCTGTTTTACCGTACCCCTTTCATTTAGCATTTCAAACATTTTCTTTATTATGCATTTATCAGCGTTCCCCGTTCTTATTTCCTATATTTCTATTTCGACCCTCTTCCTCCTCGGTAAACATACGAGTCCTTGCGGTGCAATAATGAATCACCAGTCCACTGAAGCTTTAGCATCTACATAATATATACATTTTTGCTTGTACACGCACAGAAACTTTACAACCGGCGTTGCTGCGGTGTGTTGATTAACGCCTTTCGAGATCTAATGAGCCGTGGGTATTTGATTAATTCGCGTTGCCATCGAGTACCCGCAGGAACGAGGTGGTTATGGTTCGCGTGCAACTCGCGAGGAAAAGTGTGATTGTTTTAATTTAGAGGGTGAGATTTGCAGATAGAATCGTGGAGTACCTTTTTCTTATATTACTATTGGTTATGCTTGAATTAAATTTTTTTGTTAAGAACACGTTTAGATGATAATTATATGTAAATTCATTTATTTTACTCGTTTTCCCATTGAAACTTGTATTCGTATTTTATATTCCTCTTTCATTTTTTTTATTTTTGGACGTTGTAATAAAGGAAAATAACAATATTTAATGAAAAACAATGACCAAAGATTACAATTTTTAATTCTAAAATTGAAAGAAAAAATTATACCAACTTCATTATAAAATACGGAAGAATAAAGTTCGAATAACAGTACATAAAACACGAATGATTCCGCAAATTTACGAAAACGTCTAAGGTACACAACTATCGCGATAGCAAATCACTAGGAGGTAACTAACGCGTAATAAAGTCGCAAAAAGGGTTGAACATATGAAACGAGTACATGGGTAAAAAGTAGAAACGACCGTGTGCAAAGCGGGAGAAAACGCGTGGATGAGACACCAGGAGCGAAGACCTGATTTATTTAAAATTTGCAACTCACCCAAGCTTCCTGATACTTGTAATCGCACCCGGACTCACGCGGAGTAACTTATTATGCTCTGCGGGGTATCGAAATTAATCATCGAAGGACTCGCGATAATGAATTTCGTATTACGGGGTATCAAATTGAGAGAAGCTCTCCCATGTATCGGTGGTTGTTACTTTGGTACTTTTCTTTTTTAATACTGTGTGAAACGATTTTTGAACGAGTCGCGCAATCATTACTGTTCTCGGGGAAAAGGCTACTTAGTGCTGCAAGTCCAGACCGATCTTTATTTCAACTGTCACCTGCAAATATTTTCCTGGTGCTTTCCCACACTTTTTTCTTATGTGTAGAAAATGCATTTAGGTAAATTAATAAATCTAGGCCTGCGAATAATGTCATGTCAATTGTGGGATAGTGGAGGATCACTTCCTAAGTATTTTTTTGTGTAGAATCCGAATTCGGGACCTGAAATGACCTAGCTCGTCAGGATTTTGACATATTTGAGATTATGAGGTTTTGAGATATGCATAACAAAAGGCCGTTGTGGGGTATTTTTGAGGTTACGTACAAAATTTGTATTTGGATTGATTAAAGAAAAACCCCTAAAGTTGTTGCATTTGGAACATATAATGAAATTGAAGGAAGAGAGAGGTTAAAAATAAAAATGTTTAAATTCTAAAATTCCTCGTACCAATCAATTGACATGACTGATGAACAAGACTAGCCTTATAGTAAAAAAGTTCAAAATATCGAATAGTTACGAATACGATTTTTCTGTAATAGTGTATTGTTTTAGTCACCTCAGGCAGCATCTTTAAGAATTTTTCTTGTTAATTTTTATTTCCCATATAATTCTACCATTTTCATCATGCTCGAACAATTGCTAACAGGACGTTGATGTACGCTTGGTATGTACGCAGTGTTAATAAGAAATAAGCATCACGCGTATTGATGAACAGATAAGGAACAGGTATAATGCGCGATGTCGTCATCAGCAATAACGTAATCATAAAGGGAATTATTAATATTCTTCATTTTGTATTGATGAGAAACGATCATATGCGTCCAAAGTGTCTTCAACATTGGTCATTAATAGTAAAAAAATTAACCAAAATCCTTTCAGTGAATGTTTTTTCGACATTCTTAATCTTGTAAGAATTAATTTTGAACAAAGTATTAATGCAAACATAGTAAAATTGCTAAAAATAATTAATAAGGCCGACTTACCAGTTTCGCAATCGGCACCTTTCCAGCCCTGTATGCAGACTTTGTCGCCATTTTCGTCGCAGGTGTAGTGTCCAAAAATGTCGTTTCGAGGCCGGCAAAATTTCGTGCACGTTGCATTGTAATAATGGTCTGCACACTGCACCCGGACTCTATATGCGAGATGAGCATTTTTCCCTTGATGATTGAGCGTGTGCCACGTGGGTCCAGGAAGGACGATTCCGCTGTAACTCGCTTCCTCGATGACGCCAGCACTAGCTTCGTCCCTTGCTTGCACAATCAGCGTAAATTGCCTCTAAAAAATCCCAAACAAATTCAAGATTAGAGCCTGGTCTGTTTTTTTTAAATTTTTAATTGACGAAATACGTATAATAAAGGAGAAATATGTGTTCCATGAAATATTCAAACATAAACGATATCCAAAATTTGTATATACCATTCCTACCATTATTGCGAGAGATCTGTAATTCACTTTCTGAAGGTATAGGTTAACGACGTATAGACAAGTCATATAATCAATGTGATTTTTTTCAAGTTATGGGAAAGAGAGTGGAAATACCATAACAATAAAGATAATAAAAATAGTTTTCAAAAAGATTCTTGTTTATTTCTATTAAATATTCAAATTTTATACAAATCGTTCACATACGTTCTGAAGATGCGCAAGGTCAAATCGCTTGATTCTGGAATTTCGCGGACTTTCTAATCACGTTATGTCCCTTCTCTTTTCAATTCAATCACACAAATAATTTACCTAACATGACGATCATTAATGAAGCTGTAGAAAAGAGCGCATCAATACCTTTGATACAAAGTGAATTAACTTTCTAATACAAACAAACGTTTAAGAACGTTATTGAAGTTAAGAATCCTTTCTCTTGATGGAGGCGGTTGGAACATATTAACGAAAAGCAAGAAAATCTTACTTACATTTTGCATAAAATGGCGTAATAGAGATATACAAAATTAAATTTATTTAAGTAAGGAATTTATCTTACGATCACACCTATTTGAAAAATCGATGTGTGTTATTTAAAGTTTTGAAAAATTAATACGATTGTTTGTATTTGTAAATGTCCAAGTCATTATTCCAAAATTTCCATTGAAAGGTGTATAAGTATACACTAGTTAGTTGGTCTAATTTATCAAATTCAACATTAAAGTTTAAATCAAGTTAATCTCGGAGAGTATTCTGAATAATGGAACTTGAGTAGGATCGTACGAACGCAAATGTAATGAACGGAATTTCATAACAGCAATCGAACACAATGAGTGAAAGTTCTTTCGAATATAAAAAATGGAGATAGTAATTTAGAAAACATCGTGATGCACGGTTTTGGTTTATCCCTCGTTGCTACGAAAAGGGAAGGCTTCTATACATTCTACTATGTCGATCAAATACCGCTTGATCGATCGTTTCGTCGATCAACTCGAAAGCTTCTTACAGGTCAGTTGTTTTCTCTTCCCTTTGTACGGTGGTTTTCGGTTTAATCAATCACTCGAATAAAGAATTTTTATTCGGCTGCTGTACTGCTTAACTAATTCTCGTCGCGAGCGCGCAACTCGGCGAACAATCGATTATAACTACCATTTATCTGCTCATAATGATCGAAATCAATTTTTTAAAGAACTCAACCATGCTTATTGGAGGAAAGTATTTTATTGTCATTTTTATATGATAAATCAAGCTTAAACGATTATTATCTTTGGGACTGATGGTTAAATAATTCACTGGATTCATGAGATTGAAAACTTATTGTCTGTTTTTTTACGCGTATAAATTGTTCAGTTTTTTTTTCGAAAAATGAATTAGTTTGAAACATATAACTAAACAATTATAAAAGTTATATTTTACTGAATTAGAAAATTGCATTTTAAATTTAGCACCATATAAGCTTTAATACTGGTACGAAATTTCGCCAATTTTCTTAAATTTAGGTAATGTTAAGGCCTAAAGCCTCGTCTTCGTACATACATATAAACTTTTTGATCATATATTGAACTAAAATAAAAATTAGCTTATCCGTGATACTGAAGTTACAAAAAATAGTTATTTTGTTATGCTGAGTATTGTTTACAAGTCAGTATTTGATGGTGTAATGATCATTAGACTTTTAATAATTTTGCTGAAGTATATTTGTTTTAAAATCAAAATATTTATTTACTAGCAATACACGGATTAAGCGGTCGTTAAATACTGACTATAGTTATTTTAATAAAATTCGCCTTTACCGACGTCGTATTTTTATTGGGAAGAATATATTGCAGGGCGAATTTCTATCGAATTATTAATTTACAGCGCTTTTACTCGTTTTTTTAATGAATGCAGTTTCATATTTCGAGATCGGTTCAAATGATCAAAATTGCGCGAAAACTACTAAAACGACCTTTTTTAAACTTACCTAACTAATTCATAAATATGTAGCGTTAATACAATTATACTTTTTATACCCGAAAAACAACCCTTTGTTTTTATGCAAAATCGAACTATTAACTTCGACTGTCCGCCATTTTTTGAAAACTGAATATTTTTTTTTATTTGTCGCTAAAATCCATCGACATCTTTTGCTTCAGATGATTCATTTCGCCACAATATTGATTACCGCAAAACATCTCAATTTTTAGAGTGCCATTGTAAATTGACTGTGCAATATTTTTCTATATAAAAAAATTACCAGAAGCTATTCAATGTTTGCACTTTAAGATAATACAATGATCTTGTAAAATGCTAGAAAATTTCCTATTAGAATGTTCAAGGTTTGATTAGTTTCGACTGTTTTCACTTAATCTGTACAGTGCATTTATGGGGTTAATGTTAAAGGTACCATGAAGAAATTTGTGGTTTGTACAATTCGTAAATTAACGTGAACAGCAAAAGTATATTTTTCATATAACTCTGGTTTTAAAAATGCAGTTGAAAAATTTGACATGACCCCAATTGTAAATAATAATGTTAATAACGAGCCCCATAAGAGTTATTTTTTTTGTTTTTGTATAATTTGCATTGCAGTAACTTATTTAAAATAATACTAAAATAAAAAGGCAGAAATTTAATGGATTTCAAGAAGGTTGGTATGTTCAAATAACCAATTACTTTCAATTGAAGTTCAGATGATCACAACTTCAATTAAATTCAATACGAAAAACACAGTACATTCTGTTGAAATGATTTAAGCAAAATTTTTTCAGTACATTATCTTAATATTTCTCTACTGTCGTTTACTGAATTGTTTTTGCAAATGTCATTGAAGGTCTCGACAGATTTTACTGAAGTTTTTTTTGTGAACTATTGTAATTTTTTCTGAAATTTCAAACTGACATTAAAACAGTCACAATTGCATTGATTTTACTTTATTTGAACCCGACTGATCACCACTCCGATTAGTCAAGGGATGACAATGACAGCGAGTGTTAAATATTAACTTCTTCGGAAGGAACTAATACAATATTATCAAGATATACTCCATAAACTATGAATATTGAAAAAAATGGAACCTGTAGGATTTTTGAAACATTGATGAACGTTTCCACCCCTAAAATATATAATTAGATTAGTTCTCCGTCGTACTATTGACACCCTGTCAAAAATACATTTTCACAAACCGCAAAAAGTACCATGGAGGCCTAGTTTTGCGTGCTTTTCAATTCGATTTTCCATTTTTAAGTGTGTAACTTATATTTTCATTTTGGCCATTTTTCTAACATAATGCTTGAGTAAATTTTTCGATAAAACCGCGATGATCCTTTTTTTCAGCTATGTTTGAATAGAATACAGGACAAGAACATTAAAAAATTCCCTATTTGAAGAGTTTTTCTTTGGGCCTAGAGTATTTCTGTTTTTTTTTTTAGTTTGAATAAGATATTAATACCCAATACACGGGTTCAGGACATCTTGGCGCGGCCCTTTTAGTTCTGTCGTTTTGGCGCCAGACTATTTGATTCTGGTTTTTGTCGCGAAAAGTATTTTAAATAAAAATTTGTGTAGTAAAATTGGGGAAGCACAAAGATGGCAACATTCCGAAACTAATCCAACCTAACCATTCCGAACTCTGTCTACCCTTAATAAGGCCTAAATCATATACGTGTCTTAAAACTATTGGGCCATGCCAAACGTCCTGATCTGCTAATACACAAAAATCAATATATAATACTCAAAAAACAATTTAATATTGCCTTTGCTCCTCTATTCGCTGCTGTAGATAGTATTGAAACTGTCTATTGTATTGAAGAAGATCCTCATTCCAAAATATCAAAAGCATATTTGCCTTCCATTAATCGTCTACTTATTTCATACTCTTGTTGTATCAATTTCTGACAAATATGTATTTCCAGTACGTGTTATTAAAACTCGGATGGATAAAAATGTAAAAAAAATGTTAATAGAATGCTTATGAAAGCTCCGGACGAGTATCATGTAAGGTACGGTAGAGAAAGTACGGCGTCCAGTTCCGAAACCGATAAGTGGCCGTCCTTTAGATCAAATTCTTTCACACGATTTGTATGGGAAAAATCAAGATATCGCCTACAATTTACCGATTCGAGCCGAGAACTATGGCAGGAAGTGTATATTCAAAGGAATAATTAATTCATTATCGACTTAAACAATTTTCGCAGAGCTGACATTGACCTTCCCATTGCATAAACTTGTAGTCCCGAGTATTAAGTTGAAAAATGAATAGCTGAGTTTCGCGTGTAAAAATTGGTCTTTATGCAGAGCGAAATAATAATCTGCCGATCTCCCGTAGAGCGGTCGCGATATTATCAGCGGTAACTGATTAGACAGTCGTACCAGATGTAAATTACCTAACGACAGTTTTATCGCGTAGATTACCGTTAAATAGCGCGAACTGTCATTACCTCGGATTGCGCGGTCAATCGGGCCGTAAACATACCGTCGAACTAGTTGGTTCCCTGGATAGCTATTGCTAACCCTGCTTGGACACTAGGGTCACTATCGCACGAGTCGGTCCAGGGAAATGTCATTGTGGCGGCGTTTTTCAACGGATGTGCCAAATATTTCATTTGTTTTACAGCGTCTGAGGGTACCGCAAGACGTTCCGCTCAGTCTCTGGACGGATCCATAGATCGGTATCTGCCATCTTTAAAAGTACAACGTAAAGATCGACCGCCAATCGTAGTTCGCCGACCAGTCGGCGAAACGAATTCCGTATACGATCCATAAAAGTAGGCGCTATCCGGACGATCGAACGTCGGGCCCGAATAATTCATTAGACGCCTCGGGTGCGCCTTTCGACTCTTAAAAATAATGAACGGAAATTGAAAAGAATCTTCTCTTTGATCGCGCTTTTTCTAATTCCTTTACGAGGTGTGCGATGTTCTTTTTTGTATTCGGGCCAAAAGGATCCAGACGATCTTCGCACGCTTCGAGTACACCTGGCTTGGACACTTTTTCGGATTTTTATTTGATCTTTTTATATATTGAAGTTTCCTTATAATACATGTTTAAGACTGTTTACGTAATACTTCATGACTGTAAAAAGGCAGTCTTTTATAAATGTGCCCAAAAGGATATTCATAAAACGATATGGTTTACTAACTATTCACTGTAACAAAACACGTCTTCAAGACCAAAATATCTTATTCACTACGATGTCTAAAACCCCACCGATAACTTTTTTAAAACATGGCACGAATATCTTAGAATAAGCCGATTTAACCTTTAAATAAGACACTTGTTTTTGCAACTGCTTTATTGTCCTATGTAGCTTGACTCTTTTTATTTTGCTGAATATAAAGTTTCGTCCTGACCGTATTATACAGTACTGAAAATGTTACAAGATCCAACATTTTTATTAAATTATTTTATAATCATCGCGACTTTTCCCGATTGTTATGAAGAGTTTATTCCACGTGTTTTTGGTTAAAAAATGTCGATGTTCAAACATATTTTCTATAAAAATCGTACACAAAACAACGTCATGGTCATGTTTACTACCAAAAAAGTTAATGCAAATATTTTTTGTAATACCGTGTTTTACGATGATACAATGGTTCCATGTTTCTGTCACAATAGATGGCCAATTTTTGTTTTGCAGCGGAGTTATTATTATAATATTAAAGCTAACATTTTACAATTATTTTTGCAAATTTTCTGAATTATATTTACCCAAATGATTTGGTTATAAATAGAATATTTTGTAATGTTAAAATATACCTTTTAAAGCAAGAAATATTTTGTTAATCGTTATTTTAAATAAAAATTTCCAAAAACCTGCAAAAAATAATAACGAATCCATATAATTTCATTTGTCTTCTTCTACAATAATTTCCATCTTCCCCTTAAAGTGACCATAAGACCGAAATGATATCAAAATTAATTGGAAGTGGTCATAACTATTGTGTTGAACTTCATCCAAGCTCACCCTGAAAAATGCAAAAAATTGATAGTGCCAAAATTTACATGATCTGCATGGGAAACTACATTGATATTGCAAAATATTTTCGAATTGACTCGACTTTTATCGTCTTGGTTTTGATTGATCGATATCCAACAACTGACATGGTTTGACTAGGGTGATAATAAATTCAAATTAAAAAATCCAGCAATCATTATGTTCATGAATGTCACTATCATAAAATATAGTTAATAATCTTAATGGCTATTTTTTACAACAGCACTAAAATTATTGCTGATGAAAACGAAGTTCAGAGAAAGTTTTTGAACCCGTCGACTTTCGCATCGTGTGAAAATGTCTCCACGTGTATACTTAACTTTATACGCAGCATTAACCATTCAACCTTTAAAAAAAAGAACGATATTCTTTATATATATATCTTAAATTGACAGCGAATTTATAGACGAATTCCTGAACTCAGGAACTACCGTGTAATTGGTGGATCTGATGGAAGCAAAGTATACAGGATCGCGCAAAGTGTCGAGTAATATATTACGAGGTAAAAGCAGCGTCCAGAGGTAAAATTGTAATAGTTGGCCGAATACGAAATAAAATGTCGGAAGAATTTGGTTCCTTTAAACAGTTTTTTAAATTCATTCAAGACGTGACCGAATCTGATACCCGATCTTATAGATTAAAAGATTGCCTGCGAACATGTTTTTGTTCCTCGTCCAAATAATTTATGCAACTGATTAGCGTTTTACTTGCGGGATATTATTGACATTCTTATAAATTTAAAGACGGGCGACGTAACGAATCTTATTTTTTTTAAATGTGAAACAGGACTTTAGAATAACCTATGATTTTTATGTTTATTTCGGCTTTAAAATTAATTTATCAAATGTTTCCTGTCTTGTGCAATTTTTTAACGTCGTTCATAACATTTGTATATTTATATTATTTCTTGAAATGATTCTTTCGAAACTTCAGAAAAAAATATTGATTTTTTATTATTTCAGTTTTTAAAGTGTCTCTGAAAAGTTAAAATATTATTTAACCTTTAATAACTGACATTTCTTCCAATCATGAAAGTAATTTTGCATATTCATTTTGATTATTTTCCTAGTAATATTTAAAGTAAATAAAACACCGACAGTAAATAATGTAGTAATTAGTTTTCTTTTTATTATTTTGTATATTTTTAAGCAATGATTCTTTAAATAAAGTGTATTTTAATTGAAAAATTTGTTTACTAATACTCCTAAAACATTAAAAAACAATGTTTCAATTCTTACTATAAAATGTTTAATTGAACAGTTGTTTTATTTTATCTATGTAAAATATTTTTTAATAGAGAAGTCTTATCACCAAGTACAGAAGTTTCTAGAAAACTGTTTTGTACGTTATTCTGAACTCTGGTATGTTTTTTTTTAATTTCTTTATTCGCGACTTTATACTTTTGTTCTCGCTAAATTTCTTGTATTGAAAATCTTACTTTTAGAGATAATGACTACGTAAGTCACTCGAATAAAAATAAAATTCCACTTCGTAAAAAGCCATTATTATCACTATATGTAATAGCCACTATTACATATCATTTTTATTATATTTTGAGGTTATGTCATTCGATGTAAAATTGCGAAGTAGAATTTTTGCTCGTTTTGGAGTGAAATAAAACTATTAGACACTGAGTGGTTAATCTAAATATGATTGTAATTATCACTCTTTGCAATAGTGAATGTTCATTCCAAATGTAATTATTCATTTTTCACTGTCGATTGCACTCCACATATAATAAATTAAATAATAAAGTAAATAAATTAAATGAACTGCATGAATTTCAAAGGGATTTCAAAAATTGTGCACTATATATTATCGGACATGTTCCCTTGTTTTTGTAATTGTTGTGTAGATTAGTTTTTTCGACTCTTCTTTGACTTTGGACTAAGAGTTAGTTTCAGCTTTTTCAAGGATTGTAATTCAATTAATAATATAAAAATTGAATACCTGGTATGATGGTTCTTATACTACGTAAACAAATAGAAAATAATATAATTAAGTGTATATTTCGAGCTTGGATGTAAGCTACTTTTATATAAAAACCGAAAAGCCGAAAATTAATATAATATAATTTAAAATAATATATCTATAAAAATTGGCTATTTAAGAGGTTAAAAAATAAATATAATTACTAGAAAAGCAATCAGATGTAATGTATGGAAAACAATAAAGCACCATATATAGAGCGCCAGAATAAAGAATCATGCATGATTATATATAATGTACGTAATAATGTGTCATCATGCACTACAATACCCTCATAATCAAATGATGCAATATACTTTGGAAAATCATATTCTTTGGGAAAATATTATTAATGTGAAAAGTAAACTTGATGACCAAGAACATCAACCGATTTTTAAAAACCCCTGATTTGTTAATATTTTTTAACCACTTCAAAAATTCAAAATGTCCAATGACTTTTGATTCTACACTATCGAATTTATTATTTAGTAAATTCGAATTGACATTAGAATAAAACAATTACATAATTAGTAAGAATATATCGTTACATAACAAATCCTCTTACCTCCATCATCTCAATATTTCGAACAAACATGTTGGATTTCATTCAATAGGATTTATGAAAATAATAGATGGAATCGATTATTAAATAATTCTCAAACTCGATTAGTGAAAATGGTACGAGTCTGTAAAGAAGAATCCCTTCACTTTCGTTTTCGAGGAGCGAAACAATAGGTGCACCCGTTCCTGGTAAGTCTTCAAGCAAGAGAGAGACTTAGGGGGTATGAAGGAGGGGGGAGGGGTTACAAATCGGGAACTGGGTAACCTTTCGGTGAGAATCATTTTCGAGGCATGTACAATATAATTCCGACTGCTGTCGGTGCACCAAGAAACGACGGGTGCAACAAAGCTCGCTTTGTGATGCACGTAAGGTGTGGGTATGCATGTATATAGACGGCGAATGCAGTTGGAGTGCACACATGCAACCATATGACAGAGGCGAAGGCGACTTGTCCTCGAAGTGGCGTATATACCTAGAGTCACTCTGGTAGATGAGCGCTAATTGGTGTTAATTGGTGGCTCGCCCGAAGCCCGACTTTCCCACGCCCGCGACTTTTATGCTCGTCTTTCTTTACCTCTTGTTTTTTTTTTATTGTTTTCAATCGGGTGCGTTCTAATTTGCAAATGCGTCTCGGACTGCTTTTTTTTTTGAACGCATCCGTCTATACTGGATTCGATGCAGTTTGAAAGTCGTTACGTAATTTGGGTTTTTCGATCGTGCTTCTCTCCTCGTTTGAATGGAGCAACGGTTTCTTATAGCAAGCGTTTTACTACACTGAGGAACTTACGCTGAGAATAAGTATTCATCTTCGTTGAAAAATGAAGTCTGCGATACTTAATACTTTATGTAAGAGCATCTAGCAAATGCAACATGTAATATTCTACGTAAAAATTTTTTATATAAGACACTTTGTGACAAAATTTCTCGTGAGAATTCGAAAGGGGACTCGCACGGGAATCTTTCGTAGGAGCATTATATGACTTTTCGATATTTTTAGCAGTATGTAGGGATTTTAAGAAATATTTAATTTATCGATTTGGTATGTTTAGGGAAAAGGTGTACTTTTAATGGACGGATATCGTACGTGGTTTGAACGCAAAAACCGTTCAGGACGGTTTCGAAATCTCGTTAAAAATGCGCAAAGCTTATGTGAAAACGATACGGAAGGAGCGAGGTAACGGTTCGAATTTCCACCAGAAAGTCGATCTAGTTCACCGATGCACCTAGTGGTGAAAGGGGAACTTAACCCGTGCAACCCCGATGCATGCCGGGACATATAACATGCGCCTTTTTTCTAGTCGTCAGAGTAGGCGTTCCTTTAATTCAATTTGTAAGATGATCAACTTTCAAGGGTCAAAAATCGGGGTCTAAAAATATTAAATATTACTTTCAGCAGTAAGATTTATTATGCAAAGTAAGTCATTTTTTAGGATATTTCAATTTTATTTGTAAAATAATTAAGCAGGATTTTAACATACATTTATTAGTATTTCATAATAATAATTTGCCTTGAATTAGTTTGCATTTATTGAAATAATAATATAGTAAGATTGTTCGAAAATTTGTCTCATATGATTTCAAAAATAATTTTTAACAAATTTTCCAAAAAATTGGAGTCATTCTCTTGTTCTATTGATATTTTCTACCGACACTTTTTTTTTGAAAATTCGGCTGGTCATCTAAACAAGTTCAAGAATGTGAACTTGATTATTATGTAATTTTAAACCACTAGTAATTTTAAAAATTTGTATAAAAATATGAAAATGTGAACAAAATATTTAATATGCAATCTATAATAATATTATTAAATTTACTGTCGTTTTTCTCGTAGAATCCACATTTGAGGTCGGAATTAACCTTAAAAACTACGGTAATTTTTGCTTCTTTTAAGGTTACGTTCTGGATGTAACAAATTTCTCGTTCTTTTGTGTGTTTTTTTTATTTACATTATTTAGTACTTAATTTATTATATCGTTTAAAAATTGTATTAGATAATTCTTCTATTTATTAACTTTAAAGGGCGGATGTTAATAAAATTCTTTTATTATTTTCATCAGAAATTTGCAATGGGTTACTATTTTAATGCTATTTAACGCATTTTTTTTTAAATATGCGACAGATTTTAGAGAAATAAAGGAGCGAGAATTTACAGGAATAAATTTCATTAGAAGGTACATCGAACTGATGCAGAAATTTATTCTTTAAAATTTACTTTCGTGTTTTAATCGATTTCGATGAAATTTACCGCAAATTCATAAAAGTCGCGTAAAATAGCTTTAAAATACACCTGGACTTGCAAATATATCTAGTTTCTTTTGTTTAATTTGGTTGTTTTAAATTATGAATATGTTATCGAACGAAAAGCTTTAGATGCCCTTTAAAAAGTTAATTAAATGTTTACATCCTCTCATCTTACATCCACTAAATTACATAACTCTCAGTGTCCGGAATCATGAAAATCCTTGGAGAACTCGTAGTTAAGTTTAAAAAGTAAGAGTAATACTAAACGAGATGGCAAGCACAAAAGGACTACATAAACTTATCCATCCTGTACATATTCTCAAAAGTGGCTAAACCCGTATTTTGTCGAGTACGTTCTGGATTCAAGGTAAAAAATTACTTATTAAATGAACCAAATACCTTTATTGAGTTATGGTTTCCTCAAATTATAACAAGGTATTTTTATAAGGTATTTTTAGTATTTTAAATTACATTTGCAAGCACGGAGAACAGTAGATGCTAACAATTACGCATTTAACTTATATGTTTATAATAAGAATAGACGATGCTAGATAATTCTCATTACTATCTTAGAAATTATACCTTAGTAGCTTGATATTCAGAATAAGATTATAATACGGTCAAGTATCACTACTGCCGATACCTGAGATAGTAATGATAATTATAAGAATATTAACGTTTAATAACAGGATAACGATTATACCTCTTCTTAACATCTATTTTTCCCTGCGAAAAAAATATTTCTATTCTTTTGTTAAATTCTGTGAGTTTATCAATCGAATCTGAGTTTTGTAAAAATGCATCATTATTACTCCTTTTTATATTTTTATCAGATGATGGAAGATTGTGACAAACAATTGGTATTGACTTTTAAAAAATTTCATTTATTTAAGTAATTTCTTTCAAGAAACAAGTTTTTTATTTTTCTTTCTAGTTTTCTTTATATTTCCACGACTTTCTTTAGAATTAAATTGCAAGAGTACTCTGAAACAAAAAAGTAATGAAATTGACAATTGTAGTGACCATTAAAGCGTTACATGTCGTTATTATAGATTTGAAAACATCATTAATTATACTATTTCAATTAACAATTTTACTGCAGGTAATTTAGTTTTAAATTAAATTTTATATTACTTCATTGTACGCGTCATTAAAGATTGTAAAACGTGGTTCTTTATAGGTTGATTATTTTCTCACATTATATGCCTCCAAACCCGTTATTTTTCGAAAATGTTACTCGAAAAAAACAATAACACGTCAACTATTGGACATATGACATTACGAAAAAAAGTAGCAATTATTTTACTTTTTCAATTTAATTTCTTTTTAGTAATGTCGGGTTAGTTTTTTTTTTAAATAAACGGATTTAAATTTCCTTAGAAACTGGAAATTTAATGTAAAATAAAATATATTTTAATTTAAGGAAAAAAAACTATGCTCCAAGATGGATCAAACCCCTAAATTGAATTCCGAATATTCTGAATATAGGTAATATTATATAAATCGTTTTATGGAAATTTACAATTTAGTAACAAATAAGATAAGATTGAAAGACATTGTACATATATTAATCTTGAATGATTTTCCCATTTCTAGTTCTTTTTGATTTTTCCGAATGTTTTGCACGTGTATTTGAAAATTCAATGAAAAACAAAATCAATATATTCTAATAACATTATAAGAATCATATTGTGTAACGTTTCGAATATTTATTCATACTGCCAAGTCATAAATAAGTTATTCATTGATATATTCCAAGAATATTCTACTTTGTTATAATAATAATAATGTTGGAACTCTCTGAATTACTTCCAGTGATAATTCACTCTATATGGAGTGAAAATACTCTAGATAAGGAGTGAAAAATCACTCGTTATAGAGTAAAATTAGCCTTACACGGAGTGAGAAGTCACTCGTTATAGAGTAAAATTAGCCTTACACGGAGTGAGAAGTCACTCATTCGTTAGAGTGGCTCAATTTTCACTCTAAGAAATTTAGAGAGGAAATTTAATGGAAACTTTGCTTCCTGATTATTCATTAAATTTAATGGAATTCAGAATTTCATTGTGAAAAAATTATAGATTGTTATTGTCATTTTTTATTTTTTAATAATGTAAGCTGAAATTTGAAATGGATACTCTTGAATAGTGTACTTTTAAGTAAAATACTGTGATACCAGATTTTGATGCAAAATTAAGTTGGCCATTTTTGAAAAATTTCCATTGTTTTTATTATATTTAATCTTTATTCGGGACAAATTTTGATGGTATTTACAATGATGGCAAACAGTATAGTAGCAAATAAAGTTATATGCAGATATCAAAGATTAGAATATGATAAATAACAAATTTTCCAGTATAATGCAAATTTTCAAATTAAAAAATTACGATAAGATTATAACAAACGAGAACCCGAACACATAACAAATTTTTAGTTTCACAAAACAGTAAAGCGAAAAATTGGAATGGAATCATTGACGGCTGATTATTCTCGGTTGTTATCACTTAATATTTTTCAATTTATCAATATATTCTTACATTCTGAAAAATGTTAAAATCTTTGTGTTCAATTAAGATAATTTAAAGATAATTCCCGAACCACGCTTCGTAAATAATAATTACTCAAAAAATACTCAAAATATTTTCCAATAGAATATTTCGAAAGAAACTTTAAATTAATATGGAATTTATTTTTTCCATTGTAACAAAAATTATTACTTGAAACTCATTTTGGGTTTTTATATTAATACTTTTAAATTTAAGGGATGGTTAAATTTGTCAACCATTTTTTTCGTTTTGAAAATATCTGTTTTAAAGCTACCTAGGCTGACCACATGGTAAAATCAGATATTGAATACGATGAGAATTACATCACGACAAATCGTCGGTCAAGAAATACCGACATGGTAACGTCAATATGTCAATTTGACGTATTATTCAAGGAAATTGAAAAAAATTTGTCCCACGATTGACAAAAACGATAAAAATGATTAAAATACCAGCAATATGATAAATTTAGAAAATATTCGTCGAAATGACACAAGTCGGGAAAAAAAACGTCTTACCCGGCGGTTACTTGACATGTACAAAAAAGTGCTGACTTTTTGTCAACTTAAATTTGCTTAATCCGAGTCTGTTTGAGAAGCGACCGCTCGATGTATGTACATAGCGGTGTACGGTATGTGCGTGGGCGTTTGCCGACTTTGTTGTAAACGTGCTGCGGCCCACGAGCTGAACAGGGCGCAAAAGACGCGTAAGTATACGAACTTAGCTCGCGGGCGAATCCTCCGATTGTTCCGTTGGGATCGATGTCATTAAAATTACGAAGGAAGTCAATCGCCTTCTCTTTTTTTTGCAATACTGACGCAAGATGTAATTACTTGGCCGCATCCGGAAATCCAGACGGTAATTAACGTAAAATATTTATTGGCCATCATTTTGAAAGCATGCATACCTAACTGTATTTTTTGTAATGACCATTTGATACGGGAATGAAGTATTGCATACATTAATTTGATATACGTTACTGTACGACGTATGCGTGACGAATATTTTCCTCTTAATGTGGGAGAGCGTTTAAAATACGTATTTGAATATTCTGGGGTATTTCTGGACTATACAGGATGCATGCTTTTAATGAGCTTAAATCGATATTTGTGGGAGTTTTCATGCAGTTTAGTACTCTTGCGTGCACTTAGATCATCAGTGGTGTTATCGATGACCAATAGTCATCGTTTTACGTGTATTTTTCATGAACTATACAAAAATTGAT
Source organism: Trichopria drosophilae (assembly GCA_030407085.1). Lineage (NCBI taxonomy): Eukaryota > Metazoa > Arthropoda > Insecta > Hymenoptera > Diapriidae > Trichopria > Trichopria drosophilae. The sequence goes on along the minus strand of CM059582.1, from coordinate 171,902,708 downwards.
AAATCTGATCCCGAAAAACAGTGTTTTCAAACATGAGCTTCCGAAATGAACAGTAGATGGCATGAAAATCCATAAATGATGTTGCGCAGATGTATTGAATAAGCAGTTAGGTTATCACTGAAAATTGTTCTGGAGGAACGAAATAAAATCTTGAAATGTATGGGGTTAGAGTTCGAAAAACCGACATAACAATAAGTCACCTAGAAAAAGTTTACAATGAAAAGACTGAATGGAAATCTAACCTTAAAAATAATGATATTCACAGATTAGAAAAATGCCAAAAGCATGGGAATTTTTTGATATTTAAAAACGACCACATCTGTATTGAAATTTTCCAATAGAAGCATGACCGTTTTTCCAAAGCAGTGTACCTATCAATGAAAAGGTCCAATATGTTTTAGGAATCACTGTTTTTAGATACGAATGCCTTCACGATACACTAGATGGCGTACAAATCCGAAAATGAAGTCGACTAATATTTAGTTCAAATGACGAACTCAAGCGTGACGCGCACAATGAGTGAGTGAACATTCCTATGCGAAATTTGTCAGAGAGGGAGACAGAGAAATTTTGCCTAACGCCCCTTTTCTTGGTAACAAATATCTACATTACAGACGATCACTTTAATTCAATTGTACGCAATAGCACTTTTGGATTCGGACACCACCTAGCGCTGGAAAGAATGTCTACAATGGATTGTTCTGTGCGGGCTTTTTGTCAACTTTTAATACGTGTATAATTTTCTAAAAAATCGATAGATGGTTATTCATGATTTACTATGACCCGTAAAAAACTACATACTTACTTTTTAGTTACAATAAATCTAATAATGAAATGTTGATATTTTCTTTATTATTTGACCACACTGCCTCGTAAATTATAAAAATCTCATATAAATTATAGAAATGTAGGACTTGACGATTATCAATTACTGACTTACACGCCATAAGTATCTAATAAATATCACCGTTAAGAGGCCGTACGGAGAGAAAAAAGTAGAAAAACTTACAGGTTGATTGAACAAGTGCGTTAAAATTCATATCACGCGGAGCGAAATGATATTTTCAAACCAGGATTTTCTAATCCGATGAAATCGTCGTCGCCGGTTTCTTTCCATACTGACGCGGAATGTTTGACAAATAAATACTCGATCTGTCTCCCCTAATTAATCGAATGTCTCCGAAGCGGAGGGAAAACTGCCGGGTAAAAATGACTAGCGTATACCCGTCCGGTAACGAGGGCTCGGAAAAAGCTGAGCGAACGTTGCGGGTCCGTAATAATTCCATCCTGTCGACGTCGGAAAATTTTGCTTCATTTCTGTCTGAGAGTAGAAACCGATCCCGGATCGTCCGGTCCGCTCGGATAGGTCTTTCTTATTCGATCCTGACTATTCGAGAGTCCGGAATACTGGAATACTAATTGCAACGCTGGAACGTCCGGCCTCGGTACATGGAAGCTTTATTAATTAATGGGATACTTAATTAACCGCGGTCGTAATAAATTTGAAAGATAAATCGGTTTGATTAATCGACCCGAATTTAGTACCGAACGCATGCTACTCGCAACGGAGATGTGCGCTTAGTCGCATCGAGGAAGTCATTGGAGCAAAAATTGATCCATGATTCATGCAACATGGAAGAGCGATTGCAGGGAAGATTCACTGACGTGCGCAACAAAGGATGTAAGTGATGTTTGATTTCGTATTTGATGGAACATCTTGATTACTTTGTTGGAATCCATCTGATGGAAAGGTTGTCATTTGTGCTGAATATACATCAAGTAATTTTTTTTGTTTTATATGAGGTTCTTTTGTGCTAGCCATTTGAATATGCCAGTGAATCATTTCCAACTTTTTTGGATATAAAAGACCGGCTTCTTCTCTTACGATTGCTTTTCGACTAGTTTTGGAGCATTATCACTATTTAAATGTTGCTTACTTCCATGCAAGAAAGTGTTTAATACTTCTGGCATGAAACTTTTATGACATCCATCGACTGAAACTGACGTTCTTGATGCGTCAAGCGAGTTTTGGAAATAGAAAATTTGATGACATTAATCAAAGTCATATGGACTTGTTTGGTACCGATACTCTGTCAACAACCGTCACCAAAATCAGTCAAAATACCGTGAGTGAAGATGGACATTCACGATATTTCAAACACCAAGTCAACTTTGTAACACTCGTGTGATGCTTTTGAAGCACTCTCGCCTTGTTTGATTCTTATTTCTGATGGTTTTGGAGGTTATCGGTAGATCGTGCAGTAACAAATCTTTGATCAACTCTGTGACCTACTTTGAACTCTTCGTATCATCCGTATCTCTGTATTTTAGATGTAGGTGAATGACCAAAGTCCTTGTACACAAAGACATAGCCTAAAATTGTCAAAAATCAATAATGCTCAAGTTTGTTAGCAAAAACCCTAATTAGATGATTTTGATGGAAGTATCCATTTTGCAGATCAATATGAACTACATTTACTAGTCTGAAATCATCTGGATTCTTGGAAAATCGCATAAAACTGGGCACCCATGACTAATTATACAGTAATCAATATTACCCAAAATGAAAATTTGCATAATATGAATAAAACATGACGAAGCACTTAGGAAGTTCATTAGAAGTCGACGCATTTCCGGCCAACCGAAATAACCGCAGCCAGTTGCAAGTTCGTTTCACGTCGACAAGTAAGGTAAAGAATGCTGTTAAATTAAGTATCGTAATTGCATTGATTTCCTGTCTGGAAATGCAGTTTTTTCACCTCTTGAAGCGTCAACTTGCACTCCTCCGCACGTTTTCGAGCACTGAATCTGAGATTTGTACGAAGGTAGACTCGTGTACATACGATTTCTCGAATAGGGATGCACCAAGAGTCTTCTTCTTGCTTTCTTTCCCCGCCTCGTGTTCGAGACAGTGCCCCAGGCTTCGAAGAATAGATCTATCGAGTCGTACGTGTAGACGTGTAGAAAGTTGAAATGACCGACGATTCGTGAAAAAAGGATCGGCGTTTATAAGTCATCGGTCGTTCGAATTTCATTACGTCGTTGACGAATGGCCGATTCTTTCTTTACCGATGCATCGGAATAATGCCGTTCCTACAGTTCGCTCGAGAATTTATTTATTGGCTGTGATTTAGTGGAAGGGTGCATACAAAGTGTCATTTCAGGTATAAAAATAGATCAATGGATCGAGATTAAGTATTTGGTCATCTTCCTGACTTAAATTAAATTCGAAAAGTCCAATACAGTTAATATCTATAGTGGAGATAAATTAGGTTTATTGTTATGATAAAGTGGTGTAAATTATGTAAGTAATTTGGACCTGTTCGAAATTTATGAATTTATTACTACTTAGTTATCTGTTCCTTATATAGTGCCACACCTGAGTCGCCTGTTTCTTTTCACTTTCTTGCAATTTTCCTACAGTAGTTTTATATTTTTTACTGACAGTTTTTTGCATTGTTTACCATCGTAAAGGCAAGCAAAATGTTTATTGCTAAGTACACTTTTATTATAAACAAATAAAGGAAAATAAAAACTTGGTTGTCCAAACATATAAAACAAGATAGTAACGGACTATTTAATTGTTGGAAAACCTAACTTTTTTTTGCGTGTAAAGCATAAAAATTAGGAGTTTTTTTTATAATAAATGTCAATGTTTTGAAAAATCTACACAATAACAAATTTGAAAAAATTCTGTATCAAGTTTTTACGGTCATTGATTATAAATCCGAATTCAGTTTTCGAAGATTTCAAACTGGAGGATCCAATATAGCGACGAACATAATTATATACATCAGAGTCCCGGTATATTTCGTCTCGCTATATTTACGCCCCATCATATGTGCCCGGTTTTGTCTTGTTATATTTACCTATTATGGCTCTCTTTTCCCCCATCTCGCGGACTGGGGCCTCAGGAAGGGCCTGCTGGGACGTTATGAACATAACGCGACTGAGGAGAGTGGGAGAAGTGGCGCACCCCTTATTTTGGTAAACATAACGAGTCGGGAGGGGAAGGCGAGGAACCGAGTGGGTAAATATACCGGGACTCCACTGTACTGTCACATTTTTTTTTTGACCCCTTGTATTTTGGAGTTTTTGGTATACCTGATTAAGAAACCATCAACATTTTTTCAAAATTAAAAAATGACCGGTAGAATATGTCAATTCATTCAATCCTCCATTTTGAATTTTCAAAATCTGATATTCAAATTTTACCTCTTTCCATGTGGAGAAAATTGTATGTCTTAATTACGCATTGTTATTTCATATTGAGAACAAGATTTTTAGAGAACAAAAATTATGTCACTTTTTTAAAGCGTGGGTTCACACAGCCGTTTCTCTCTCATTTTGTATATAGTTTTATTTACGAATACTTTTCAGGTTTTATTGTGTATTGGAATTGACGGCGTAGCCTTTACGAATGATTAACAGACTTGGACTGATCGGTCTGACATTTGAATAGCTTGATTAAGTCTATGCCTAAAACCGACGTGATTTGTTTTCTATTAAATTGTTTAGACTCGACGATTCTTTGTACGCTGTGAATACTTGAGTGTCTTCGTTTTATATTTTTTATTAGAAAGGAAAAATATTAAGTTAATGTTATAGTTTGCTCTAACTTTCAAGTTACGGATGGGTACTTGATCGTGTGTAGAAGATATGCTAAGAAATGCCATGATACTCGTTTTGTGAACATTTTTAAACATTAAAATGTCGGTTAATAATAAATTATAATAAAATGTGTTTGATTTTAAATGATTGTAATGATTATTATGATTTTAAAGATTGTTAAAAATGATAAGTGAACAATTGTTTTAAATTTGTATAATTAATGATTACAATTACGAAATTTTATACATTTTTTAATTTTCAAAATGTTTTATTAAAATCTGAAAATAGGGAAGTTTTTTTTATATCTCACGGAAAGTCTTTCGAAGAAGAAGACTCTTGAGTAGAATGAACTTGTATTTGGAAGATTTTTTAAAAGTATAATGTCATTTTTTTATGAATAACTTTTTCGAAGAATATTGTCTTACATAATAAAAATATTTCTTCATATTTCTTCACATACTACTATCTCAATCGCTTGGTAATATTTGTTTAATTGTTAGGATATGAAAAGCAACACGAAATTAATTTTAATATTTGAAAAGTTCTTCGTCTATAATTTATGAAGAAAAACTCTAAAAAAAAATTTTAAATCAATTATTTTAAAAAATATTTATTAAGAAATATGTTCCGGATATAAAAAATCTTCTTATTAGTATTTGTCTGGTTTGACGGAATTAAACTATATTAGACCTCCTTTACTTATTTATTTTTTAATACAGCTATGTCAGTTTACGTTTTTTATATCTTTCGGCAATTTCTGTCTAGAAAAGTAATAGCAAAAAAGACGTTTTTGGATTTACCGTTTCGTTACAATTTAATGTTTGTTGCATATTCTAGTTCAAATAATTTATTGTCTACGAGTTTAAACTTCTTTTACTTCGGTTTCTTTAATGATTGAATACAGTGTAGCAGTAGACCATTTTTATAGTAATTATGGGCCAGAATTGGATCGTATTGACAATTTTTCTCTAAAGACTGCATATACATGAAAAATTGAAGCATTCCGTACAATACATTCCTTTAAAAAAATCTAAAAATTCATCTATATCCCTGACTATTCTTTCTTTCTCCCTTAATGACTTGCTAAATACGAAAAGTAATATAACAACAAAAATTTTCATTCCATTTTTCCACAACATTAAAATTGAGTAATCTTATGAAATTGTTAAGCCTCAAAATTCGTCATTTTATTCATTAATCTGCTATCGTTAATTTTCGTCTGTCTGACAGTGGTCACTTTTTCATGGGTTCATTAGTCAAATAAGGCAAGAATGACAGGTGTCACGTCACCAAACCAACATTGTCAAGAATCAAACATCCAATGATGAATCGGCATTATCCTCAAAGTTATTATACACATCCCTTTTAGAAAATGTCTTTGTAAAATATTCCCCTCTCCCACAAAACATTACGATTAACAAAAAAATTCCAAGCAGTACATCGGCACCGAGATAACGGAGTAATCTTTCGTAACGAAATTGAATTAATTATCCGTGAATAAAAAATGAAAGCTCTTTGGTTGGGTACAATTGCCAAGTAAATTTTTCAAGGTGCAAAATTTGTTTGTTGGAAGCATTGCGATTCTCAGTTTGCGCATTGTGTAAAAAGCGACTTCTGTGTACCTTTTTAAAGGTACGAGATGACTACAATAATGATGTCTGGGTGAGATTAATTTCGACTTTGATAAACTATTGGCGAGGAATTCCGCCTGCTTTTATTTATAAGAGACGAAGCGTTGCCCTCTCTCGGGTCTCTCGCGTCGCGTGTGAAACTGTAAACCCGCTTTGAGGACCGCATACCGAAGTCCTTTCGGTTAGCCTATACCTAAAGGCGGACTCTCTGTCTCCCTCCGTGATTTTTTTCTCTGCTTTTACGTGCCTTAAGCTCTTTGCATGTACAAGGCACACAAGCCTATATATATGTCTGGTTATATATACATTTGCATGGGACTATACTCGTGTGGGTATGCGCGGGTATACCCGTGATGAGAGGCATTTAATACCAGGAATGCTGAGAGTATCTTGCTTCATTTTATGCAGGTAACTTCCACGCACGGCTAATGTCGCATTGGAACAACGACTTATCACATACGGGTTTTTCCGTTTCATTAACTGTTAATAAAAACTTGTCGTTTCGACCCGCCAAGTAATATCCCAAATTGATATCGAGCCCTTTCCAAGTTATCTATCGCTTTCCATGACTATTAATTGTGGCAATTTGTTTCCAGAATGATACCAATTAATATCTACTGTTAATTGCGAGTGTCCATTAGCAAAGATTTTTTCATTCATATTGGATAGAAAAAAAGTTTTCTCAATTCCTGTGAATCCGGGCCCCTTATACCATGTATTTTAATCTGTACAGAAGTAATAAATTTTGGCCCATGTCAAAAAATTGAATTTCAAAAATCCGAAACATTGAAAAATCGATATTTAAAAAGCCGACACTCAAAAAATGATGACTGTCAAAAAGCCAATGTGTCATAAAGCTGGAATATTCATGAAAACAACAATGTCAGCTTTTTAAATGTCGATTTTTCAATGTTTCGGATTTTGAAAATTCGGGTTTTGTCATGTACCCTTAAATTTTCAAAATTCGAATCAATGCATATCCCAAAATAAAACCATTTTGAATATCTGTAAGTACCAAATCTTCAGTTTAAACCCCCTCCCGAATTCTTTTTAATATTATTTCAAGGATGTTTTAAGGTCTTTTTAAGCAATAAATGAAAATAATTAGTATAATTTTAGAGTTGAAATGGAGTGAAATTTTCGAAAATAGCAAGATACAGGTCATTTTTTCATATTTTTCGAAATTATCTCTTTTCTCAGAGTTTCTTCATTAAAATTAGACGGAAGTTAAAAGAAGCCATTAAAATGATTTACAAAACTAGCCTAAATATTTCGCAATTTTTTATATTACCAAAGATACGGCCATTTAAAGTTATCTATCCATAAAAAATGTTTCTTCACTTTCAGATTTGGTTGAGTGTCTCTTTCCTGGGGAGTTTCAAAGCTACGTTACACGGAAGTAAGTCAAAATGCTTGTAAATCTGACTGAGTTATAAAAAATTAGAACTATTTTTATACTGTAACAGATCTTCGAAAACAACTCGTTCTTTTGTTTGATTTGACTAGAATCGATTTTTAAAATAATACCGAACGTTTAAAATATATTTTAGTTCTTGTTTGAATACTATATAAGTGGAATATGTAAAAGAGAGTGGTTCAATAATAATTTCACTGCATTATTTGAACTCAACAATAAAAAAATACTAATCATGCCGGGATTACTTTTCTAACGCTACATATCGAATGAAAACGAAAAAAAATTGAAAAAAACATGAAAAAAGCTTAGAAATAATAAATAACCTTTAAAAAAATTGAAAATTTAGGACATTTTCCATATTTCCCAATGAAAGCAGTAACAAATACTTAGTTTATTCTTAATTTTTCGCATGCCTATAAAAGCTTTCGATGCGATTTAAAACACAACTTCTACGGTAATGAATAAAGCATTATTTTGGATAACTTCAAATATATTACAACAATTTTAATGGATTTTATACCAATTAAAGATGATCATTGTAATTATTTAAATGTAGAAATTGATTCTATTTTTAAATAGCTCAATAATCCTGCTTTGCATACACATGTGCTAATTAAAGGAATATTATTGCAATCAATAAATACTTGAAAAAGTATGTTACAATTTACAATACTTATTGTAATAGTTACGAAAATAATTAGAAACTTTACAATACATATAGTAAAATTTTTAATGCACATTGTGAATGTTACAATTGATATTTCTTGCCATCTTTGTAGTGATAGTAGTCAAGTTTGTGGCATCATTATATATTTTCTGTAATAACATGATTTAATCGGAAATAGAATTGGCATGGTAATTTTTAGGTAAGTCACCCAAATAAGACTCTAAAAATCTGCTGTGGATTAGAAAAGAATAAATAGACTTTAGAATTATCGGTTATTTTATGATTGTATAATTGTGTATTTGCGAATGTTTTAAGAATATGTTAGTATTATTAATTTTTGTTTTCTTCAATAATGTTGCATATTGTACATTTTTTTTCTGTAGACTTTGAAAGCAAAAACGAAACTCAGAAACTTCGGAAATCGATTAATTTACATCGAAATTACGTTATCCCAATTTGTATTGAATTTAGTTACAATAATAGTAAAATAATTAGTATAAAAGTCTTAACTAAACTAGTTCTCTCAATTTAGCAGTTCGTACAGTTTTACTTCGAATGTGACTCAAGAAAGAAGTTCTATAAAAATACAGGTGGCGATAGACCTAACGTGATCTTAGTTATCTGCTGAAATTTAGTGAGGTCCATAGAGACAACAATCTTTATCCTTTAATAGGGGCGAAGTGTTTTTACAGTAGTCCTATTACAGAAACTTTGATCGTGTATATTTGATAATGTGGCGATTGTCAAGAATGATTAAAATTTCTATTGAGGCGTGAAAAAGTGTTTCTAGTTTTGTATAGGGAAAAAAGTCGAAATACTTTCCAGAAACAAGCAGATCTAAACAGATATAAATGGATTAAGAGCTGCTGGATTTCTTTGTATCTAGAGACCTATTAACACCGCCGTGATTTTGGAAATTCAAATTAGATACTTAGATCACTCAAATAAGACCGATTAGGCTTTATATTTTTGTGCGTTTTTTTTTGTTACATTAAAACATGCTTTGGTAAAAATTACTTTTCAGAATTAATTTTTAGTGATGTTGAAGTGCCAAAAATAATAACATTCAACAATTTGTAGTAATGTTATCTAAAAAAACTGGACATTTTTGGGTAATGAACACTTACAGTTATGTAAATATACGATTTATTTTAGTATGACGAGTATTTTAAGTAGTATATTAAATGTTAAATATCAAATGGCGATGTCGCAAGATCTACAATGATGCCATTACGTTTTTACTTACATAGTAAAATTTACGATCCGTTTAGAAATATAATCAAACGTAAATTACATCATTAATGCAATAAATAATGAGAATATTTTAAACACAATTTGGTTATAATTCGGTTGTACAATACAAATTTAACGCTCTTGATAGTCTAACAATACATAATAAATGAATTCAAAATCGAGTATAAAACTGTAAATGATTAATGAGTATGAAAAAATATAAAAAATACGCACAATGGAAAAACATACAATCAATGAAATTAAAGAATAGCGGTTTAGGAACCAGACAAAGAAATACAGTAAAAACAGATAAAGACGTTGAAAAATGCATAATACGTAAGAAAATTAATGAAGTATCTATTCCAGAATAAATCGTATATGCAATATCGACATTTTTTCGAAGATGCAACAGAGATATGTTTCAACCAGAAAAAAGTCATTTATATCACAGTCCAAAGACCCAAAGACAAAAAATTAATGATTTGATAGAAACTCAAAAATTGTAAACAAGATGAAGATAAATGAATTCAAGTTTCAAAACAATCAATTTATATTATAATACTTCTAATGCCACAAAATAAGAATAGAAATAATGGAAGAAACGTAAATAAATAGGCCCTGATAATAAAATGATTTGAATGGAATCTAATGACTAAAAAAATGCACTCTCTGCGCGATAGATCATGATAAATGACATTAGTACAAAAAAGAGAAAATAAAGACTTTCTTAAAAAAATACTCGAGTTTGATCCGTACATTCCTCCATTGTACGTGCTTAATAATGTGAACAAACATCATAAATGCTACAATGAAAATCATTACATATTACATAAATTATACGGTACATAGCATAAATGTTTTACGAGAATTTCTGCAGGAATAAAAACTAGTATATAGCTTGCCATTAAAGCATGTTATCGATTATTAAAATCTGAATACATCAGTTACACATTCTCCAAAACCGGCTGTACAAACTCGTTGAATAATTTATGAAACGAAATATAATTAAATACGTACATTAATTTGATTAAAGCAACACTTTTGTTCTATTATCCGATTTGTTATATTTTTAAATAAGATTCATCTGCCGCTTTTTTATATTTCCCAAAAATTTAATTGTTTTCTATTTTGTTTAGGATTTTTAGTACCTGCTTAATGTTTTTCTTCGACACATATTGGTTTACTTAATCAGCCACAGATTTTTCTCTTTTTAGTCATTTTTTACGAGGGATTTAATGGAAATACAATGAAAATGTTAAAATATTTTGTTGGCAACAATTCCTTAGTTTCAAAATGGAATTTTTAACAAAACCATTCGTAATTATTTACACAATGTTTTTCTACGTTCATAAACATTTTTTTTCAGTAATTTAAGGTTCTTAACATTAAAACTTTTAATTTAATCAAAGTAGCTTAAATGAGTTTGATTTAATTTCATGAAAGTTATTGTTGAAATCAGTAATGAAAATGTTAATCCAATAAACTAATTTACAGGAAGCGATAAAAACAACCGGCAAATTAAACTGGGATTTTTACAACACAAAAAAGTAAAATATAAAACTGAAATTAAATGACAACTTCCAAATTGATGAAAAATTCTCACTGACGAAACGACGATGACTAACCGGTGTCTTACGAATTATGGACTCGACTACTGGGTTCAGTTTTTTGCAAATTTGGAAAACGAAGAATTACTTCACAGAAATTAATTTGAAAGAAAGGGAGACACACTAATGTGAAGAGTAAGCTTTTAATTTATTCCAAAAATTCACGTCATACTCTACAGAAAAATGTGATCTTTTATTTGTTATTTTCGTGTTTCTTTGGAATTTTATTTTGAGCTTAGGCGTAGTTGGTACGGATTACTGAAGACCTCCGAATGAAATTCTAATTTTACTTTTCATAATCATCATAAAACGCGTTTTTTTCGACATTAGTCCTCTGAAAATTATTATTATAGTCATGTAAGTCAATAATTGATAGGTATCAATAATAATCGAATGCGTAGAACTTGGAGAGCAAATTACATTCGAATGCATATTCCTTTGTAGGAATGGGCTCGTTTGCATATCGCACTCGAGATGAACATTCGAGTGTATTTCATATTTGCGCTGCGCATGCCTGCGACAATGTATAGGTAGAGTTATATATACTTATAGGTAGTCACTGCCGAGCCATTTACGAGTATTTTACCATGAACGTGTATACGAAGGAGAATGTAACCATGCATCTTTTCGACCCAGGATGTGACTTAGTGCATGTTTACCCATACAATCTATTGGAAATGTCCTTGTATGTGTTTCACTGTGAAAGTGTTTTCATTCGCGGTTACTCGTATAAGCACCAGTGTACGCCACTGTATAAATGTTTCTATACTTAATCGACTATGGGGGTATTTACATATGTATTTCCCGACGACTTCCACGTGCAAAAAAAGTAATTAATGTTAAGAAATCTCCATTTAAGGACTGTGAAAAATTGCTCTTTACACAAAGTTATGGGCCTTCTAAGAATTAAAATAAAAATTTCTTATTTCTGTTTTTGTAATTACCATAAAAGTCTTTCCAACACTTTAAAATCAAAATAAGTGTTCTTCATTTTAAATTCCAGAAATCCCTGGTATAATTTCATGTTAAATAGAACCGTTAGAAGCGAGTATACTTTTCAACCAACGTCTCATGTCCCAGGGAGCAATTAGTAATTACATTAAACAGAACGTTCAATTTCAGTGCTAAGTTGTATGTTCTTGCAGACAATATATTAGTGAAAGTTCACAAAATGGTATTTTACCCACGAAAACTTTTACTTCCCCCAGTGTTTAAAATTGGAAAGTAAATGCCGCTTGGACGATAAAAACTGCGAGAATCTAGAAATTAATGTCGAAACCCAAGGAAATGCCTGGCTAAATTGCCGTTCAGGTTCAACTACAACCCGAACATGTTCACACTTATTTCCAAATTAATGTTTAAACGCTCGCACCGGCATTCAAGATCGCATTTAACAACAGATGCCGGCCATACTACTGTGGCAGGAATCGCCCGTGTAATGTTCTCATATTCTTCTTCAAACGCGGACGCATATATAGGGAGGTGTGTAAATGCTCGAATGGGTATTTCGCTAAGTGGATGTTCAGGTGTATACTTAAATGCAGATACGTTATCACGGACTATTCTTCCGTTTCGATGTCGTCCACTGTACATTGTTTCTTGTATGTGTGTTCAACGCCAGACGCCCTTGTGGATATCAGGTTCTGCCGTGTTCGTCACGAATTCTCGAATACGAATCCGGCTGTCCGCGGCCATGGGATACGATCGCAGGTGTATTTGACTCCACGATGTCCAGGGTATGTGTTGCAGAAAAACGTGTGGGTGTTGAGATACGTATATACGCGATACGCTCGCATAAATCTGGGCGGGCATAAGGCCCCGACTGGGCCCCATTTCAGGCGTATACACCTGTTGGTCCCTGACTCATTCCGGTCCCCCCGATGCCTCGGTCCGGTTCTACGGTTTCGGTGTCCAAGTCCATTTCTCATTCGATCTTTATAGTCTTATTTCTTTCCTTCCATTCCCTCGTACTTCATTCCCCACGTATTTTAAGTCTCTTTCTTCGACGCGACAAATAAACGGCGCTGCCTTCACGAGTCTTTCTCGATACGTATAAAGCTCAGGGCCCGATGACTCGCCGAATGCAGTTTCTTCCTTTCTGGGCATTTCTCTGATCAATGAAGAAACTTTGCGAGTGAAGGGTAAAGTGACACGTGCCTTCATTCAACCGTATGATAAAACCAGCACAGTGAACGAGTTACGCTCGACACGTGTTTCCCGTTTCAGAAGCTTCGGGTCGATGATAGAGGCGCCCACGTTTCGGGAAATGATAGCTTCGCTATGCTATATCGCCATAGTGCTACTGGAGTTATAAATATACGAGTGGTTTTGCGTTTTATCGCGCCCGTTGTAAGTCGTGGGTGGTTCCTCCTTTTGGTTGACTTGATTCATAATTTCATTTCGTAAAAATTTCATTTTACACGTTTCGATTGAACTTGAAACATAATTTAGCAAACTGAAATTCAGATTCATTAAAATTCAAGGCAACAAACGAACCTAGTACCTCTCACCACCACAGAGAAATGTGGATAGTGAGGGAATATGACTAAGGACAGTATTCCCCATTTTGAAAGAACGGACCCTATAACTTAGAACAGGAATGGCTGTAGCAAAAAATATTCAGTACCAAACCTCATCGGAGTATTAAGACTCTCTTGTGAATGAAATAAACATCAATTTATAGAAGTGGAGTTCCTCAGGAAAAGTGATATACCATAAAAGAAAAGAATAGTCACAAGAAAGTCTCAGCAGTTGGATTCAAATAGTCAAAGAGTAACAATTCTGCTACTGGTGCTCCATAACTTGGTAGAGCAATGTCATCAAAATTTAGTCAAGAACCATTTCTACGATCCAAACAAAGTAAATTAGGGGTTACGTTGATTAATAAATCATTTCGATCAATGACATAAAGAGAGACCAAATTCAGGTTGGAATTCTTACAATACAAGTTGACCAGACTCGATTATTCACTTAGGACCTAATGAAAGTTAGGCAATTCTCTATCAGCATTCAAAATCTAACGTAGTTCTCAGGCAGTCTAGTAGATATTTTACTGCAGGCAAATTGTTAAATCCTCCTCTTCGTCAAATAGACTTTTGCACAATGATAAATCGCAAAATCATCATTATTTTCTAATATGACTTAAATAACAATAGAAGGCGTGTAAGTGAGACTATGATAAATGAAGCGTTTCGATGAACACAATATAGTACTTTACGAGTATTATTCATCCTCAATTTCTGCATTGGATCTCAATGTACTGAACTTTCCTAAGATAAATTATGTAATTCGTTTGATAGCGTTATCGATATTCTACCAACGCCTAATTCAAATAACGTGCTCTGACACCCGAATCGTCGATCAAATTAGTTTATGGATTATTTATGGGTATGTCGAAAGTAATGACTAACGACAGAACACGGTGTAGATATTGCTGTATGAAAAGGGAAACAGGAAATCGTTGCTGATTGGGAACAAAGAAAGCGAATAAAGCCGATATGCGAGTGAAGAGTAATAGTTAGCAGTGAGTGTCGGTAAACAATGGCCTACCCGTAAGCGGAGGCGGTCCACGCGAACTCGGTGTGAATTGTGTAAAGTTGCAGCATCCTCTCTCTTTCTCTCGCCTTCCCCTCTGACTTTTCCTTCGCAATATCAGGCCTCCACGTACACCCTCGTACCTGGAGCCTGAGACTCGTCAAAGAAGAGAAAGCGAAAAGTCATATAGACATGTACTATTCAGTCTGATCTCCTAGAAATCCGAAAAGATGAGTCTGATAAAAAATATGACCTATCTCGATTCCAAGAGACAAATTGGCATTTCGATCCTTTATTTTACAAGAATTTAAATCACTAATCGAGTTTTGATATTTTGAATTAGATTTATAATTAATACTTTCGAAGAAAAGATTAACCTGTTCTTCGTAAAAATGAATATTGAATAACTTTCAAAATTTTACCGAATTCCAATTAGTTTTGTGTTTCTCTCCTTAAAATGAGCCATGGTTAGAAAGTTGATGTTCACTATGTACTCGGACTTTTTACAAAAAAAAATTCGATTTCTTTTATGATATAAATGAATTAAATTAAATATCATTTTATACACGGCAACAAAGTAATACATTGAATTCTTATTCTGAGATTATTGGATTCGTCCAAGTTGCCTCTCGTTTAAAATCCGATGTTTTATATTCTCTCCACTCTAGTACTATTATTGTTATTAATTAGTACGTTTGTATAAGCAAGGCTGAGAAAGAACGTAGAGTCAGAAACGATGAAGAGAGAAAAAACGAAGAGACAGGGGTTCAAAGCGTTTGGCAGATACCGCCACCATAATTCTGCGAACCGCGAGATTCGACAGCCTGTAAATCTTCGAGGTCCGTTCTCCGAGCGTCGCCCATCGCGTTAATGAGAATCGGTTAGGTTCGGGTCTGAACCGACAGGTCCGAAGCTTTTTCGGGAACCATCTGGAATTTTCTATTCCGACCTTCCTTAATCGAACGACGAATTTCGAGTTTCGAGTTGATGCGATATATGCGAGGGTCGGGTTTGCGGTTTTATATGAGGAGGTTTTGATTGTCTAGGGAATTGCAAGATGCGTACAAACTTATAGCGACATCTATTACTAAAGCCACCGGTCTTAAAAAAGAATAATTCTACATGTCTTCCATCGATAAGTTTTGGTCCCCCTCACTCTCTTTAAGGCAATTTTATGAAAAACGAATAGGTAGCTTCAAAAAAGAGGATTAAGTAGATACATTCTGGGCGGGGAGGAGTCACAAAGGGAACACCTCTTGATGGGTTTTACGTCTGCATAATGACGAGCATGTGGGAATTAATAAATTTACTAAGTATGTTAAGCCTGTAATTTTGACGTTCGTTTCGACTTCCTAATGTACTACGGCGAAAAAAGATCCGAATTTATAAGATCGTAAAAAGTCGATTTTGGCAGTTTCGCTTACTCGTTTCTCGCGGATGAAGTCTTTTATTATAGTTGATCGATTCATTCGGTCTGATATTTAATAACGGTATAAACCTGAATGGAGTTAATCAGAGGGAAAAAAGATTATTGTCAAGTTTTGATAGCTTCGAGGATTGCAAAGTTTCTGAGTTAACTGAATATTAATTTACGTTTCCTAGCATGTTATCCCTATTAAAATTATATTGACTATTGGGGTTCTCAAAGTCTCTTTTACGTGAATGACTTTCCAGGTTAAATTTATCATTTTTTTCACTTGTGAAAGTTTTATAAATGTTAATTTTGGCAAATTTATAAATAGATAGATGCAGCCGAAACAATTGTATTATCATGGGTCAGATCTTGTTATTTTATTAAATGCAAAATCATACGAATAGTTTATATCGAGAAACGAAACAGGCGGATTATTTTCTAGTCGTGATAAGACGTTTCGTCACAGCATTTACAAAAACAGGAATAAGGCAACTTCAATTTGGTGAAGTAGCGATAAATCGCCAAAAACTACCGGCCAAACAGATACCGATAGCCGAACATCGCATCCGGTCATCTTTATCAAACCCACGCTATTTTTTTACCATTTCGAAATTATGTTCTACTCCGTTGAGCATATTTGCGTTTTATATTTTTTATTGCACCTTCGACACAAGCATTATAATTGAATTAGTTATGGGAAGGCGCTAAATGCCTAAAGCGTAGGTTTGCCTTTACGCACTTGCGTGTGAACTGTCGCTTATCCTGTTTACTTTTTTTTCATATTTTTCTTTCTCAGTTTCTTTTCAGGAAATACGTCTTATTTTTCTTCCAATTTACATTTGAAATAAGTACTATAAATAACATATAGTATCTAACATATTTTTTATTTTATGACACATCCATTTAATATATTATTAATTAAACTAATTTCTTGGTTTATTATTGTTCTATATTTTACAAAATGTATAATGAAAATACTTAATAGTTGTATGTTTTTTGCATTTTGGCTATAACATCCCGTCTCTATCCCGCTAACGTTGACTCTGAGACTTTAGTTTAAAAAAGAAACAAGCGAAGAAAGGCCACATTTTCAAGACTACTCGACAGTCAGAGAGAGCGAGTTATGAAATATACAAACAAAACGCGTCGTCTGTTCAAATAGGCCTCTAGTGTATACCGTCGTGTTTAATGCGAACTCGCAGTGGGTCCTCCTCGATCTGGACCGTTTTTCTGATTTTTGTTTCACGAGAGGCTCTTCTCGCTTGAGAGATCATCGTCGATTTGGAAAGACGTCGTAAAAAAAGGAAGACGTGACGTAAGCCCGCACCGGTGAAAGAGACAAGATTATTTGAGGGCAAATACGCGCATTGGAATCGTCAAACAAAGGCGAAAGCTACTTCAAAACTTGAGTAGAAACTTTGAACAAGACTGAATCCACTTTGGTTTCTTAATTATCGGGTTATGTGCGTTTTTTTTGTATACGAGTGGTTAAAAAGAAAGTAACAAATTAAAGTTTGACAATTCAAGAATGTGAGTCGGTTTTATGACATTTGACGTAATTTCCGCATTTCGATGGAGGCATGCAAATATTCTCTTTCGACGTTCGTCATTAATAAAAAAGTAAGTACAACATCGAAAGATAGTAAAGGATGTTGTCATATATCATGATGAAAATAACTTACGGTCCATCTGAATGTAAAGTGAAGTTGCAGAGTGACGGGTTCATTGAGTGTGAAAGTGTTCTGGCCCAAGGCGTGACTAGATACATTGCCGAAGCTGCAGGTTCCGATCGCAGTTACGTTCGACTGGTACTCCTTAAGGCATAGCCAAAAGGCGGTTGTACAGGGGGTCATGCAGGGATGCAGGTTCCTTCCTAAAGAACTGCCACCCCCGCCGCAGCATCTGCCGTCCACTAACGTCCCCCTGTTGTTCGTTAGCGAGAGGATCTGCACCTCGAAAAATCCGCTACCGCTTGTCGCCTATCGAAAAACAAACAAAACATCATTAAAATTACACCCTTCATACATTGTTGCATTCTACAATAATCTTTATCGGTATACATTAACAATGAAGATGTCTGGCAAAAAAAAGTGACTTGGTTTGGATCCAACTATTGACATAGACCTCCAGATTCCAAATTTGGTTGGAGCAACTAACGAGTAGCTGGAGTCGCTCCAGTCAATTTTCTATCATTGACAATATCAAAACAAAATTGATGTCTTATGAGAATGTTTCACGTGTGTATTTTTCATCCTTAACTGATCAAAGAATTAAAGAGCGTGACGAGATCTCTAATTATAAGCTTTAATTGTAAACAAATTACAGTATCTGGTTAATCGGAGGATTGTACACGCGTTTCGCAGGACGTCTTTAATAAAACTCCGACAAATGGCACAGTTTAGCGGGCAAGCGGCGTGGAAACACCAAGAACGGAAGTCTCGGCTCGTTCCCTCCATAGGGCCCCAGAGGCGAAAGGCCCCGGGTCCTATTACGCGTACACACGCGAGACGTTCTCAGCGCATTCTATCTCGTTCCTACTCTTTTACGTGCAAATATACAGTGGCTCTTTTTCACTCGATCCCTTTCATTCTCCCCCATAGGAACGTCTCGTTGAAGAAATCGAGCAATTTCGAAACCTACTAACTCTATCCTCAGCAATTTTCGAACCCCCTGGTCCCTTTCTCCATGTTTTCGCAAAGCAAAACGCGATATGAATGACCAAAGCACGCGTCGCGTCGGCCAAAAACACTACAATTTTGTCTTTCCAAACGCAGAACGTTCATAGAAAGGTTTAAGAGCCCAACTATTCATTATACACGTAGCATCCGTACGGTAGGTGCGGTATTATTAAAATGGTCATTTTGCAACGGAGGCCATGCTCAATTCCAGAACTTTCAATAAGTGCTGTTTCACTTCGCTCGTTTAATCCTGCCGTTAGGATTTAAGTATCGGGCTTGCGGAATTCTGTGTAATCTTCGGTATACTGGAATTTTTTCATTTCGGAAATGGACTCGATGCGCTGTTTGTTCTGTAATTAGGAAGGTATTTTCTAATTCGTTGCTTTTAATTTAGGATTGGGGATAACAAAAACGAACATGTTGCTGTATATTCGGATAATTGCCGAGTATAGTCGACTTGTCGAATAATGAAAGTCGATACTGGCGTTTGCGTCATAATATCCTATCAATCACGTAATGAATAACTTAACAGTTTCGAAGAAGTATTTTGAAAATACGTTTTTGCTTAGGTGTTTATAAAGGTGTTACAATAGTATAGTTATATCTGCATTAGGATACATGTCAATTTCGCTTGTGCTTAAGACGAAGAAATTCTGATTCCCGGTTATTTTGAGGTCCCGGACGGAAAGTCGCTTTCATAATTCAAATGATTTTCACATGATTAATAACTGAAAGCATTATAGTCATGGAAAGATCATTTATACTGATATGTTTATAATACCTTCCTATAAAAATGCCTTTAAATGATACTCTAACATAAAAAATGAAAAATGTGTCACCTAAAGTATTGTATCAATTAATATATCATCCTTCATCAGCTTTCTGTCATTAAATGGTAATGTGATATTATCATGGCGTGAAGGGATAATTAAATTATTAATTCTTCATAATCACGATGGCGAGAACGGGAACAAAATCATGTTGACATCATCATGATGTTGCGAAATGTAACTCATGATCCTGGTATATTTTCTTGATGCAACATTCTCATAATTTGAAAATGATCTCTAAGTCATTATGATGTTGACTCTACACAACAGACCGTGAAATTAATGACACGATCTCATGCTGAAATGTTCTAATTAATTGACTCTAGATTTTTTGAATAGATTTCTCGTCACGATAGGATCATGAGGTAATAAACTTTTAGGTTTATCATATAAACTATTATCGAGCTGCAAATGCCAAATAAAAAATTACTAACTTAAAAATGATGTCAATCCAGTAGACGCGCGAAACAATGCAGGATCACATTCGTCGAATGATTCACAAGGTTTCACAATTCAAATGAAAAAATGCATTGCACGGTGAAACGTATAGGAACGCGGGTGATTCGCGGTGACCCTTCGGGTTAAGAGACTATTGTATAATATAAATAGTACTAAATAAAACGCTGGAAAGATCGAGCGGCTTCGAACTTCCACGCGAGAGAAGAGGTCGGAGCGGAGATAATTTAGTTCTCATGCCCCATAGGAAAAAATATATATATATATATATGAACGGCAGCGCTGATCGCGTACAATCGTTGCGGGAATGGGATCCAGGGTAGAAAGCTACGAAAGGATCGTCTGCCTGGCCTTTTAACTTCCTTCTGATGCTGGCTCTTATATAAGGCGTCGCATACTGGTGCCTGGAATAAGTGACATTTTCGCCAGACTAACGAAGTCCCCGTAATTGAGAAGGGGACACTTATATGGGGACAAAAACTCTCCACGGAAGACATCTTGCGAGTTTTACTACGATGTGCTCCTCAGGAGCGCTCAAATTCGTATAATATACAAATGGACCTGCGGTTTCCAGGCACTTGTGTATGTTATTAACTAAATGTTATTAATTAAATGTTTTCTCGGTGGTAAATCATTGTTTTCATGATCTCCATAAAGTCAAGATTTTTACGATGACAATTTTGTGATGTTAAACTGAACATCGTTGAAACCGAGCTACTACACGTTATTATTATAGATTTTCAGAAGGTTTGTTCTTCATAGAATGCTGATCATGATGTATATGATGAGTATAATGGTATTGAGTAATAGTAACATGATCATGATCGTGATTGCACATTTGGGTCGGAAATTTGATTAATATATGGGAATGTGTAAAATTGAACCGAAATAAACGTTTTATTGTTTGCATCAGATGGATACGTTATGCTGATAGTCTAGGAACGTTTCAAAGTGTCGACAACATATTTTCTTGGTGCATTTGCAAGAATGTTTGGCTTTACAGTAAACAGTATATTTCGGCTGATCAAAGTCAAGTTTGTGATTATCAAAACAATTATTGGGTTAGGTGTTTAGTGACACCTCCCCTAGGATATTTAATATCCGAGAATAATCCATCAAACTTGGATAACTGTTCCGCGATATTGGGCAATATTTCCTAATCCATGTTCTTAGCATAGTAAAAGACAAAACAAGTTTGCAGTTAGAGATTCGGTTCCATGGTGGCATAAACCCTGCTAATTAAGAAAGGGGGAATTGGAGAGGAAGGGCAAGGGAGAATAAACATCCCTCCTTTGAATCTAATGTTATACCTTATGAATGCGATTGGCTGGTAACTTTTGTCCAGTTTTTATTACCCTGCCCAGTTTCCATAAACCGTTTAATGGGAAGTAAGAATACTGTCCAGAAACTGACCAAAAATACCAACCAACAATCCATAACGCACATGTTTGGAATAATTCGTGTTTAATTCAGGAATCCTAATGGTTGTATTTGTGACAGATAAGTTTGCGTTTGATGCAAAGTGTCAGGTTTGCAAATATTCCAGTAACAAAGATGTCGTGGGGACGTAACGATCCTTCCTTTTGAAACCTTAATGAATTGTTGATGAATTATTTTTATTTAATTTCGTTTGTCTGGGCAACTGATGAAAAGTAGGTATGTAACAATTTGGGCAGGTGCATTGAGCTAATGGCGACGAGCGATGTACGCTTCTGTCAATTCAATGTCGAGTACATCGCAAAACGAGGTACACGATCTGCCGAAAAGGACGGTCAAAAATGCGCCGTGGGCATTGTTTGCACGGCCCGTGTATATTTACGCATTCGGCTCACGACTGTTCGCGAAATTACCTCAAACCTTTTAGGTTTGCCGACACGCGGAAGACTCTGCCATGCCGCAGCCTAGGCAGGGAACGACGAACGTCCGCCTTATATGCAAAACGAGAATCCTGCCAGGTCGTGAGCGAGGGCGGAACGCCTATTGGGAAATCGGCAATATTCCGAGTATCCAGAACTTTCCTGGTTATAATTGCGAAATCGTAATGTTTGATAACACGTCAATTTTCAAAAAGGTTCGTAATCGGTTCAAAAATTGACTTTTTGTACCAGCAAAGACTTAATCCGTAGTTTCAAGTAAATTATGTCTCACGAAGGAGTTAACAGTAGAACATGAATTTTGTTAAGATTTTAACGAGGGTTTTACTTTGATAAAATGACTACTGTGGTTTTTGTATTTTGAGAGTTTTAAACTTTCTAAATTCCATAGAGTGAAAGTTCAATTATTATGTCGTATAAAGATGTGTGATGTCTTTGCAGAGTGTGAAGACTTTTATGTGATCTGACATATCATGAATATTTATTGTAGACATAACATTTAATCTACCACATTCAGATCCAATGACAATCATGGAAATCAACGGGGTCCAGATTAATCACAGCACAGTGACCAAACTCGAATTCAACCACAATAGTTCGGTTTGAATCCCTTTGAACTTCAATTATCCTGTAAGCTGCAGGCAAGTAAATGCACGTGTATATAATACGCCAATCAATTACGAAAATTGCATGAATTTTACAAAGTAAGTACGGTAATCCAAGAATCTTTTTGCACATCTCGATTATCAGAAAAAAACCCCTACTTCAATTCACGTTCCACGCGCGACCACAAAGACATTTATTGCCGGTTTCAGTACTTTTATATTTCTCGATGACTAAAAGGAATAATGCGATAACTGTATGCATTACGATTGCGTGCTTTGTTTAGCAAAATTGCAGCATCCCATAAAGGGGGAGGAACGCCCTTGCATGGATTTCTCACGGCCCGAAGCGTTCATCCAACGGCACTCGTCGCGTTATAGTCGATTGATTTCTGTTCGACACCTGGTACATGAACAAGTAGTTTATATGCGGTTTACCCTCGGTATATCGATGCACTCGGTGTATATACATATACAGATACGTTCGATTACTTGAACCTGTATTGGTCGGGAGATGTGGCTGAGGCTTTCCTTTCCGCATAACCAAGGTGCAGAGAGCTGTACGCCTCGAAGGTACGGAGGCCTTTTGCGTTTTTTACTCAAGTAGATGTTGGGAATTAATGTGGATGTTCCATTTAGTTGGAAGGTAACGTGAGTTTAACGTTTTTAAAGATGCCTTTCAAATTCGCGGGCCGTCTCCTTGTTACCCGGTCTTCGAACGATCGTGTCCACCTTTCCTCACCGGAAATGACAAACTTTATTATTTGGGTAGGGATCTGTCCCAATTAAGAAAAATGAATAAATTCCAGAAGGAAATTCGATCAATTTGAAAGAAAACGATAAAGCATAAGTTTATTATAAATTGCATGAGAAGCTTTTAATACTTAAACGATTAACAAAGAAAATGATATAGACAAAATAGAAAATACAATTTATATTCTAGAAAGCAATAAATAATATCGTTATATAATTTATATTTAGAATTAATTGCTCGTCTAACAAAAAAAAAACAATTATACACCTCAAGTTCAGCCGGTTGAATTAGTTATGCAGGTCACGATTTATAATTGCATTACTATCTGCAGCGCTTCGAATATTTTTAGTCGCCCGCGTGAAAACTCGTACTAAAAGCTCCGTTTAATAAACAATTCGTAACAGCAGGAGGAAATCTTAAGCTGTAATTAAACGTCGTAAAATCATTATAAATGCGCGACATATTTCTCTTCCCCCTACAATAATAAATAAGTAGTTTGTACAAAAGCACGACTAGCGTATAAACGCGATAGCACATTATTAATCATTACTAACAGCATATAATCACGCAGGAATTCCACTGCGTTGTAGAAAATAAGCAAATAAGGAAGCACCATGGGCGATAAGAAGAGTACGCGTTTTAATACGCTCACTTGAATTTACCGAAGTTGGTAATTAGTTGCTAAGTATATAAACATGTAAGACTCGCCATGAGCGATATATATTGAATAATCACAAGAAAAGGAGATTTGCACGCATCATTAATACTGAGAGTAAGAATGCTCTAAACGACTGGACGACATTAAGTTCTACTAAATTTATATTAAGACAATGATTTTTTTTTATCAAAAATTTGATGACGCATGGTGTTTTCCATGGAGAATGATGAATAAATATCCAATGGTGTTTTCATTCTTAAATTCGAACAGCATCAAGCAGAGGAATTTTACAAACTCATCCTTTAGTTAACGAATTATTATTACTATCACGTACATATTCATACGCGAAGACTCCGTCGTTCCTTTCCAATCTGAAAGTGGTTACCCCAGGCGTGGAAATTCATTTTCATCGGCAGTCACGACGAAGATCGGCAAATTTCTCAAAGCGATTTGCAAGAGACTATTTAACCGCAAGGTTCCTTTCGTATATATTTAGGTTTTATGTTAGGCACTATATGTGTTATGAAAGTGAAACTTTTGACATTTTCTGATGTACCCATTAAAAATGTTTTATACCTAATGTTTAATACGGAACATAGAGATCGCGAGTTATTTATAGGAACATTCTGTGGTAATTATTTACTTGAAATATTTCTAGACTGTCAAGATTTATTTCATTTTCGAAATTGTTCCCATATATGCAGGTGACGTGTAAATATATCTAGGAATTAATATGATTTACGTGATACTTAGTTTATATATACTTTGTCAATGTGCGAATCAACGTTAGTAGGTAGTATGATTGTTTAATATTATTTTGATATACATGAGAATTTTAGAATGTTGTACTGTAATATGGTATATTCGATTATATTCGATTTTTGAAATTTTTATTCTTTCGAAAGTTATTCAACCGTCCCGGGACTTTTCGTACACCCTGTATATTTGGATGTGGTGTGAGACACTGCAATAACATGTCGAGTCACTTATTGTTGTTTTTCATCATTACCGAAGACTATGCGATCCCAAAATTGCAGATTTTAGCATTGGTGGTTCTAGGTACACAATCTGAAAAACGCAAATAGGATAAAAAGTTTATAGCGGCGGAAATTATCGAAATCATCGGAATCAAGAACGCGAAAGAGGAGAAAACAACCGCATTACACGGGTTAGGATCCTTACCTCAATGCAGCGAGGGAAGGTGCACGCAACCCGTTGGAAGAATTGCGTCTGAGAATTCCGAAGTGGTAAAAAAGTAAAAAAGAAGAAGGTGAATGTGCACGTGGTAGGAGAAGAAGAAAAACGCGGAGGATGAAGTGTGCGATGAACGACGAGAAACTTGGGGAAACGGGAAAGGAGACAAAAACGCAAGGGAGTAGTACAGAATTTAATAGGAACAATGAAGCAAAGGTTCATTGTGGAAGCGAATGAGACCCAAATTACTCAGGAATACAAATACGATAATACATCATGAAAATTCCAATGTTGGTATATATAGCAGGTAGATTTATAAAAAATGAAGAATGGGTTAAAAAAACATATTGGAGGCTAAGGGAATGTTTGAACTTTTCACCAGGGAAGAAACTAAATAAGAAAACTGAAGCCAAACTTGCCTGCCATGTTCAAGTGCAAATAGAGGAGATGCAAAGTTTGAACACTCGTATCAACAGTGAAAGAACTGTAAAGTAATAGCCCGTGCAAAGAATATCTAGAAATGTCAAGTTAACTGTTTCAACCTCAGATTGTTGACCAGACAGAACAGAAGAATTTTTGTTCTTCGCGCATTAAATAAAAAGAGCTGAAGTTAACCAAGCAACAAAGTAGTCGAAGAGTGAACTTGTACACGTGAAATATGAAAGTCACGAATCTAGCGAAAGTGAAGACAAAATGGAAACCGAAAACGTCGATCATTAACGCCGAAGAACGATGTGAAGAAAACACAAAGACGAAGTATCCGGATAATAGAGGCTGAACACGAATCACCGGAAGAGAAAGATAAAATCGAATGTGCCCTAAGGAACAAGAAAGTCGCACGAATACATAATGCGTATACCCCGACTTCAAAATAATGGTTCAAAAATAACAAGAACCGAGGAAGATGCGAAAGAGAAGATTGCAAAATCGAAACGACAGGAAACAGAAATGGCAGATATTTCAATAGAAAAAAGTAAATGCGTCCATGGTGGTCTAAACTAATAAAAGTTCTGTCGACAAATTTCAAGTAAACTCTAAAACAAGATCTGTTTAAATTAACATTACAGAAATGCAATGAAGTTTACTATACCGAAATAAAAAAAATCGTGTAAGAAGAAAACGATACCATTAGTATTGTAGTTACTAAATGAATGTATAGCCTAACTCCTTTACAGAGCACATGTGCCAATATCAGCGGAAATGACGTTGAAGGTATACATTGTCTGATAATCCTATCGAAACAATCTGGTTCTCTTTAGTAATTATGATGTAGTGGCAGACGATGCGTTTATAAGATCGTATCGAAAAGTATTATGGGAAGGAATTCATAGCTAGACATTGTTTGGTGTTGAGAGTAACACCGGGAGGCGTGTTTACATTTAGCACCCACTGTTGTCAGCAAGTTTGAATTGGTTACATTGAATACTGAATCGCGCAGAATAAAGAATGTATCTGATAACAATATGAATGATAAATTTCAGTATTCTTGGGTTGGACCAACGTGCTGATCAATATTAACTAGTACTTAACAAGTGATGCACTGTTAACTAATTCTAAAATTGTAGAGCTTATATAATTTTTACATTACAACTTTCTTGGAACAACAAAAAAGAAAATAAAGTTATAGCCAGAGTGGTAAACAAAGAAAACAAAGTATTAATTCCTGTACCAAAATATAAGTAGAGAATGAGGCGCAGTAAGTCTAGGTACCGACAGCAACGTTCCCGGTTTCGAAAATCTTCCGGACCTTTCGTGTTATCTGCGAGGTCTAAGTCTCGGGTAGTAATTACCGGTGGCCGCTACCTGCCCGGATGAAATAGGTCTGCATCTCTGTAGCATTCTGGCGAACACCATTTAATTTCGTGATCGTTCCTTGTCTTCCTACCCAGAGTCCGCTCGCGTGTATTAATCCGTGCGTGCATTTACCGGCCCGGGGGCCCGAGGCCATATATCTCTCTTGGTTCGCCGGGAGGAAGGCCTATACTTAATATTATTTGCTACTCTTTCCAAGACTCTTCTTTAGCATCGCGAAACGAGGGAAGAGAAGGAAAGGGACTGAAACGAAGAGAAGCAGAGAAGACTCGGAAGAAGCGAAGCTCTTAAGAAGTGGAGAAGAAGAAGATGGGGCTGGCACTCCTGTCAAATCTTCTAGCCGAGGTCGAACTCGCGAATCGGCCACAAATTACCGAAATAATTAAAACCCCTTATTCCGCGTGGGAAGGCCCCTATTGAAGATAAGGAGCGAGCGGGTCGGCCTCGTCTTCAGATTGGAACTTAGGGAATTATGATGCTTGAATGAGCACGTCGAGAGGGACTGGGAAGCGTTCCGGTTCTGCCGAACCTGTTTCCCGGCCGAATATGGCGATTCCTTCTTCGCCTGATCGAACGAGATGCCACCAAGGCGATATTTCGCACTAAACCGATCGTAAGTTTTCGGGCGGATCGTGCGAGAATGAACGGGATTATGCGCTGTAGGATCAGGCGACGTGGGCGACCTGAAACGTCCTCGGCGGTTTTTGCGATAAATTGCCTAAGAAAGTGGAGGAACGTCGCGAACTGTCAGGATTTGGTTTCGGACCTGCGTGTTCGGAGAGATGGATTATTCTGCATTCGAATGTAAATTGCACGCTGACTTGTAACTGTAAAAAGTAGGAGCAGCGCGAGTGACAAGAATTTTGCTAGTTGCTTAAACGAGTTTGCGTGTAACGAAAAGAATCTCACGCCGCGACAATGTACACTTGCTTATTTGACATGAGCGCTTCTTTGACATAGTTCGTCCTAAAACTCAACGTATTGCTCACAGATGCGAAAAAGTAGTATGTGAAACAAGAAATAATGTATCCTGAGGCGGAGCAGAAATGTCAAGAATCCGAAGAAAACGATTAACATACATAATGCCTAATTAAACGTTCTCAAATCCCACCCGATGTCGATGTCAGATAAGGTTTAAATTCCGACGAGGTCGAACGAGTCAAGGATTTCGACAAGATGAAGAATGAATCAGTTATCTGCGGCGGAAAATTCATTCCTTTTTTTAACGATACTATTGTCCACCTGCTGATGCTTGCTTTGAGTTCCGCTCGATCGATCATCAGCAATGTCCCCTGTCGTGAGACCCCTAACTCCATCTCCCTCTTCAGGCACTTTTGGAGATGTCTATCATCAAAGATCGTGCTTCATAATCGAACCAACCGACTGAATTCAGTACAGTGAGGTATCGCAGGAAAAGGCAAGATGCGAAATCGAGGCGACAACTAGAAGCGGGCGAATCTTGCATTTTGTTGTGGAATGTAAAACGGGTGATGTTCTATCGATTTCACAAATTTGCCAAGGCGTGAAGGTCCGTAACTCAATCGCGCTTCAAAAGGCATCGGCATATTTCGGGCGGCTTCCGTCGTTCCACCGGTCGATGAAATCTTTCAGGCGAGAAAAGGGCCCGAAGGGAGCCATTAACTAGTCGGGATTTTTATTGTAACGCGGAACGGCTCGCGGTAGCGAATCTGACATTGTGAAAGAATATTAAAACGAACCGGTTTGTTCTAAGTTTTCTTAAGCTTGTTGATGTTTTTTTGACGTCCGCATTGACGTAATCAGACCTCAAATAAATCAATAAAATGCCAGCGGACTCTAAATTTGAGAAATCGAAAAATTCGAAAGCAGTCGAGACGGACGAGATAAATAAACGGGCGTTCTCTCCTGCCAGTGGATAAATCAGGTTCGGGAGTAAATTTCATTAGTTCATGCCCGTGTAAGCGCTAGGTCCATAGCTTCAGGGCTGATTACAGGTGCCCTGCCCTAACGAAGAGCTCCAGGGAAAACTTCGCGTATCTCTATACATATACATGAGCCAGCTAAATGGGTTTTCTGAGCATGAACTGAAAAACCGCTTCAAGTCACTCGGTAGATGTACGCGCGCAGATTACCAGGATGATTATCCGACGATTATACGTTGTGTAAGTACGCGTGACAGTGGTCGGAGTCGAGCCACTACACCGGCAAATTAACTGGCGCGAGGCGCGATTCATAATACCAGGCGTTATCGGCCTGTGTGTGCGCAAAACGAAGATATTTTTCCGTCGCGGATAGTCTCCAGCATCGTTTTAATCGGGATCAAAAACGACGTTTCGTTGATGATCGTCATCATCGCCGGGCGAACCTACCATGGTGTTGCTCTTGTGAAAAATGTGAGATTGATAGAGAAATTATGCAACGTACACGAAGGAGATTCGAAGATGATTTACGTTACGTCGTTGGATCACTGTTATTTTCTGGCATTTAATTGTAATTTATTTCGTTAAAGTCTGTTGAAGGAGAGCATAAATTCGGTGTTTAAATAGTATTCAAGCTCTAGGAAATAATCGTTACGTAACGGCTGCCGATTAAAATATTTTAGTTATTATATGCGTACGAGGAGAAGCGGTTTTCTTGACTTTGAGAACATAATAGGTTTCGGAAGCACGTGATAAATGAACATGTCGTTGAAGACAATTTTCTTGATTTTTATCGTATCGAGTGCCGCAACTTGCCAGTGTCTCACAGTCTTTATTTATTTATTATTATGAAATTACTTTTATATATGGAAGCGTAATTATAGGTTGTGGTTGAATTGTATAATTAAATAACAAACTTGTTAATATTGCCATTATTTTTTCGAAATACGGAATTATTTTATACAAAATACGAATTTACGGAAAAGCTTATAAAAATGTCGGTGGCATAAGAACTGACACACTTTTGAACGCCAAGAGAACTGAGGGACCGCAAATCAGCTGCTAGTCTTAGGAAGTTTCACTCAAATCATGCACCTGCCCTATATGCTCCCATACTTGACGCTGCATTTCTGTGCGCGACAAGTGAAACTGTCATGGGAAACAAACGGAAAAGGACGTCAAACTTGTTAAAACTGTAAGAGCAACTGTGTTAATTCCCTGCGCGTTTGGCACTACACCGCTTTGATTAGAAACGAGGTGTGAACATAAAAAAGGAAAGTCTACATTCTCGCATCTTTATGAGTCGTCGTATATGATGAAAAAGCACTGACATTTCGTAACAATACATAATAGATCTATACAGAACGAGTTCGAAACTAATTAATTTTATTCGTAGAATTGCCTAACTAGACATTAGAATTTACCCATGTGTGATATGAAATCTATAGTACCGAATGTTCCAACATCTTTCTACACCTTATTTGTACCCTCCCACGTTTCGCACCACTTAATATCCTTCAGGGAGCTTGAAAATAGTAGCGAATACAATCTCTAATTTCCTTTTCTTGCGGTAAGGCTAATTACTTGATATTCCAACGAACACGAATCGTTATGATAAAACCAATGATTTTGTATCCACAAGCTTCCCGACTGTCTCCCTAATTATAACTAATTAAGTCGTTGATTATACACAAATGGTGGTAATCGTATGCACCAGGAGGTGATAGAGCGCGAAGATATTCGCATACCTAATCTTATATCAGTTACAGAATCATACGAAAGGAAGGAGATGAAGACGTGAGGAGATTACTGCTCATAATATCTGCAATTTCATTGAATGCGACACATATTAAATGAAATTAGAAGAAAAGAAGTAGCTTACTTTAATTATACTTTAGACATGAATGATCGGTATTACTAAAAACTTGTAGAATTCACCTTCAGGCTAGTAAAGTTATCGTTATTATTACAGACGACTGTATTTTGACTCTCCAAGAAATGAAATTTTCCTCCACGAATCGTGTACTATAGTCTTGGTTTGATTGCATCGTAAAAAACTAATGCTTACGTTCAAAGGGGCCTTTTTACAATGATCTCTATTAACATCTTAATTTCCAACTGCATTGAGGCATTTTATCTCGAGGGCGCAACCTAGGTAGATGACCGTTCACCGTTGCCGCTACTAATGGGTTTATTACGTCATCAAAATGTTTCTAGAACCAATTACTTTATATTGAGCAATCGTTGATCCTATACTAGATCTACTTACACTCTGGTTTTAAGTTGATTGATTTATTTAGAATTAACTCATTAACGACAAATTTAGTATTTCCAGGTGTTTCAAGAAATTCAAGGTTGTTAGAAAAAGCTAACGGAATTGTCACGGCTGGAAATTAATTACCTATCTATTCATTTCATGCAGCTGATACATTTGAAGACGATTTTAGAGTATCATGTATGATAATGTTTATTATATAACACTGATGGAGTAAAGTAAATTGAAAGTTCATGACCCTTTACAATTACAAAATTCCTATATGAAAAAAGGGTACAGGTAAAATATTTATTATGATATCTTAGGCGTAGTCTTATTCTGGTTGTATATTACTAAATATTCCTCAGTTTAAAATCCTTCCGAACAATAATGTTTAAAAGGAATTCTTTGGAATACCGGTACAACATAGGAATGCCGGATCGAACGGAAAAATGGATTACGAGGCAAGCACCTACGCGAAAGTTTTCCGGTGAATCGCAAGACGGACTGGTATCAGCAGCAGTCAACCAAGAAAGCCTTGGAGCTAATTTTTATGGATGGCTCGCGTGACCGCCGACTAAACGCTTCGTTTTAACCCGCCCAGTTAAGCTGACGAGTGGCGTTTACACTCGCGACCATAAGGTCTAAGATACACATACGCAACTTCCAACCGAGTCGTTTGGTTGGACCTCCTCTCTGGCCGCGGGATAAACGCACCGCACGAACCGCTAATTAGCGGCACGCCACTGGGCTCCTAGAGTAGCGTCCGTCCATACCATGGTCGCGGTTTTTGGTTTTTTCCTATCCGTTCCTCGTCGACCCTTTGCCCCGTAGCTGACCGCTTTACTTCTTTCGCTCAGAGGATTTTCCCAGTTTCCGTTTTCGTCGCTGGGGCTAATAACCTCGACGTAGAACGATAATTGGATACGAAGGCAAACCAAGAGAGCCCAGAGAGAGGAGTCGACGATGACGACGATGATAATGGTGATGAAGGAAGGAAATGCAGTCACTGCGGTGAACTCACCGGTGTCACGGAGATTCGTTCTTTAAGTGAAAAAGATTACGTAGTGCGTACAACTTCGCGTATGTCCGAGTGCAATTTCTTCCTAGCCTTAATGCCGCCTTTTACGATCTCCATAAGGGACGGTACGATTTCAGGAATTATTGTCATTTCTGGTCTGTAATTTGCGTCCGTTGTTCCACGTTTCTTGATGAAATGGAATGGTTGATCAAATTAATTTAATAAACGTGTTAGGATAACTTTATACAGAAAATTATAAGATTCGAATGACAATTGCGCGGATTAATGGCGTCATTGGATGTCATATGATGTTGGCAAATATTGCCAACAAGTCACGTATACTCATTATCTCTATATAAATAGATATTGTAGTAACAATACTATTAAATCATGACTGTAATAATAGACTGGCTTTCATGTAGACCTAATCATACCTGCATATGCAGGTCCTGCGGAAATAGTTTTCTAAAAGACAACTGAAATATGATGATGAAGAAAAAGGAGATGGCGAGGGTAAGAAACTTTTTGTAACAAATAAAAAAGGCGAAAAATAAAAGATCGTATGGAATGTGCTGACGACTTCAGAAGTATTAGTAACTTCCATCAGACGTAAGAAAAAATGGTGTCGTAAATTATAACAAGACACAATTCTCAGGAAGTACGACAGAGTTTACCGTTGTAATTCAGAAAGCGCCAAGAGATTCGTAAACGCACAAAACCATTGAAAATCTCATTAAATTCAATGTCCGATTCAATGGATGAGTAGGAAGGCGGAAAAAGACGCGAGTGAAAAGTCAAGTCGGGGGTCATATCGCAAGTATGAAACGACTTGCCCTCTGCGCCTCTTGCAACTGGCATTTACGACAACGTAACGGAAACGTAACGCGCCCGTATGGGTTTACGAGGAGAGTTAGCATGGAAATTTCTCGCGAGTCAGCGACTTATTAAAATCTTACATCTCGGCGTTTTGGTCGCTTCTCGCAAAACCGTCTTTTGGTTGGTTACGAGAGTTATTACGGCGCTTTCTAAGTCACGAGCCCTTTTCTCTCCACGATTCGATTTCGAAATACTCGACGGTCCCATGCATCGTCGACCAGATACGAAAGCATGAATCGCGATCGTTCCTATAAAGTCGTTTAATGAAGCCACGATGGAGGCAATGTCGGTAAACGTTAATAGTTCTGGAAAGTCGCGTGTATGAAAGTTACGCAATGTCGCATCTACGAACTGACGAGTGGCGATTGCTCCACTTACGACCGATGCTTTATTGTTATTGAGTTTTACCACCGGTAACATATATGTACGAAATGTCGAGGCCCGCATTCTAGCATCCATTACCAACCGGCTTTTTTAAAATTGATTCTCCAAATGAGAAACTTGTGGCTTTCGAAAGCCGGTCATAAAATATAGCTTGGTGAAGTTCAGCCTTGATAATTCACGTTAT
Organism: Trichopria drosophilae; assembly: GCA_030407085.1. Taxonomy (NCBI): domain Eukaryota; kingdom Metazoa; phylum Arthropoda; class Insecta; order Hymenoptera; family Diapriidae; genus Trichopria; species Trichopria drosophilae. The sequence goes on along the minus strand of CM059582.1, from coordinate 171,869,119 downwards.
AAAACAGCACCTGAGTTAATTAGCGAAGTCTTCTTTATCAATTGACAAAATCTATTTTAAACTAACTTAAAGGAGAAATATGAATTGTCACTGCTTTATGATCATCGTTCCAACCTACGATAACTGTCTATGAATAGTCGCAAACGTTCTAACAAGCATGAATCGTAAGCGCAAAAAAGTTAAATACACGGAAGTCATCGTTCGACACGTTCAAAAGCTTGCCATCATTAATATACCATATCTCGGTCAGAGTACAACGGTTACTGCTAGCTCCCAAGAATTCCAGCACATTGATGATCTGCTGGTAATGCTCCCAATTCCCCGTTTGCTGTTTACATTTTTTCTCCATTATTAAATAAACAACCACCCTGAGTCTCTCACTCGACCTAAGAGCCTCATAAATTAAAGTATCGTATTTCAATCGTCCCTATAACGTCGGACGCTCCCACCGGAATACCGCGATTTCGCTACGCTCATTCCCGCGCGTATCCGCGTATCTCGCCTGTGTTTCGATCCTGAACTGAACTTTACGATACTTGCGAACCCTGTTGAGAATCGAGTACGTCTTCGCTGTATCACGTGACATCGAAACACGCGCTCTGGGTGGATGTGAGCAGTGGATGCACAGCGCTGCGCCCGATGCACTTGTGCAATTAAGACTAGGCGGATATGATTAATTATGCCTGGACCTATCGATGAGGGTTCGAGTAATAGAAAAAGCCAATTACAGTTTCAATTAAATCAATTTGTTTAAATTCGCGAGGAAGGTATTACAAGTCTTGTCATCAAAAGCCAATAGAAGCAGAGCCAATTTATAGGAAGTAAGACATGGTAGACTAAGAACCAAGATCAGTTCATAATAGATGACGTTACGGCCAAATGGTAAAAGAAGGGGAATAGTATACTCCATACCCCGTTGAAAACTTTGGATGTTCGTTGCAGTAAACAAATTAGTCCAATCTCGTATCTTATTTAGAGCTCGGATTAGTTATCCATAGCATTGTTTTACGAGAAATGTGGATATTCATTTTTTAATTTTCAGTTGGTTCTTACAAAAAATTCGAGAGGTTATGTTATCTGACAATTACCTAACTACCTATGAAATTAACCCTTAATCCCGAGTCCACGGTCATATTCGACCCATAGAAAATTCAAATTGTACTTTATAAATTGCACAACTGCAAGCATTTTCAAGCGGCAGGACATATTTGGCACAGGTAGTGGGAGAAAAGGCATTGAAATAACCGTCGGAACTAAGGGTTAAGTATGCACAAGTTTGAACTTATAATAGCTGGTAATCCACATTGTTTAAGAAAAGTTTTCTCAGGGCTGTCTAACGAGCAATGGGATATATTCAGATATATTCAATAACTTGGTTTTTAATAATCGGGGTCTTAAAATTATGCAATTTTGGTGTTAGTTTCGTATTCAGCAACCTCGAAACCCCCCGAGTAATAAGTTTGAAGCGAATTAGGTCGATTTTTACAAAAGCTGTCAGCCATATTGAATCCGAGATTTTGTATTTTTATATTCTGACTTGAAATTCCTACTCAGCAACACCGAACATCTTAAGAGCCATTCGAAATTTAGGTCTTTGTGGATAATTTATTTCTATTTTTGAAGCTTTATTTGATGCTGCTCATAGTTTTTGAATATCGCCGAATTTGCCAAACTTCAGCAGACGATATCTCAGTGACCAATAAAGATTTTTCATAGTTTAAAAACGGATTTTGAAGGGCAAATATAGTACTTTGAGATACCGCGACGATCGTTTTAAAAAAAAATTGGTCTTGATGTTACTGCACCTCAAATGTACCAAAAAAACATACTTTATGCACTTTTAGATTAAAATATCTCAAAAACCTGACGTATAGGGGCTTCTGAGGTCGGATTCGAATTCAGCGCGTCAAATACATTCGGAAAAGTATGTTCGGGTTCTTGGTTCTAAAATTTGTCGGTGAATTATAATTCATAGATCTCAAGATCTGGAAATCCATAATACCAATTGCATGATCAAAGTTAACATCATCGAACAGGATGTAAAAGTTGTGTTGTATTCACTGTTGTGCAGTAATGTAGGAAATTGTGGGAGTATAATTCTCTTTTGAAACATACACAATTTCTAGTTGTCTGGGAGCAATAGTGCGAGTTATACATAAGTTGGAATAAGAAAACATTGTCCAAAATTTTCTGCACTTTAGATAGTTGTCTGGTGGTACGTCAGTTCACAGAAACCTTATAACTGCACTGATAGAACGGTGTAGCTGTAAGAATCAGTATAGTCGATATAACTATAGTATGAACATGAGAGGTCTACTTTTTAGGGTTCTGAGGAAAACTGCCTATTCTTATGATCGTTAAAACTATACTCTTATCAATATGTCAATATTGCGAAGCTCCTTCCGGTACTTTAAATGCCACACCATCTAGAAATTCGGAAAAAGAGTTTTTCGGCAATACAAATTCTTCCAGACTACCACTTTTTCGTTAAATCAATAGTGCGTGAAGTAAAAAAAAAAACTACGATAGGAAAACTTGGAATAGAATCCAGAAGAATAGGAGAACGAGATTATATATTTTATTTATGCGATGGTCAATTTATTTCAGAGAAAACTTTAACTAATCATTTTGTTGACAAACCTTTCCAACAAAATATAGAAAAAGACTTAGGCGTCGTTTTGCAGACCTCCAACATCTCTCAAGTCATCCAGAGTAGACGTAACGCGAATGCGTGAGAAGGTGACCGGCAGAATTACATAGTTTTTTTCCCAAAGGATTTAATTGACAGAAATCGGATGTCAGACTACCATAACCTCGAAAGGGGTAGTCCCGGTAACGACCGTCGACATGCGATTTTTCACGCATTGAGAGCAGGTGAGAAAGTGAGAAGGAAACCGGGGTCTGAGAACGGAGGACGACACGAGACAAGTGGATAAAGGAATGAAACGAGTCCAGAAGAGCTGCGGCACTCGTGAACTTCCGTGGACGCCTACCAACTTTGCAGCAACCGTCATGGATAATCGATCGAACGCGACTATTAAGCTCGAAATTGCAGGATGCGTCCGGCAATTATCGCGTGCTCCGTTAAAGTCGCTCGGTAGAACACGAAAGAATGAGATTGATCTATGTGAACAATGGAATCTCCTTTGCGGCGAGCGCAACTCCGAATTCCTCGGTACATAATGGAGGCAGATGAAAATTCGCGCGATGTACTCTTTTGCTGAAATGGTTGTCGGAAATCCTGTGAAAGTCAAGAGTGACTGGTAACTTAGGCGATTAACCGAGCATATTGATACTTTATAAAAACTGTAATTGATAACATTAATTGCCATCCGTTTTTTATTGACCTTTAATTTCATAGATTTGTCACGGTTATTGATCAAATCTCGTGTCATCCCCTGGTAGAGATATGGCTGGTTGAACAAGCCATTATCCTACTGTTTGGTAGAATCTCGGTAGAAATATACACGAATTCTAGATGAAAACCCGCTACAAACCACAAACATATATTTAGAGTAACATAAAGAAATAATTACAAACTGAAAATATGATATTAAATTTGTATAATAGGTAAGGATCAATCGATTCGACAAAATGAGCAGGTGTAAATGTAAACAATTTTTCTTTCGAAATGAAGCTTTTATATTTACAACAGCATTGTAAACAATCGCGACAGCATGCGCAGGCGAATCAGCTGAGAGCAAGCCGCCATATTGGGCGTTCGATCGAGAGGTATTCGAGATTATCGAATCGAACCTAGGTGGATAAGTTGTAGGAGCTTGTCGCATTCATGTTAAACTATATTACCTGTCTCAATGTCTCGCGTCTCGGTAGATTTACGCCAGAATTCATGTCATTTTTAGTAGGATTTCTACCCATATTATAGAGCTAGTTTCTAGCCAGATCAACAAAATCTAGGATAATTCTGGGCAGATTCTCGTGACCATCTCTACCAGGGTCATCTTAATATTTATCACGTTTTAAATGTTAATTCAAATATTGACTGTAAATTCTTGTAAACTGTGGAATAACGTTATACCCAAAAAATGCGAAAAGACACGCGACGTGCTAACGGTTTTAATGATTTCGTGCGAAAGACGCGATTAAAACGGCTCATCGAAAACGTTACCATTGTTGCACTCGGGTTAATGCGCCCGGTACTGCAAAAACTGGGATGGCCCGCGGGCGGAATGAAAAGGCGACGTCGTTACTTTTGTGAAAAAGTAAGCCGCAAATTTTCGTCGCAACTTATGAGCACATAACCGCCACGTGTTATAACGGTCAGACTCGAAATTGAAAGACCCAGCTGACTTAATTGCGAGAGGGGCTGGAGGAGGGCGAAAGAAATCGGTAGAACGAGAAGCCATCCTGAGGCGGCGCTTGGCCAAAGAAGTTTTACAGGGCATCATAACTCGCTCGGGTCCTGCGGCTTTTCGTCCCTAAACTTTTATTAATCGTTCAGCGTGGCACGAGCAATGTACCGTCGGTTAGAAAACCTACAATTAAACTTAAATATTCATTAAATATAAAATGTATAATTTTCGAAAAAACACATTTATAAAATTGGTGATACATAAAATTGGTGATACGATTTTTGACAGTAAATTATCGGTTCTGTGAAAGTGCATGGAAGGTACAAAACATCTCTTTCGACGCTGCAGAGTTATACTCCGGAAAGTAAGGCGTCTTATGCAATAAGCATCTTACTTTGTTCGTTGAACGCCGTCGATATACTCCCATGGTTGTTATTAAAATGCAAATCGCGGAGATCATTTAACGCCTCGTGCTGATCAAAAACAGGTAATGAGAGATTGCCATCAATCGGGTTATCTCACGGGATCGCCCGATGAGTTGATTGACGACTCACCTTATGTGGGCCAAAGTCCTGCGTGAATTTTTTTAATTGACGGCTAATGGTAACTGCGGGACACGTATAACAAGGTCGTCGATGAGACGTTGATAATATATTATGATTTTTAAAAGCTTTGTATTTTTTTCTTTAATTATTTTTAAATTATGCTGGAAGAAAACGACCAAAATTGAGAATTAGTCTCACGATCGCTGATTCGATAACGGCAACGCCTTGATTGCTGTCGAAGGTGGCAGAAAAGAAGATAAGTGACAACCATTTTCGCATATTTCGTAACTCAATTATCAAATAATTCAAGTTTCTACTTATAATTTTAGGAGCAAATGTGATGAAACTTTTTTTTATGGATTATTATTCTTCCAATTTCCTTTGAAAAAAAAATAACTTATGAATCTTTATCGGTGATATTTTACATCTTTGTAATTTGTTCTACTAAATACAAATTTTTTATATCCTTAATCCGGATCATGATGGCAAAGATTTTTTAAAAAGTAGCATTCTTCACATAAAGAAGATGGGAACAAAACTTAATGTAGGGGACGTCTATATTTCAGACTTTATCTCCGGAAAGTTATCGGTATTTATTCAAATGTTGGAGGGAATAGAATTAAGTCTAACAAGCAAACCGGATCAATTTTATACGTCATTTGCCTAGAAAATCCCTTATTTATTATTTAATCGATCGCAGAAAAAGAAGGAAGATGCTAAAATGAATGGCATTAATTAGATTCTTAGGGAAACGGTAAAATAATCCGCAACACAGGTGAACAAATTATGAGTTATACGATACCAAATCCACTCAGTTACGTAAATTTAGCCTTAGTATATTTCGTAGGATATCTCGAGAGATAATTAAGTATCGATTCAGGAAGGAAGAGATGGGTTCTTAATCAATCGACTTTTGATTAATCCAAATTTATGTATTGAAGGATACCAGTCAATTGGTCGGCTTAACGAGTAACGAGAAATGTTAGTGGTCGCTTGAATAGATAAGGAGTTGTTAAGCTTGTACAATGTAAAAGGCATACTACAACCAGTTACGTATCTTTAAAAAACAATTGCGTATTATCATCATGTACAAGACTAGATGGTAGACTTGATGAAATTGTTATTGGTACATTGTTAGGGCACGATCGAGGATAAATGCGATAATGAACTTCTTGTCGCAGAAAAGAAGATGTTTGATCGATTACGGAGATACGGCTACCTGATTATATTAGAGTTTCATTCTTTTACAGAATTTGCGGAAACTATATCGTTCAAAGTTTTATTTTGAAATTTATAAGTTAATACCGTGAGAACTTAATGAAAACATTAAAGGTTCTAATTTAGGATTTTGAATACAGTGTGTAATTTTTCTATAATTAGGCAATCTTTTATAACGATTAATGTTTTTTATGAAAATTATGATTCTAAACAATTTTATAAAAGCATTTCATGTTTGGTTACAAAAATAATATATTGTGCTATTTCAGTCAATCGTACCCTAAACTTCTGCAAACCATACGGTATTTTATTTACTGCAATGTATTTCTTCAATTTTCAAAAAGATGTTTTTAGTTTAGAGCACCAAATTTCTTTATCACAATCGCGATGTCTAGATTGCCGCTAATGAAAAGATGTTGAAACATATTTTGGTTAACTTTTTTTAGGCAATTCTCAATTTTATATTCGCAAAAGCAGTTTCCAACTTTTTTTGTTTTCATTTCGAGTAATAGAACACGAGAGCTCCATTAGACAGCCGATATCCAAATTTATAACCGATTATAATAGTTGATTTCTTCTAAACAGAATATGTGAACGATTAAAAAATTACCGCTCTTTAAAAAAATGAAAGAAACATTAAGAAATGAAAGGTACCAAGAAACAGTTAGAAACCGCTGGTTTTGGATAAAAAGGAAGGAATCTTTAGCGTGATTTCGACGGAGGACTTACGCTAACCAGTTTTCATGTACTCTCACTGTCTAGATGGTCTATTTGTACGTTAAAATATGCACTACCTACAATGGGATCTCGTAAATCACAGAAATAATCAGTGGTCCACAACATCCACCCATTTCTAACCCGAACTATCCGTTAACCCATCAATAAACTCACTTAGATAATTGCAGGATTGGCAAAGCGCTCGTGAATCTCTGTCCCTACTCAAACTATAGAGAAGAGCGCCGCGTTGAGGCCTAATAAAAAAGGTACAATGACTCTAAGATCCGCTACCATCAATTTCCCGGTTGAGAATTACGCAAAGCGTCCTGAAATAATCAGTTTCAATATGCCAGTACTCTGCAAAAGCGGAAATACGCGTAATAAGGACGTTGACGGAAGATGAACGTAATGTGTACGCGTACCTGGATGAGGTGGGCAAGAAGCAGGACGTAGGCGGCTGCCGCCCTCATGGCTTCCCTCGGGAATCCTTCGACTACCGCATCACCATTCGTCGGTGATCCACCCGGTCGACCTCAAAGTGGTCAACACGATTTCCGGAACTGCGGGACTCTGCGATCTAGGAAGTGTTGCGCGATTTTTTATCCATTCACCAATCGCCGCACTTGACAATCAGACAGATGCACACATGGGATCTTTTCCGATGAAATCGAAACATTCAACCGAAAGAATTCCGCACTTTATTCCACTGCTAATCCAGCACTTTTTCACACTTGTTTCTTGTACCAAATCCTCGTTCCGTGGAGTTCACTTTAATATTGGCGACACTTTTGAATCAACTGGTCCTTCGTTTTAAGAAGTGGTTTTTTCAACTTATCCACCTTTTGCCGGAAGCGAACCGGTCTTTTGGTCGTTATTTGGTAGTACCTCAGCTAGAACTGAGAAGCCACTCAGATTAATCACTGGTTGTCAAACAAAAATGACTAAAAAATGCACTTGTTCACAGTTGTGTTTTAATGCACCGTGAAATTTCGTTCAGTGAAGGAAGATGCTGTTTGACGTAACGTCACTCGCGCACGCGAAAGGCGAAAACGTATTCAGCTAGAGAAGGAACGCACGACACGTGTGTAGAAAATCGCAGCTCCCACGACCCGCGCTCCACTTAGCACTTAAGTTCGCCGCTCACTACACATCGGAGGGATCGAAGATAGCGACGAATACCGGCAAGAGAGTCGGCTCTTGGAGTTATCTCCTCTCGAATTCTGCAATGACTTTCGACCCGACCCAGAGAGCGGCCTGTTACCTGCACCCACACTTTTTTTCCTGGAGAACCTCAGCAGCCGGCGTTCGTTGCCTAAAGGCTTCCGGCCGTAAGATCCGTTCTCCGGAAGTGGATGATGATCATGTTTGGTACCAGCAACCTGGACGAGCGTTTTCTTCCCGTTGGCCGTCCTTGGAACGCGCCGTTTCTTTCAGGGGTTCCGGTGTCGACGCAGACGCCGATAATGATGATGCAGAGGATACACCCCGCAGGAGGAGGTGCACGCACTCACGCCGGCGGCTGTCGTCGTCGAGTAACTTGCGATTATTGCGATGATGATGTACGGAGGGTGCTTCCGAGCGAGCCCGCAGGTGGATCGGGGCATGTGCACGGTAGAACTGGAACTGACTAATATGCACGATATGATGATGCACGAAAACGCGGAACACCAGACCGCAGGTTACAGACGAGGCGGTTGCTCCGGGGATACTGAGTCGAAGCCGCAGGCCGGCCTGCGGGCCACCCCCTCTCTCGCCCCGGTCCCCCACTTTTTGTTCCCCATCATCGCCGGGGGACTCCCTCTATTTCTCTTTCTCTCTCTTGGATCTTTCTCTTCTCTTCTCTGATGCTCTTTGCCCCGCGGTTCGCATCCCCCCTTGTCTGTAGGCAGTGAACCATCCTTGGTTCTGTCTCTCTTAGACTGATGCTTCTACCTCATCTTCAGTTTCTTCTTCATGTTTAGTAGAACTCTTAATAAACTTTCTTAAGGTAGATTGAAATTTTTAAGCTCTTCTGCGAGATGGTTTCAAAGTGGTGTGTATTGGGAATAATAGCTATTGAGAAATCCCTTTTGAATCTTACGCAATGTGTACCTGATCCCTTCTATTTTCATTCGACGGTTGCCCTTTATTATCTATGTTTATCCTCCGGGATTTTCCTTACTTCGTTTAAGAACTTGTTTTCATTCTGTACCAGAGCTGAATTGAAGAACAGTTAATCATTTTTACATAATTACAGAAATCCTCAGCTGGAGCACCGATTTCTTTTAATGCTTTAGGCTATATAAGATATCCGTGAAGAAGATTGTGCGATCTTGGCCTCTGGATGTTGCATTTCCGGTATTATGTTCAATAATCATTATTTCAGTGTTTCGACTTTGATAGTTTTGGAATTTCAAATGTTTTGTTTAGTTTTCTAAATTAGGATTTGCTGCTGTAGTGCTTAAATTATGAAGAGGAGCCTTAAGCATGGATTCGCAGTAATAAGCGATGATAAATCTCAAACTGAAAGTTCAGTTTTCAGTAATTTTTTGACATTCTTAAGTCATGTGACATCATATTGCATCGTAAAGATATTTAATCAGTGATAATGTGAATATAAAAACGAACTTAAATTGGAACTCAAGACTATTAATCTGGTCCTAAAATATTGAGTACATCGACGGAATACCTTATTCCTCCAAAAAATATGATGTTGATGTTAGAAGACGAATACAACATCAAATTTAATTGATATGAGTCGATTTCCATAGATGAGCACATGTCCAGTTTTGGGAAAACTTGAGAGAATGGTAAATTTTGTAATGTCAAGCTGCAGCTTATTATTTATAGAACACATTAACATTGTGACTATTTATTTATTGTTATCAGGTTTCTCAAATAGAGGTCCTAAGTCTTGAAGTTGAAAATGTATGTTATTATATGTATATTAGTATTTCCGGAAAACCCGTCATTGTCCTGTAACTACTTGTTTCTGATTAAATACATCAATATAATGCTAATTAAAAAACATAGTTCTTTCTTGTATCACTATTGAAGTAGTTCAGTAGATTACGAAGCACTAAATAACTGTGTGTTTCCCAAACCTTCAATACTCTTATTTTCTTCAAATAACATTTACGAATCTATGCATCTTATCGTGACTGACTTTTGTGCATCTATTTAATAAATCGGTAATAATATGAGCAATTAGGAAAATAATAAATCATGGAAATTTCGTCAACTTGATCGTGTGCCTCAATCCAGTCCGTAGGAATGCCATTTGAAACTATTGAACCTTTTGATATATCAAAGTAATCCTTAAACAATGTCGTCCATATATTTTTATTGAGTTCCATCATAGAAACTCATTACTGCGCATAAAAAACTTGTCAAAATGTCGCCTCCGTCGAATGTAATTTGCACATTTTTCTTTCATTTAGTAAACATTATTTTTACAAACAACGCTACATTACTTTCGTATTGAAATATATTGTTCATGAAGGTTTGAAGAATTTAATGTTATGTTTGTTAATTACATACCCTTTATAGCAAATGAGCTGTAATAATAACCGAAAATATGTTGTCAAGTTTTCTTGTCGCATCAGAAATGCTCCATGGTAAGGTAAATCGCACAATGAAATTAGAATAAAACAATGTTTTTTTTAATGCACAGCGAAGTATTATTTAAGTGCAACCGTGCACGAAAGCCTATAAAGATTAGAATCGCTTTTCATTCATCTTTTCGAATTTATAATACCGAAATTACTTGCGAACAAATCCAATGTCACCTCCACAATCAAGTCTGCTTCGTTCAAAATATAAAAAATTCGAAAAGTAACATTTTCAAAACACATATAAATGTGTTATTGAGAAATAGGTGCGTGTGCTTCTCAACCACGTTGATATTTACACTTTTATTTATAAAAATTCGCAAATGTAGCTGTCGCTACCGTAATCCTGAATTTTGACATTCTATATGAACATTGCCCCAAATCGATAAATGTATAACCTGAACTGTCACCGCCTTATAAGTTCAAAATATTAACCGGCGAAATGAATCATTTAATGGAACTAAAATGGTTAAATGTACGAAGAAAACCAGAAGAAATCCGAAAAAAGGAAGCTAAGAAATGAAAAGAAAAGAGATAAAAATGTACTTTGCAACATTGCTATTTGCATTTTTACAACTGTTTGTTTCTTTTGTTTCAGAACGTATCGTACATTTCAGTACTATTTAATATTAATATAACAGGCACTGGCACTCGCTTAAGCGTTGTTCGTGAATAAATATCGATTTCTGAATGTATCACGCAATGGTACCAAAAAAATCAGAAGTGTGCTTGCATCTTTCTTTTTCAAAAATGTCGACTTCAAAATTGAAAGGTTCTGGAGATTTGCCCATGTAACAGAACCAAAAACAAAATTTACAGCAAGTAAGAGTCCAAAATTATCGACCGTTAAGTATTTTTATTTTGCTTAACTGAGTTTTGATCAAATGTTACCGAGCAGAATGTTGTGTTCAAATTTTAAGATGAAAAATGTTAAGATTCACTATCGTTTGAAAAATTATAATGATCCCTATATTTTATTGAACTGGCAGTTATCATCATTTAATCTATTAACAATAATATGAAATTTTACAAAAATGTTATAAAATTAATTCTGATGAAAGGATTGCAGACAATCCTTTTTTTATTGCACAAGAAACGTCATATTTCTTATCCCTACCGCGAAAAGGAGAGAAAATAGAGAGGAGGTCCGTCTGTACGTGCAGTGCTCTTCCAGCGCCTTTCTATAAGGTGTATTACATGATACTCACTCGTGCCATGGACGGATGCTGCCGCATGATCTTACAATCGGTTTCATCACGAGTGACCGTGTCCCACACCCTATGGTCTGGTACGTCGGCGGTGGGGGAAGGGGCGTTACGGGAATATCGATGTTCATTACGCGGATTTTGCAGAATGTGGTCGCCGTTCACGAAAGTAAAAACGAGGAACAAGCTCCGATTAACAAAGAAGCTTCTGGGAACGGTTTTTAAACCGATACCGCCTGGGAAATCGTTAACCGCTCTGATGGGCGGCGCTGACATAAAATAGATCGTTTAGTTATATTGATATCGTCGCAAAAAGAATAGTTGTGTGGAAAGTTTGTTTTACTTATTAATCTTAGTTGTAAACTAAACTGGTTTAGTAATGGTGTCGGTTGTAGGGAACGATGTGTTGTAATTATTATGTTGCAAACGTTTCATAGTGCTTTTGTCAAACTCATCGGGATATCATGTAATTTAAGCATATAAGATTGGGATTCAAATTCTTCAATGATCTTTACAGTTCGTTGTTTTTATTTGAAATACCTTTTTGTGGTCGTAAAGTTGCATTTTAAGTTTACTGGGTGTAAAGTAGGGCTTTACTAAGCATAAAGTGAAAAGTTTACAGACGTGTACATTGTAGCATGAATTGAGTAATATAATTATACATCTTTCGTTTGGACAACAAAAACCATCCCCGACCAATCACTCTCTAAAACTGACCTCGTCTATCCGCCTACTGTGAGGAAAATAGTATATTATATAAGGGCGTAATTGCCGAAATCCGATGAGTATGAAGTTTTGAAAATCACACTAGATGTTGCTCATTATTTCATACACAATATATAAGTTTCTTTTTAATACGATGAGCGTGGGGCTCGATAATTCGCGCCCGAAGGTTTCGCCGTAGGGCGTAAAATCGAGCTTCGCGCCCGGAACGCTAAAAATAATTTTCACGCGCCGGGCGTAAAGCAGCACTTTAATGCCCACAATATGAAAATAACTATTTCGAGATACAAGTGCGTAATAGTCAATTTTACGCATCGTTTTCTTCTCTAGTATAGAATAGAGGTTTCGTAGCAATGGGATAGAAAACTTCTCTCCGTTTGAATGAGCACTTTGCATTCTTTTCAATCGGTTATTATCCATTAATACTGCAGACGGATTCAGAAGGATAAATGATTAATGGAAGGCATTCATGCGTGTAAATAATTATGGAAACGGATACGTTTCTAACTCGCAAAAAAAATACATCGACTATAATTCGTTACTCATTATTAAAAAAAAATGTCTCAGAAATGAATGAATGTGAGTACATTTTTTTATGCAACATGGCTAAAAAGCTCATTTTACGCACTCATTTGGGGGTGTAAAATGCTTATTTCACGCCTTCCGGGGGGTAAAACAAATTTGAGGTCGAAATCGAGGCGCAAAAACATTTTATACCTATACTGCATCAAAAAATAATGTTTGAGTTGCAATCGTAGAATTTTCGTGCTTAAACTTAAAACCCCATTTTACACCCTTGTTACGCAAATAACTATATATTCCGATGTGTGTATATTTTCTACATTAATCATTAGGATTTTTGGTTTAGTTTAACATTCACTCCCATAGTGCACGTGTAAGAAAACACATAATCTAATCTAACCTTACCGAACCTAAAACGTCATTCGTATTATACGAAAAACTGACCAAGCTTAACATTTGTTATTTTTCCAGGAAGATATTTTTGTTGAAGTTATTTTTGTAAAGTTGTTTTGAGAAAGTTATTTAGTCGTGTTATCCATTCTAATCATTACTCATTGTCTTACCATAAATTTTAAGGTAATTTGATGTAATTCAAATTTAAAAAGCAGGTGTTTGTTTTAGTTTCAGTATTTTATATGTATACGATTTCTTTTAAGATTTTATACCTAACACCTTTATATTGAGAGGCTGTGGTAACTTTATCAGTAGTTACTTTTACTAATTCAAAACCTATGATTTTAAGGAAACGTTAACAGTTTAAAAACAATGCAATATTAAGTTGCATGTATTGCAATATTTAATTAATAATTTTAACCTTTAAAATCTTCAATAGCGTTATCTACATAATCCGTTTCGACATTCTTAAAATTTGAATATATTCTATATATTAATGATTAACAAATGATTTATTAAAATATGTCTCTGGAGACAGGCATTTGAAACTCGACAGAAAAATTGAAATTTTGCTATGTCATTCTCTGAAATGCACTCAATTGGAAGGTAAATTTTCAAGGTTCAAATTACAAAAGTTTATAGAACTGAAGTGTCGTGATTTATATTTTCTCTAAATCAAAATGAAGTAACTGCAACTGATGTCGAACCATATGGATCTCCGGAGTCGTGTTTGATAGATTTCAAATGAATTTTAGAAGATACTTATGAGTATAGAAATATTTTGTTAAACGTTCTGTAACACCTAGTTTAATCAAGATGAATATTTTCTAGTGAATGTGTGTGTGGAAGCTTTTCTTCCACTTTTAATTTTAAGTCTTGAACATCATTCATCATTTACCATTCGTCACGATTAGAATGTACAGATGTACTTACACCTTGTCAATAGCAGTCTGGTTTAGTTGAAGAAACAAAACAGTGTCTATAACGTTTTCCAATTAGTTTGGCGATGAAGCTATGCGATTTTAATAAAGTTAGTCATATATGGAGTTGTAAAACATCAGTATTATCAATGGCGAAATACTCTGCTCAAAATGTATACATATTTTGTCAATTAATTGTATATTAAATGCAATAATTTGGTAAAGTAATATATTATTAATATACATGTTTTTAAAGTTTAATTTACATGTAAGTTACGATATAAGTATATATGAAATTTAATAAACATTCGCTGTTTACCGATGTCGATATAGCTGCGCTTATGACCATCCTTTTTAAGTTTGCTGCTCCCAATGTAGAATTGGAATTTCTTTTGCTCATAAAGCATTGAGCCACCAGATTCTAAGGTTGCATAAAACAATCACACGTACATGGAGACAGGTTTCAACGTTGATATACTTACGGTGCACGTCAAGATTTTTAACGGATGTAGTATAGAATACAAATCTCGAGAATCATAACTATATAAAGTAAAACACCGAAACAATACCATGAAAAATCACCATGAAACCTGATGACTGGAAGAACGTTAAACGCAGCTTCTTTGCGAACTGCTGCACATCTGAAAATCTACTTGAATGAAATGTCGATAACATTTTTCCATTAAAAACTGTTTAAAATCCGTTTCGAGGGAAGCTAACCATGTATGCTTTCCAACAGGGATAAGACTAATAGTTACGTCTGATTAATAGTATAATGAAGTCGCCTTTTAAAGTTGTACGTTTCCAAACTGAGAAAAATCCGGATGAAAATTAGTTATCATATCATTTTTTCCTAACTAAGTGCGCAAAATTCGATTTTCCGCAAGCAACTGTTAACGATATTTCTCTCAAAGAAATGTTCAAAGTTATACTATTTCTCCTCCTCCCCCACCCTCCAACCCATCATTTTGATACGCTTCGAACCCACTGATATATACGAAATGGACAGGTTATAGTTGAAAAATGTGGCACAGTTTTTTTACATAGTAGCAATAGGCAGGAAGTTATTTGGTACATAAAATAGATAGGGATTCCAAACGACTTCTTCTGCCACATTTCTAAGGAGCCGAAACACGGTTATGCCTATCCATATTATATATAAGCGTTCGCACCACACGTGTGTAAAATTCGGCTATGCCACCGTTAGACATATACTCCCGATAGGTGTGCAGAAAAAAGAAAGGATCATATAACTTGGAACAGAGACTACTAAGTAGAGGTACACTTTTTTGCTGACATAGGATCTCAACATTCCTAAATATATAATTTAATAATCATGTCTTTTAAAAATCATTTCTTTTAAGATAATCCTGATATTAATATATAAACGTATTTTTGGTCTAAAACTCATGTTCCTCATTCTAGAATGAACATAAAGAGAGCCCTGCAGCAATGACGAAGTGCAAAGATGAGATTTCTTCGGAACAGCGTCTCAGTACAGTAGTTCACAGTAGGCGGCCGATCTCGAGCGGAGACAAAATTATGTATATTTCCGTGGAAATAATTTCTAGATGATGAATAATGGATAAGACCTGTCGCGTGCCCCCTGTCATTATCCGGGGATGATGCAGCAGCATCGAAGCAATAGGATCCGAGGAACCGGCGGCAGGGCGCGTCGATCAATTCGTGCCGTCGATCCCGTTTCTCTCATGAAATCACGGTACGTTCAGACGTTCTTAAATCGTTGAAAAAAAAGACCGGTTCTCGATCGTCCTGCATACCAATTACGTGCGATTGAGGGAGAGCGCGATCTTTCGCGCACGTTGATCGATCGTTATTCGAAGCGGCGAATTTTTCGGTTGAAATTAAAATTTGCCTTCTGCAGTTTGACGTGCAATTTCTCCAAGACGTTACGATGACTTCGCGAGCGAGTTTCGCGTCCCATCGCCTTATAATTCAGGTTTCCTTTTTTTCCTTTCCCATTCGATGGAACACGGGAAACGTTCTTGATCCAAGTTAAACTTTGCGTGTTATGGCCTTCGTTAAAGTTCTTCGGGAATTTCGAATTGTGCGACCGTGGAACCGTAAGTTACTTCTGCATAAATATCGAAATAATATTATCGGTTGAAGAGCATAAGCCACCGTAAATAATCCATCGACTCGGAAATTAACCACGGTCGATTCAGCTTAACACAAAATTATTTAGTGCATTAGAGTGTTTTAATTGGGATAGGGTTTGTCTTTATGAAACTAAATGATTTATTCTTTTATTGATGGCATAATTAGTTCCTAATTTTTCAAATAATTCTTTGTTTCAATCCATTCTCATCATATTGCACATTCGATGTCTTAGAGGTTTGCCTGGTTTCAGATCCGGGACGGAAACCAATCGGTAATTGTCAAATGTTTGATAATGATTTCTCGTTGAGGGATTTGACACGACAAGCAATCACTCTATCTATTTACATCTTTACTGATATCCAGCACATTTTTCTTTTCTCTTCGTCTACATTGACAAAATTCTTTACTAACTACTCTGATCATGCAATTTGATACAAGAAATAATTGTATATAAGAAATGTCATATACAACAATCCTAATCGAAATGTTGACAGCTCTCCGAGACATCACCAGCATAGACAAGTAATGCTACGCAAAGCTGGATCAGGTCAGGGTCTGATCAAACTTGCATCCTGCCTGGCCAGAAACCTGTTGTGTAGGTAATCAAATTATATTTGCTAAAATTTAATGGTATTAGGATTCTGGCCAGGCATGAAGCATCAATTCACCAGGCCCAGTACAGTGTCCAGCTAGATCCTGCTTGTCCGCGGCGTCATATTGCCTGGACAGGTCCTGGCTAGGAGAGCTGTCAAAATGTCTATCAGAGAAATGATATCAATGGCGTAATTACAAGTTTGATCCAAACTCCTGATTTTTACGAAAGATCTAAGTTTGAGTGGTTAGTAGACGGGTACAGTCCTCGCAAAGATTACGGGACATTTCTTTCGCCTTTCATCGGTCGTATAGTTACAGACCTTGAATGCTACCCGGCGTCGATAGTTATACTTCTGTAATGAGTTCACGAGTCTCTTCTCCTCGGTCGAAAGAGCCTGTAAGCTGCTGTACAGTGCAGCAGCTATCTATTCTTTCTTCAGTAGACGGCTACAAGTGGTGGGATGCTGTACCGTAGTGCCTGATCCCTCTCGCATAAATACACTCTCACACATATACACCCTTTCGCTCCTTTTCCCTTCCACCACCAAGAGGCATTTCTCCTCCCGTCGGTTCGGGTTGTCCCTCTCCGTCGCTCCTCCGGGGCTCTCACTCGGGGTCTCGAATTGGCCAGCGGGCATCATGGTGGCTACTCCGCTAGCTTCGTCTCGGAGCGTGTTCAAGAGAGTGCCCCCCGGAGGGTCAAGGAACTCCCTCGGGAACAGGTTCACCTCCTCCCTCCCGCCCACCGCCCTATACCCCCTCCGGTTTGTACCTTAGGGTTCTACTTATTTTCTCTTATTACCGGCGGGCATGTGGGGTATACTACGTGCAGTCGCACATCGGTAAGACGCCGCCGCCGCCGCAGCTCGAAGGGGCCCCAACGATATAGGTGTACGTGGTGCTAGGCTCGGTCCACCTCGGGGCTCTCTGGGCCCCCCCTGGCGTCTTGGTCGTTACATACTCTTTTGCTCAAGACTGGCACTCAATATGCGAGAGCACCCTGCGTATTCGTGTCAGGCCCGCATGGTATGTGACATTAATAACTTTCGCGGATTCTTTTTCTCTAGCATCAAACCCCTTTGGAATTCCTATTTTTCCCATTCACTGATTTTCTAGGATCATCTTAGCCGACGTTTATTCTCGGAGAGACGTCCAAATGACGATCGTCTTCCGCGAATTTTAAACGTTTTTGGATTACCGACTCGCTAAATATTTTGATAACCTTGGATACACCAATTTTTGGGGAACTCGAACAGACCCGGTAAAAGGTTTCTTTAAGTTGTTGTACACCTGTCCTCAAGCACCAACCAGTTTCAAAATAATGTCAAAGAAAACGCCTGGCATCTGATTCTATGCAATTCTTACTTTAAATAGAATTTTTATTCGAAATTGTATTCTTGTTCGTGTTCTGAAAATAAATGAAGAAGGGTTTTAAATCATCTTCAACCATTTATGCCAGTTTTTAATACAACTCTCCTTTGTCATTACTCTGAGCTAACGAAGTGGATATGAGTAAAATGTAGATCCATTTTTTAATACTTTTTTCAAATTTTGGATTTTTAAAAATTTTTACCGCTAATTAACAATATTTGAATATTAATACACTTTGAATCAAACCTTTAAAGGGGCAAATTCAATAATGGTTTCTGTAACCTTTCCCTGCATGAAGAATCTTCCGTGGGGTTATTTTGTAGCGATCCCAAAACTTCTGGATGAACTGAATCTGCTGCGTTTTTTGAAGCAATCTAGACAGCAATGCACATAAAGCGAATGATGTTTCTAGCTTCATAATATCTTGTCATACTTAACAATATATCTGTGGTATCGAAAAAGGACACAAGTCCATTATTTTTGAAAATAGAGATCACTATACACTAGTCCCCTTCCTAAGTTGTCAGGCCGTCCAAAGTTATGAATTTTTCTCTTCCAAAATTATGCAAGTCTGTTCCTCTTTTCCCCCTCCATGATCTTTTGTTTTGTGCATCGCGACGACAGTCACGACAGTGGCGACACTCTACAGACCCACTCATGTAAACCACAATTTGAATTACGATATTCGGCAAGGATTGGCAAACTTCGAAACACTTCGGTTATACACGTACCACACACACACACTCGTAACGAACATAAACGAAAATACGGTAGTGGAGATAGGGAGGGGATCCAATTTTGGACAGTCAACCGCCATTTTGTAAGAACAGATTGTACAAACTTAGGATGGGGACTACTGTATTTTTAGAGGAAGGAAATCCTCATGCTTCTTGTGCATCACACTGGGAATGAATAATTAGGTTTTGTTTATAAAAAAAATTTAATTTAAATCGTAAGATTTTAAAAAAGGCATACTTCCATAAAAAGAAATTGCTGTCGAGTAATTAATTGAATAAATGATATTAGAGGTTGTATTTATGTATATATACAAATAAACCAGTTGGCAGTATGCAGGGTTGTAGATTTATCAAATTCTTGAGTTTATGCGAAATTATTTGCAGATTCTCATAGTTTCGGAATGAGTATTTAATCACGGAATAAAAATACTTTATAATAATAATATGGGGTTTTTTTACCACTAATATACTATCAAATAGCGAACATAATAATTGTTAAATACATGTTATTAAAATTTTAGCGATTCAAATAACTCAAAATTACGTATGATGGATTTATGCCTTGTTTCCATACCATCGCAGATATAGGGAAGGGTTGCTTACAATGGAGTATAATTTGGCCCTAATTTTCGTCATGTTTGGAAATATTTTTTGTCATGTTTGGAATTAATTTTTGTCATGTTTGGAGTGTGAACCCCTTGCGTTAGTAAAATGCTTAATTGGGGGGAAGATACTTATTCAGGATTACGAATATCACATTTTTATTTTGAGTAACTTCCGAGTTTTACATTTTTAAGATATGGAAAATAAATTTCATACCAAATAGTTAAAGATTTTTGTATGGTGCTATTTTTGTTGTGGTTGTTTATGTGAGGTCTAAAGTGACATATTTCACTTGTTTTATGAGTAGGATTCATTTTTTCTGACGTATCTTTTGTTTTTCAGGCTGCAATATGTTGCTTTATCTAATGATGATATCCCTCACAACTATCAGTTTATCGACTTCGAATTAAAATTTTTACTTGACAATTTATTAAAAACTTCCACGTATCTGAGCAGATACTTCCACGAGTGTAAGAAGAAAATTGACAATTCGCTTACAAACATCCGTGGTCCTCTTTGAAAATTCTTTTTCCATTTTGATTTATCCATCAAATATTGATTTCAAGAAAATGAGAGACTAAACTGAACTGGAATTCACTTTGAGGGATTTTACTTTTACAGTTCAAACTGTAAAAGTAAAATAGGCGCTATTTAGGCCACTTCCACCCCATATGTAGTGTTTTTAAATTCAGTATTATCTTTTTCATAATTTTTGACCACTTCGCTTTCTTTCTCTTTTGTCCAATCTTCATATATACAAGCCTTATTATCTTATTCTTATACAGAAGTACAATAGTGACATATATGTTTATAAATCTGAGTAAATTCTTTATAAATCCGGTTTTCGTGGTTTGGTTACCCTCAGTTGGTGATTCTCTGGTAACTGACATTTTTATGTCTAAAGGCAGTAATTGTTAGTTTCATGTAATAAACATAATTAGCTAAAAAAGTTTACGTTTTAAGATTAGCATCTAAAATGTATAATATATGTTGCATTTTATTTATCAAAACTATCATGTAATTCTCCAAATGTCACTACTATGGCATGTCCACTATCCGGAATTTTATTGTTGCCATTATACAATTAAAATTAATTTAAAATAATAACTTTTTTTAAACTTTGTTTTATATTTACACATATTGTTTCAGATGCATTTTTTCTTGTGTATAAATAAGAAAAGGACCAACAGAAACTAATGGATTTTGTGACGGTACTAAATGACCAAATGACTTTGCAGTTTAATCGTGCTAAAGCGCAACTCGCATATTCCAGATGTCATTTAGTACTCAAGAGGTAAAATACTTTCTTAAGTTTTTATTTATTTGTGGGAAACACTTGTACAGTATTAAATACAGCAGGGGTGTAAAAAAACTGTGATTTAACATTAACTGCGTTTATTTATGTAAAATATTTACACTAATTTTGATTAAGGTATTAAGCTACTCTGCAATTATTTAAATCATCAAATCGAAATTGGAAATATTTTGAAAGATGTTTTATTTTTACTGTTTAATATGGAAACTCTTATCCATTTATAAGTAACAATGGTCATTATTTTTTATATTTTACAAGTCATCGAAATTACTCGATCGATCTGATGGAACTTGACGCCTTCGCTTTATTATTTTCAACATCGCATCAATACTTGTTGCTTTCACGACTAACTGTAAAGCCTTGCATGACTTGCCGTAACGAACAATTTGTGTATAAACCAACAAACAATTATGAACATCTTTAACTGGAAAAGCTTTTAATATATATATAAGATTCTTCTTTCGTTTGTATCGGAAATATTTATGTAAAACATTAACAGAATTCATAAATTTGAAATGTCTAAAACAACAGTTTACAGTTCACATTAATGCTTTCCTATACTTCTGTCACTTCGGATGACTTGCAGATTGCTCTCTCGCGTGTGGTTGATTTCTAAGAGTAAAGTGCTAACCATAATCTTTCTTAATAACCATTTTATTTCCCTTTTGTATCATTTTATACGTTAATGTCCGTGCATTACTGTTTGTGGTCAAATATCAGTATATTAATCAAATTAATTGGAAATACCGATCTTCTTTTAATAAATCAGTGTAATTACAGTATAGTCGAACTAATTTTGATTCAGGTAAACTGAAAGTTCTACTTTCGATGACCACATTTCGTTTTGTAATGAGGGAAGTTAATTAGTAAATACCAATGTGTACCTCAATTTCGATTTAGTAGCAATGACCTCAAGGCAGACAAAGTGATTAATTCGTGGTCGAAATAGCTTGCAATTTAAAGTAGTAGATTTCGTATATTTCAGTTATTTTAAAACTTTGACAACCAATAAGCGATTTTTTCAATGAAATTCAATATTTCTTTTTAAAATGTGAATTTTTCAAAACTGATGATAAATTAAAAACCATCAAATTTCAAAATTCTTATATATTGAATATTATTAATTTTGAATTTATATAAACTGATATTGGATTTGTATTCAGCGATCTTAAAAATCCCTACATGCTGAGTTTCAAATTTATGTTACATAACAATTATCCATTTTTTAATATTTTTGGTTGTTAACAATAAATGTAATTAAATAAAGTATTTTTGTCAATTGTTTATCTTTATAAAGATGATAACGAGACAAAAACCACTATAAAATCTTTCGGTTAACACTGGAGAAACACAAAAAGTAATTTCAAAGCAGATAAATTTCGCCAAAGTTACGAAATCCCCAGAAAGTAAACATTCCTCATAACCTTTTTTCTCTTTATATTAATACGTAAGTAGTGTGCATAGTGGTAGTTATACAAGTCAGTGCTTCAATAAAGGGATCTTATTCCACCTACATACAATAAAGCTGCTGGTTTTTCTGCTATATAAAAAAGTTACTTTTTTATAATTTTATCGAAGGGAGAAATGTTCATTCGAAATTGAAATGGAGTTGAAAGGAATAAAGAGTCTGTTTTAGTACAATTTAGAAGCAGTCAAGTTACAAGTACACTATTCCAAACATTTGCATGTAGTTGAACCGTTCAAGGTGCAAAGCTCGTTATGCAAGAGTTCATTTTATTTCGACCAGTTTCGAAGACCTTGTTTCAAGTGACATAGTTTTTTAGCACTGTGGTTTTGCTATAACCTGATGTTATGCTACGTCATAAGAAGATAAGAAACGAACCGGAAAGTCCAAGCTTAAAGATCAATACGTTTTGATACCGGTATTAATATGATAAACCTTTGCTACATCATCTCAAAGTCGAAATACGGGTACTAAACTTGTTACATGATCGTTAGTAATTATAAACATAGTTGTGGTAGATATTAATAACTATCATCGTTATTTAGATGTTTGGAGGGCAATGGTTTAGAGGTTAGGTTTAGAGGTTAGGGTTGGGAGGAAAATTGCTTGATTTGTGACTTTCAAAAGTTATATTTTGAGTCACTTAAATTCGAGTTTTTTCGTGGACTTACCGTTGGAAATCTTGATCTCAAGCAGTAAATATGTTGATTTGATTTTAGTAAATTATAGCAACCTTCATCGGAAAATGTTTACTGAAGTAGATGATGCGCGCAACCTAACCCAAAAAGTTTGACTCCCGATGCTGTAGATTCGACGTTGTAAGACCCTTAAAAAATCGGTAGTCAAGAAAGTTTAAGATTTTTGAAGAATTTATGAACTTTGTATTTCGTTGATGGACTATAATATTGCTTTGGTCAGTTTGAAAATCCTACGTGCTATATGACAATTTCTCTTCTATGGAACATGATTTTAAATGATGGAGCGTTTCATCGATGGAGAATTTGCATATTTCGTACTGAAGTTAATGTTGAAATAAGCAGGTGTCAGAACATGCATGGGTTGTCATGGGATATCTTTCAGGAGATCACAGATCAGTGCTATTTCTAACGAATCCAAAAATTACATCCCTCTGAATTCATCGTAGTCTGAGACTTGCACAATCGTATAACGATTCTGATCCATTGATGTCCAATGTAATCTGAAATCCTCCGATCATTTTTGGGTAACTTTTGGTTCCTATTTTAATATATGCGTCGGAAGACTTTGTTAGGATTGAAATCTCATGATGAAAAGGATTGAAATCTCAGGATGAAAGGGATTAAAAATGTTTGCCAAAATGACATAAGTCTAGTTCGAATTAATATCGCAGAATGAAACGGATTGCAAATTTTGCTATTGGTCAGGTTTCTTTTAGCATTGAATAAATGGAGTGAATTGGATTGGAACAGATTGAAAAATAGCTCTGGAATGATTCGGATTAAATTTCTGTCCGACACTTTCGTAAAGGCCCAATATTAGCCTTTCCGATATTTGCCACTTCCCAATATTAGTTGGGAGTTTCTCTCAATATTAGCCTTTCTTATCGATAGTTGTTCCTCACTGTCGGCAATATCATGTATGCCCAATGTATCCCTTGGGCATCAGCTGACAGCTATGGACTGTACATCCGGCCGACGCGTGCGCGGAAAGAGGGAAATATATCGTCCCCTCATTGGGTTAATTCCGATGGGGGATTAAATTAGGGGCCATCCATAAACTACGTTACCATTTTATGGGGGGGGGTCGGCCAAGAACTACGGTCTATATAAAATGTATGTATAAAAATCATAAAACTGCGGGGGGGGGGGGGGTCAAAAATACCAAAAAAAAGGTCTACGTAGTTTATGGATGGCTCCTTAGACAAAGATGAACAAGACACACTAGGCTAATATTAGGAGGGAATACAGAAAAAGTTTAATTTACATCTTTTAGCGTATATTGCATTAAGGGTGGAGTAAATTTGAATACCCATTATTTTAAGAATCAAACTAGTTTCACTGAATGAATTTTACTGTATCACGGCAATCAATTCCACTGATTCTTGGAGTGAATTGAGTCAAAAAGTTTCATGGAGTCAAAAAGTGAAATTTCAAAGTTTCTCAATGACGTCTTTTTTTATGTGGAACTAAGTGACTATCGAGAGAATAACATAATGTTCACTCTTTCAAAATGGGTGAGTGCACAAAAAGCCTGAAGCGGACGTTGAAACTGGCTAAATGCTAAAAACAAAAGCGACTTTTGTTTGTCAATAGAGCTTTATAGCCATCGCAATACGTACTCGCATATAAAGCGATGCTAGCAGGTTATTTCGATCCATAGCGAACGGGGCGTAAGAGCCGGGTTCGCGCGGCCAGTGCAGAAAACGTGTTCAAAACACGCAACGGTGTTTAAGTGTGCATCCGCTGGTTTCTCGGTTTTCGTGCGAGGGCGAGCGAGAGGGCAAGACGTCGATCACTTTACAAGAAAAAGCGAGGACGAGTGTGAGAGAAACCAGATACCAGATTCCACCTGTGCTGCTGTCTTCCTTAGCTCGGGGCGACTGCTTACCTGTTTTGCCCAAAGGTTGCATTCGCCTGCTCACTCTAACCTGCCTACCTGCCCCGAGTCGTATTAATAATAGTTGCATACTTTTATCCCACTGGCTTCTCGATTTCTCGACCTATCCACGCCGACACGTGTCCTTGCGGGATAAGAAGGGATCGTCGCGCTGCTGAAATAAATATCAAAGCACGAATTGATACTTTGCGTGTGATGGGACACTTTACGCCCGAGAGCTTGGATATTATTTAATTCTTAAGTTAGCTCTGACATAACTTTTTGAAATACGATGATCGTTTATGCGATGCCGTTATGCAAAGGCGTGCGCTCTCGGGCAAGTGTCGATTGCATCGTTATTGCATTATGCTTGTCTGTTAAATATGTTTTCCAATTTTGGAATGAGTGAATAATGTCAAATATAAATTAACGACGACGTTTAGTTCCTGCATAAACATATGGTAACTGTCTGTATTTAGTGTATATTAGCGCATATTCTTCGAGTATAACCTTAGGTCTAGAAACGACCCAAAAAATTAAATAATTAATTGTAAATTCAACTATTCTTCGATAAGGAAAAACATAAAAATATGTCACGCCTAATATCGATAGATGAGAGAGTTCATAGTACTTAAATACGTTTAAGATTTTATTTATTATTATATAGGAATAGGAATTCCTAATAAACAGGAAATGTTTGTTTCGATGATACTTTGTAAAGAGTTATTTTTTTAATTAAAAGAAAATATAAAATATTTGGGATGTTTGGGAGTGCTATACGATAGCAGTTACCCTCAATTGTCATTGCATATACATATGCAATTTTTGTAGAATATAACCTTTGTATTTTGATGCGCTGATTCACAGTCCAACAAAAAAAATTAAAGTACGAATGTAGAGGTTAAACTATGTCTATCATATGTTTTTTGATTCGCTGAATCCGAATCCAAAATCCATTTAACTCCATCACGTCAGGTTTTTGACATGACCTCAAAAAAACCTCAAAAAATCCTAATTTCGTACTTGAAATTTCATGCCACGTTTCCGTTTATTATGTTTTTGGGGTCACTAAAACGATATTCGAAGCCCATCCATTCCCATCAAGTTTAGTTCTTGTCATAACCTCAAAAAGAAAGAAGAAATCTAAAAATCTACCCTAAAGTATAAAAATAAAGATAAACTCCGGCCTGCAAGGCATATTACGTTTATTGGATTGTCCTGAACACTGCTGGAGTATATAGTGGAGAGTTTTGGTTAAATAAAATTGGTTAAATTTTAATTGAACTTGAAATAAAATTGACATTTTACGCCCTACGTATTACATAGAAATTTTGCTGAATCATCATTTATAAAACGTAAAAGCCCAGGGCGGTGAATGAAAACGGTATCTGCACCCAATTTAGCGCAAGAAAATACATAAAGATACAAAAAAACCCTTGACATCAGACCATCGAGTTCACGTAAAAATCCAAATGCGATGGAGTTGAATCTGCTTCGAATTTGGTTTCAGCGACCCCAAAAATATAATGAAAATATGGTATAGTAGATTTTTAGATTTATTTTTGAGGTTATGTCAAGAACTTGATGCCCAGGGAGTGAATGGGCTTCGAATGTGATTCCAGGATTTCTAAGCGCAAATTATTCTTCATTTTAACATTTTATGGTTGAATTATAGGATTTTTGAGGTTTTTTGAGGTTTTATCGAAACCCTTACGTGATGGAGTTAAGTGGACTCAGATTTGGATTCAGCGACCCAAAAAACAGATTATAGGCATAGTCTGACCTCCAGATCCAAACTTTCGGTTTTTTTTGTGGGAGTGTGTTATGAATGTTATAATGGACATATGCGCAACGATTTTTATCGTAATAATACTGTAAAACTGAAATTAGCAAGATTTTCTTCGTTTAATAAGTTACTTACATTATTGGCTTTCACGATCATGGAACCACCATACATATTTCGCATTGCTGGCATAGCATCGAGCTAGATAGAGGAAAATTCAACATTGGAAAGCGAACATTGAACATTATTTAAAAGGTTACTAAAAGCGAAAAAATCATCATTACTGATTACTTAAACATTAGTAACTTGATATATCTTTCCGGCACCTCAGGACCTTGACATCCCACCTTTTCGTTTGCCATATTTATGCTTCTAAAGCATCAAAACATAGATTGTCTTGCAAGTTTTCTTATAAATCTTATGAACTATTATGTTAATAAACACATGACGCAGGTCAGTAAATCATTATATTTGTTATAAAAAAGTCTTATGTAAAATAAATCCTCGAAATTTTAAACCTAATTAAATGCTTCATGAAGAAAACATTTGTCGAAAATAGCAGTTATAAAATAGAATGAAATTAGCTCCTATGTTAACCCTACAATGGGCACAAATTTCCAGATTAACCACTCGAATCATTAAACTAGGATATCCCGAATCGAAATGTTGAGTCTCCTTTTATCCTTCTTAGTACTCATAAAACCCATGTAGGAAATAGAGGTGGTAAAATAGAATACACGTTTATATATTAGCTCCTACCTTAATACTCCCTATAGGAACAAATATTCATTTTTACACGTCGCTTTAAGGATTTGTATGGTTTGTATGGTTAAGAATTAACAAACAGAACCTGACGAAAAAATGACTAAACGTTAATATGAATATAAAATGAATTCCCTGAAAATTCCTTGAGTCATTTGGATACCTCAGTGTTGAGAAATTATGAAAAACATTTTGTGCCTATTAACATGGTGTCTTATGTAAAATGGCATTTTTCAAGTCTTTATATGAAAGATTTGCACAGAATTAAAATAGATTTACTTAAAATTAATGTCGATTAACGAAAAATATATAAGTGTTCGAAAGAATGAAATTAGATCGATTGGATACGCTAGGTAAGAGAACTTCAATAAAATTGTTCTTAAAAATTCATTATCGTACAGGTTGGAAGCCATTATTCGACTTCCGAACGGTACTGACTAGTCAAAATTGGGCGAAAATTGAACTTGACTCCCTACGTACCATACCAACCTCCTTAACGACATGATACAATATTTTCAATACTCCTGTAAAACTGATTACAAGGACTGGGTAATATCCTTCAAAGATCCAATTAAGGGCTATCAAGGGCCGGTTATAATAGACGTCAGTAATTATCCTGATATCAGAGTCTTCGACCCCCCTCCCCCTACCAAGACACCATTTTGACGTGCTCGAATAACTTTTTTTGAATTTTTGTTAGCCATTTTTCATCCGCCATTTTGAATTTAAAAAATGTAAAGACAAATTCGTATTCAACGGTCTCGAAAACCCCTAAAGACCCAATAACTTTCTCGCATTTTGGTCCGCCCGTTTGAAACTTTGAACCCACCATTTCGAATTTTGATAATCTGTGAGCAGAGTGATAATCAGCGGCTATGAGTAATAAAATTCAGCTAATTTGCTTGTAAAAAAATGCACATCTGAAAGAGTTATGTAAAACAGTAACAACGCAATACTCTATTCTTTTGTTGATGATCCTTTTGTAAAATACAGCAATGTCTAATTTATTAAGTGGTCTTAACAAGTATTTTCTAATGTAGTCTGGACCTAGTCAAAGAGATCAAAAGTAATCGTCCGCACGTGGT
The DNA here is from genome assembly GCA_030407085.1 of Trichopria drosophilae. Taxonomy (NCBI): domain Eukaryota; kingdom Metazoa; phylum Arthropoda; class Insecta; order Hymenoptera; family Diapriidae; genus Trichopria; species Trichopria drosophilae. The sequence continues at coordinate 171,840,563 of CM059582.1, read as the reverse complement.
CAGACTAGATGGACATTTTCAGTAGGGCACACAGATATTACCGAAAATATAATAGGAACCCAATATAATAAGCGGTTTCTTTCACTTGTCAATGACAAATTTCAGAGGCGATTATAGATTTACTTATTACCTATAATTTATGAAATTGGTACTTAAATTTAAACCACATGTCAAAACAGCCACATCAAAATATTTTTTAGCGGCCGATCGACATAATCCAAAATTAATAAAGAATCATTTAACAAATCAGGCTGCATATAACGCTGCTCCAAACTGCAATGTTATTATGTTATAAAATAAATACAGTTGATTTGATTTTTAAAATGAGAACTTATAGCTTTCAACCGCAGATAACCATAAAGTCTTATTTGCAGCTATAAAGTCACATTTTTAGCCACAAAGTATTTTAGCCAATATTTAAAGTCTGTAAAGAGTTTAGTCACAGTTTACTTAGGTCGGAGGGCATTGCGACTTTATAAATTGAGAATAAATACTGTAAATCAACAACTTCATGTAGACGATCTTTTGTCATCTTTTTGCTCGTCGTATAGTCGGTAGTGAATGCGTATACCTTCCATCCGGTCTGTCGGCATCTTATGTATTTCTGTGATCAATTATACTTAAGGATCCGAACAACTTGCATTATTTACGCATCGCGATTATCGCATTGATAGGAAAGAACTGCATTTACATAATTGATGAATTTGAGCTGCGGAGAGGAAATTTATTTCGTTGCCAGTCGTCTGGTATTTATAGATAATGTATCGTACAATCTTGCTACAATAAATAGTATTGTAAAAATTAATACACAAATGAAAAATCTATCCATTGCAGTTCTACAAATCTAGTTATTACAAATAAAAGTTATGTTATCATTAAGCTGAGTACTTCAGACGATCTTGGATTAAAAATGCACAGCATTTCTCAAGTGATGTCAATCTTAAAAATTGTAATTAACACATGTAATCTTGAAACAAATAAAACATATTAGTGATATGGTTAATTAGAAATCAGAAGTGTATGCGTGAATAAATTAATCTACAGCAACTGTTATTATTTCAAAGAAAACTTTATTTTGAATTTACTTTTGAAAAGTAGGATTCCAATCGAATTAATCTCGTAATGTTTTTCATATCCATGTTAGTAGGTACGAAAGTAATTTTAGTTATAAATTTCGATTATATCTGATTATTTTGTTAGATAGTCGGAAGTGAATTACTAAATCGCAAACGCAGCACGGCTTATGCATGTACGTGCAATGATGTTATCGTTGACGGAATTTATAGCTAAACTTTGTCACATTAGGAAAATTTTGCAGATCGTTTTTCGACATCTGTGTTCAAGGACATGAGTTTGCGAGATTATTTATTAAAATGCATGAGAGTAAATTTTATTTAATGTGTATTTAAATAAAGTATTCATTAATCTACAATCGCCGAATCGTGGGATCTGTACACGGAGAAAAAATTCCCAGAATTTTTGTAAAATTTACATTGCTATTCTGAATTTTTCCAAAGTAACATGTAAAATTTCGGATCAAGAGCACAGTAAAAATTCCTGTGCCACAATACAGCAAAAAAAGGCACACATAACACTTCATTTTATTGCAAAAATGATGAAAAAGAAGTTTTTATGCTTACACTGCCTTCACATATATAAATTGGCCAAACTTGTTGAAAAGAAATTACTGCAACGAGAACAAAAACAGTTAATCGCCAAACTACTCGGTTCGGGCCAGTTCAGACACGTACGTCGGACTACTCGGCCGCCATATTGGTGCTCTTTTGTTTTCACCGCAGTTAGACTCGGTAGCATTCGGATATGATCGGCAACTTTCGCTTCCACTTCGAGAAGTGGCATAGTAAAAATAATGAAGCAACATATTATAAACTCTTCAAATATTGGGGATTATTTGACTTGCACTAACTTAAAAATTCAATGTCCTGTAAATTTTACCGTGCTACACTAAACATTTCGACTAGCTCGTACATAAAAATATCTAGCCGTTATTGCAAATATTCCTGTCCAGTAAAGCAATATTTCTTGTTTGTTGCTATAAATATTTCCGAAAAATCAAGTTGCACCCGTTTTCAGGTGACTAGCACGGTAATTTTTCAGGAAATTTTTTCTCCGTTATACATAGAATATTTAATTAAGCCTCAAAAATATAAATATTTTAAGGAATTATCCATAAAAGGTGAGCTACTTTTATATTACTATTATCATGTTAATTATACAATTCAGTTTTCGTAGATCAAGATTTTTTCAGATTACGAATTTATCAATGGCATATATCATTTGATAAAGAAAAGAAGAGTAAATACTATTTTTGGGAACAGAAAGTTTAACAAGGGAGTACAGTGTAAAAATGCGTATCACCTAAATGTCTCATTTTACTATTTGGATACTTTGAAAATATCGTTAGACTAAAAGTAGGAATTGATATGTCTTCCATGCAAAATTTGAGACATTATTTACATCAATCGAGTATAAATAAGATTTCTGTTTTATAACGTGATATATATAATGGAGACGTTAAACGTGTCTGCATTTAAGAAGTTTTAGCTAATTTTAGACGTTTCCACATTCAGACATTTAAATATTGATGACATATTGTCGATTTAAGCATCTTCGGAATTATTACAACCTAATCTGTTCATGGCACAAATGTTTGAACAGATTAATACAGATTTGTTGTTGGCTGCTTAGTAATTATTTTGAAACCATAATGTGCGAAAAAATAGTTTTAAAAAATTTTAAATATAAAATTTAATTCTGGCCAAAACCAATAACCAAATAATGTGCGGATTTTTGTATTAACTTGATATTAATTTATTGAGTATTTAAATCAATCTCTTCAATTATTGTATTCGAGTATGAAGAAATCACAATTTTCAGGTACCGAATCTTCATTTTCTTGCTGCATGATAAATTTAAGATTGGTTATGAATAGTTATAATTAGAGCTTGTAATTTCATTATTGGCCACCACACGCTTTTTGTAGTGAATATCGATTGAACAAAAAGTACCAATTAAGAAAAGAAGTACCACCTTTGGAGCATATATATAGTAGTTGCCATAAGCTCACAAATTATGAAGCAAGTACTGCGCATTAGCTATTTTAAAAATTATTTGTAAGATGTGTAACTTGGAGTATTGCCTTTAGCCTGGTATTGTTTCTAAGTAATAATTTGCCTCTACTAAAGTAACAAGTTAATTTGCTTTAGGTTTTAATAAATGACATTAGCAAGTTGTATTTTTGTTTAGATTACCCATATAGTAAACATTATCGAATATTATTAGATGTATTTTCATTAAGATTAGTAAATTTTCATAAGACACGTATATTAAATGATTCATATTTCGAGACATGACAAAGGACATATATTTACTGCATTCTTTTACTTAGCGTAAGAGTTATCACTGTGGATGTTATAATTAGGTTGCTAAATATCCTTCGAAATCGTTGACCTCTGATTCATAGAAATAAGTAGTGTATTACAAAAACATTACAAACAATATTTTAGTCATATATAAATTAAATGTTCATAGAGATATTTTTATACTGAGAATTGTAGAGTGTTTGTTATAATATTCAGGTTTCGATGATACACATTGAGACATTTTAGAAGGAACATTTTCAATTGATTTTTTGGACATTAAAAATGTATTACTTATATTTCTTATTTGACACTCTCACATAATATAAATTTAACATTGGACAGCTCAAAATTATGGCATAAAAAAGACCAAGATATTAGAAGGGAAAGATTTCGCCAAATTCGGTCTTAATAATTTCTCGTCTTTTATAATAAATATTGTCAGGTGAAATCGTTCAATTTACTTAATTTGTAAAGATAATTTTATGAAAAGTTTAAAAACAAAAATTTAAAAAAAACGTTTTTCAAACCAATTTCGCATTTGAACACGATAATCGACTTTCAAAGATTTAATTTTTTTTAATTCGCATGTTTCTCGCTTCTGATTATTCTGATGTAGATGAGAATTTATTTACTTCTATACTAATTTGCTGTACGGGTAATGCAAATTCCGGTGGTAGTCGGATTTGTATGTAGATAAATTATCATTAAAATTAAAAAATACTTTATTTCGACCAAAATTGAGCGTTGAATTTTGACAAAAATAAGTCCCCTGTATCATGCATTTTACACGTTAATCAGGGGACTATTTATTTACTATTACTGAGGTCCACGTTTTAATTGTAAGCCGATCTGTAGCCAACATTTCAACTATACTGCAATACAGGCTATATATTGACCCTTTTTTATGAATTTTTCAGAATTTTAAAAAGGGTCCATCCTTTGGAAAATGTAAATTGAAAACTAAAAGGATTTTTTAACCTCATCTTGAAATAATACGTGAAAGCGGATATTTTCATAAGAAAAGTCATAAATAGAAACTACGAAAAACATGTGTTAAATTAATTATAAGTCCTGACGTTTTTGCTCTTGAATAAATTAAACATTGCTAGAATAAAAAATTATATTTTTCTAAGTATCTGCACAACTTTCTCTGCAGTCGAACTTAAAATGTTGAATATGGTCAAGAATGCTTCTTTTGCATGTACCAATGATACACAAATTTAAAATAAGTTGTCGATTTGACGTGAAATGCCTCATATATACTATCATAAGTTAACAAAATATGACATAAATTGCAAATAACAATTAAATATTCCCACTGAAAAATAACATCCCATGTTGACCTTCCTTCCACTGTTAATACGAAAAATAAAATATTTCTTCTATAATGAACAATAATGAAAAAAATGGTATTTTATGAATTTTTCTTTTCGACCGAGAGGAAACTGAAGTAGTGATAGAAAAAAGTTACAAAAGTAAGTTTAAACTAAAAATATTTTATACTATTTTAATAATTCTACCATATTTCTCATTATGCAGTGGCGAGAAAACAGTTAAAATTTGAATGTAAAGTACGAACAAGAGTGTTCACGATAGTACTGTTTTTCCCGTTATTTCTCATATTTATAATTTTCGTGACGTTAGTCACTAGGTTAATTTGCAACAAGAGTCCAGCCAATTACTAGTATGCAAACGACTGTACACTCGCAGCCTGATCTTGTTGAAGATAAATGTTTCCAAGAAGAATCAAATTTGTATTTTCGATGTCAGTTCCTTCTTGGATGAGATAATAATGCAACTAACCTATTATACACTAAGATTATTATCAACTCATGTCACCTAAAACAAACAATCGTTTAAAATTTAGAACAACGGTACAGATAAAATGTCACACAAGATTTGACATTAATATTTATAAAGCCGACAAAAATTATATAAAAAAATGATTCCAAGACTATTTATAATTAAAGCGAAATTAACCAATACAAAACTACGTAGCTAAATCAATAGAAGACATCAGATTGTTTAATAATTATTTATAAAATCAACTGGTCCCATTGTCCGAAAAATTTTTAGTCGCAGAAGAAGACATAATGAATTAGTCATATTTCTCTTTTATATATGCTGGAAAACGCAGCATTTTTTAAAATATTGGCAGAGGAAAAATGTATCAGACACGATCAGAAAAAGTCACTCACAAAGTTTACAGTATGTATTAATCACTTGCAAAATATGCTTGATACTGTGGACTACTTGGCATCTAATAGTTTTTTTAGGCCGCTGATTAGGAATATGATGTCGTATATTCAAAATTCAAAATGGCGGAATAAATATGATCGATAAAAATTTAAATCTCACGCGCTTCGGACAAATGTCCCATATTTGGGTTTTTGGAATCGCTGAATATTATTTCATGTCAGATTTTCAAAATCAAAAATGATGGAACCAATATGGCTGATGTAAATATACGATCTCAAGAGTTGAAAACGAAACCAGTTATAAGTCATAATTTGAAACTTGTAAAATCTCACAAACTACTTGTAAATGACTATTGGGAACCCTATTATTCCAAAACATTTCATGTTAGATCTGTAAATAACATATGTATTGGACCCGTCATTTTGTATTTTGAAAATGTGACACGAGATCCATATTTAGGGACCAAAATGTTCCCCAAATACGCAAATTTATTTGAAGCATGTGAGATGTGACATTTTGGTTTGGCCTTATATAGTTTTTCCATCTAGTTTATGATAAATGTTTCTCAATATTTGTTACTTACAGGGAAGGGGGTTGGTCACGCGGTTATAGGGGTCGAATATATATTTCGATAAGTGCTAGGTCACATGCAAATATTAGAAAAATATAAATAAATAGGTTGGCTGATGTTTCGTCCCGGGTCCGCTCACGGACTCTTCAGTGGGGCTTGTGAGCGGACCCTGCCCCAGACATATCTCGCCAATAGATATCTCATTTCTATATAATATATAAATAAATAATATAATATACAATAACAGATATATCGAATATTACTCACCCACCGATGAGACGGCGAAGCGACCCGGGAAGTCACCACCAACGCACCTCAAGGTTCTGTCTCTATAATATACCCGAACTATAATGATAAAACTGGTCCGAACGTCTCGGAACCCCACGATCAACTAACTGAAGGTGCCTTCCACAGGCCCGTTTATTCGGGTTCGGATTATTTGTTTACTAGAGGCAGGACTTCGGAAAACAACAACCACGCCCCAAAACAAACTAATTGCAAAGAAGTTAATTCATATTTTCCTCATAATTCTACAGGAATTTTATTATAACATTATCCCACTCGACCTAAACGGTTATTAGCAGCGTCGTCGCGTGGCGATCCGGAACAATATTCTTCCTCTAACCTACCATTATTTTATTCTATATATCGTATTCTACATATCATGAATTTAATTCTAGTCCCATCGACATTGTTTCATAATATATTAAGTTTTGACACAATCCTTTTTAATTGTCCCACTGTAGGGCGTAGGGTAGCGGACAACAGCGCCATTTTGTAATCAAACTTGTAGGGGAATGGAGGTACTGTATGTGGAAATGATCCAGAACCGGGGCAGATTTCCTACTTTATCAGATATTAAAAGTAATCTTAGGAAAAGACCTTGATAATGGACTGGTATTTTTAGCGGACCTTCTTGGCCAGTCAATGCCTCGACCACCCTAAAAACGCGACTTTACGATGAATTTATCCTAATCGTTAAATAATTGGCGGGAATTTTTTCCGAACCAATTTACACGGATCTTTAGGGCTTTGCCAAACTTAATTGGCACCTTGTATGCATGTGTGCACGTGCTGCTCCGGGGCCACTCCGGGTTATTCCGGAGTGCCGCGTTCACCCCGCGCACCTTCGCGCTCGTCTTGCACGGTACAAGTCCCCTCATTCTTATCTGAACTTTTTTTTTTAACGTTAATTAACTCGGCCGAGCTTATCGCGCGGACTACACCGGGGTTGCGTTAAATCGGGTCCCAGGAGTGAGGACTTGGCTCACCGACCGGACCTTTCGCGCACACGCGTGCAATTCTTTTCTCTCTCCTCGTTTTGCCATTCGCGTTCATCGACTCTCCAATTCGTGGAGAATTGAACGGTTAATCCCGATTTTTACAATCCATGGAAAGAAAATGTGGGCACGGCTACTACATCTCTAATTAAAATAGAATTTCATTTTAGTTTTAAACACCACAATTTATTATCTGATTGTAAATTTATCTTTATCCCATAATAAAAGGACAATTATTTCAAGATCCTTGTTGATTGAGTGTAATTTAAAAATAAATTTATCGATATTAACGCATTAAGGCCCAAAGGAACAGTTTTTTTATGTCAAATTTAATTTAATACCTCTAAAATTATATATCTATGTATGGTGCGAAGTACCAGACATCTCAAACGTGAGATGAAGACCCGGACATTTCGAAAGTTTTGGTTTTTCAAAAACCGGACACTTTAGAATTTGCGGCGAAGAACCGGACTTTTGAAAATCTTGTCGCGAAGAACAGGACATTTCAAGATTTTCTATAGTGATTTAGTATATCGTAGCAACTTTTGAAATGTACGGTTCTTCGTCGCATAATTGTGAAATATTCCGTTTTTCGTCGCAAACTTTTAAAATGTCCGGTTTTTCGTCGCAACTGCCGAAATGTCCGGTTCTCCATCCCAAAACCAAGTTGTCCGGTTTTTCGCAGCACGTTTGGATGTCTGGTTCTTCGTGCCAGCCATTTAAATAATGATTACACATGCTGGGAAATTTACAACCAAGAACCTGACAATACCCTTTCGAAGTGCTGAATCGAAATCAGACCACAAAATAACACCCAGCATGTCAGATTTCAGAGAGATTCTAACAAAAACGGACAAAAAAGTTTTTTTAATATATTCAAGGTTTGGTAGCATCATGAGATAATTTAAATTTCAAAAAGATCGCCACCATTTCTGTAAGTACTACTTTTACCCTTCTATATCCATTTTGAAACGTAACAAAATTGTATTTATTTTTGAAAAATCGTTTGTTGAATTTACTGTTCGCAATTGGTTCCTTGTTTTAAAATCTTTTGCTGCGCAGGCAAAACTATGCATAAACAGTACTAAGTACAATGAGCTTTATATTTTGTGAGATTGCCGAATTAAATGTTTTGTTTCATTTTTTTGACGATGAAAGACAATTTATGGGAGTTTCTTCAACCGCGATCCTGACGAATTAGTTGCAAAATACAAAATCGCCAATACAATATGACCGATTCTATTTGCTGAATTCATTCATTCTCAAAAAATCATCCAAGAAATAAAAAACAATAAACAAAAAAAATATGCGAATATGGAATAGAAATCAATTCATACGCTTATGTATGAGTGTAGTAACCTTAAAATCCCCATTAGATATTGGGATGATTACAACCTTTGGAGTTTGCGCGGTACAGCGGAATTTTTGGAAAAATTTCTTTTGTCCGTTTTAAATTAAATCATAGTAGGATATTATACAAAAAAAAATATGTTAAAGTCACCTTTAAATTCGCGCGTTCGAACTAATCGCAACAACTTACAAGAAGTCTGATAAGAAATCTTTACGTGCACATTCAGAGGGGTCAATTATACAAGAAGTTTCTAAAATAAAGATACACTATTTTTTCGTCACGGAATTTTATACACATGGGCAATATTTAAATATCGCTTGGGAGAAAAACGAAATAATGGAACAATGAAACAAATATAAAAATGGCTGTAACATATAGAACTAATAATCTGAAAAGTTGTTGACTGCACATTATTTTTACAATTCAAAATCTTGTAAAACATGTCATATAATAACTATTATTATGAAGATAAGAGGTTATTTTCACTTAATCAACTGCATCAAGAATAATTTAAATATTACAATTACGTTAGAGTTGAGGTTATGTACTATACACCATATTTAAGTATCAAGAAATAGTAAACAATATTATTGTCTTGTTTATTACAAAAAATAGATAACCAAAATATTTTTTATAATCTTTCACTTCCAATAAACACATTTTCTCTCCTTCTCTCTTTCTCTCTTTCCCTCTCTCCCTCTCTCTCTCTCTCCCTCTCTCTCTCTCTCTCTCTCTCTCTCTCTCTCTTTCCGTAGGTATCAAAACACTGTACAAGAACATTTAAAACAATAGTTATAAAAGACTGGCTGGATATTGTACATTCAAAAAGAAATTTCACTTACTAAATCTTATGATTATGAATTTGGAATTTAAATGAAATCTGACATAACTTGTCTCTAAATAGATCAAACATTCAGAATCGAAATCCGCTAAGTTGCGGCAATTTATTAAACTGTTGTCCTAAATTCCCAATAATATTATGTTACAAGATCAAACGGAGATGATCAAAGAGTTCTTTGAAAACTATATTCATAACTGAACCATTTCCCTCGAACTCGAATATTTGAATTAAAAGAATGAGGCAAAAAATGCAATACAAAATTCAGGGGGAAGTATGAATTTGTATTTCATATTTGATGACACATCTCCGATTCTCGATGAAGGACTTCTTTGAAAAGTTTCATCCGGTACTACCGAATTGTGAGTCAACCGTAATAGCTGGACATTGTCCTTGTTGTTTGAACTCGCCGATTGTATTTTGATCCACTTACACCTGAGTTTAAATTCCTTCTATATATATGATTCTTAAAAGATCTAAATGCAAAACCATTAATGAAATATGAATTCTTAAAATAGAAAAAAAGATAACATTTATGCGCGATATTTTAATATTTGTGGACGTTTTTTAATCTGAAGTTAGAATAATTTGTACTTTGTTTGCTTGATAATTTCTTTGATTGTCATGCTGGAAAAGATGTAAATATTGTGCGATTTTTTAAAATCAATTTCGATTTTGGACACAAAGAGGAGCAGAACCAAGCGATTCGCTGCGCCGGGACTTGAACTCGGAACCTTTCCATTGTCAGTCGAATGTTCTCTAAATATGCGCCTTTTCGAGAATTTATTTGTTATATTATTATTTCGCATCATTTATTTGAAAGTCTCGAAATGATCTAATCAATCATAAACTATTCGGAATAAAAACTTTGAAAATATTACTTTACATAAATTCCAACTTTGTTCGTCATAAGACATACTTTAATGTTATTTATACTGTACGATAAGTGGAATTCATGTTAAATGTGCAAATTAAATTGAACAAATAATAACAAAATGGGGACATTAAATAACCAGAAGAAATTTATCGATGTTCTACATAGCTGAAGTTATGAAACCATAAAAAAGAAACAGTTTTCGAATTTTGTTACTCGTCGAAGTAGCCTGTACCCTTAATTAGATTATCTAGCGCATAATACATCATAGTAGATGCTAGTTAAGGCTTAGAGTCTATAAGCAGGTGATCAACGTTTTCCGGTGACACGAGCCTAGTCACCGCCCTTACGTCAAAACAAAATTTAAAAACTCAATTTCCTCTCCGCCCATTACCTGCCTATTCACTTAAGAAGTTAAGTTTCCAAGCATATATTATGTCGTTTTACCATCCAAGATATAATTAAAAATAATTGCAAGTACGAGGACAAATGACATGAGTCGCAGCCGCTAAATTATTGGCAATTAAAAAAGTTACCAAAAGAATGTAAATTGTCAGACCGAAAGTTGGGTGACACGACCCTGAACCAGTCTCGACCGGCGCATATGGGTCCGTTCGTGGTGGCAATCGTTAGTTAAAATCCCATTAGTAGAAAACCCAACATTTTCGAGGACCATCGAGATGTCAACGTGGATGCCACCGCATTGATATATTGGGAGTGAGTCGCTCGCGATGGGGTTCTTCCTTTATCCTTTACTCTCTCTTATTTTCCCTACTCTTATTTTTTTTCGTATTTCTCCGTTTCGCATACCATTTTTTTAACCAACGACCCAGTCTCATCCTACGAATTGCCCAGTATATATATATCGTACAACGGATGTTCCTTATACAATGTCCTACCTGCCGTTGCGTAGCGGACCCTCGCCTTATTGAAATCCGTTTAGGAACTATGTGAGGACAACGGGAAGGACTTGGAGAAAGGTACTTGAGAAGACTTGTAGAGTATTGGAGAGGAAGAGAGAAAGAAGTCCTATCGGATCCGGTAAAGAAGCGATTGAAAGAGAAAGATAGGTAAATACTATCGAGAGGTCGCAGACGCCGGGAACAAATAAGTAATGCGAGATCCAACTGTAAATATATAATGACGAATTGTGTACAAAGATTGTTTTTGTATTCAAGACCAATATGATGTTAGGATTTTCAACAGTTCATTTGTCACGTGCGCTACTTATTTCTGTTTACTCTTTAAAATGGGTCCTATAAAAGGGTTTAAAAATATTTTGCCCCAAAGAAACTCAATAGTGATCAAACAAATATATTTTTATGCTCGCAATGATTAAATAATAAATAAATATTTGATGTACGTCTTAGACCACTTCCACCTTAATGATCCTCATTTTTTTTGAAAATCGTAAAATAATCTAACCTTTTCATCTTTACCATTATAAAAAAAATGGAAAATTTTTGCAGCAAAATTTGCATAATTTTTGATCGAGTGGACGAGATTTTGTCATCGAAAAAATTAAAAATATGCATCACAAAAACATCGTGATTTACTCGTCAAAGATGTCCATCAAATATTTAGTTACTTTTAATATTTACTTTATTTAGTTACGAGCATAAAATACATTTCTTTGATTTGTACAATATATTTATAGTATTAAATGACCAAAGATATACATTAATATATAATAAAAACTTTATACAATAAACACGTCTAATTACAAGATTTACAGAGTTTACGATATTAATTTATTGAAAATTCTCTTTTCAATAACCTTCTATGCTCTAAAACTGTTGGAGTCAATTTTCAGGTCATAGGTATAGAAAATAGGACAGGCAGGGTTTGAATATTTTTTAATTCAAAGATCGCAGTTAGGCCGCAGCTGGAGTTAGGCCACTCTGCCCTACTTAATTAGCTTAAATTATGCAATAAAACTTATCAATTTTCGTAAATTTCCATAATTTTTGCTAGGATGAAATCATGTGCAAAATACTATATGTTACCATTTTTGGACTTAAACTAATAAATAGTAATATTTTTAAAAGTATTTTAAATTTAATAATTTATACAAAAACAAATGTAATTGATCATCTCCATTGTGATGTGTAACCTACCCAAACATTACAAAGTCACATTTAAGAGTTTTTGCGATGTCTCAACTACTGCCCCAAAAGAGCTCGTAAAGTGAACTGTACGGTGATTTATCCGTCAATTTTAAGTGTTCTACGAGATCTTTCAAATATGAGGTCTTAGTTGTCTTAATGATCGTATTAAACGTACTTTTTGAGTCGTATTACGACGTCTTTGCCATTTCAAGATATTTAAGATAATAAAATATCTTTTTTGTTATTTGAATATTAACTTGTACAAAGTCATTGCACTTTGAACCATAAGTATTAATCACATAATTTGCAGGATAAATATGATTTAATAGTAAATATTGACTAAACAAATTTACGTTTATTGTATTAGACACATATTATTTTTATTTTTTTCTAACAAAAAAAAAATATCATTAAAAAAATAGTTTAACTTGTTAAGTTCTGCCACTTTTTTAGTAAAGTTGTCATTTACAACAGTTGTATTTTGTTTAAGAAAAGGCTCTAAAACGTTTACAAAGAGATATATCGGACGTAGAATTAACTTTCATGGTTTTTCATTAGATTTTTCAAAAAATGCTAAACTTTGATAAACTGTGGGTAGATTTTTCAAACATACTTGTTTCATTTATTTTTCCTTTGAACTCGTGTTAGAATTTTTGCTTGTAACGAAACTGTGTCTTCGAAACTTGAACATACAGGAGAAAACATCCAAAATACCATTTCAAAACCGAAAAAATCGGCGATAAGTTAATAATTATTGAAATGATAAATTTTTTGAAAAATCGTTGCTTAATAAAACATTCTTAGAAATGATCAAAAAATAAGCTCAAATGTTTATAGAATGTTTTGAATACTTTTAGAATTTCGCAAAATTTCGGGAGTTTGGGAAAGTCCAAAATGATTTCAACTCGAAAAAACACCAAAAACAAAATACATCTGAGTAATTCGTGTATTTGGCCACAATCTGATACACTCTTGCATGGTTGAATTTTCCGAAAAATCCAATAAAAGAAAATACAGTCGTCAAATGGGCTTGGTTTGAAATTATTCTAAGTAGTAGTTGGATAAGAAAAGTATATAAACCTAGTTAAAAACATATATTTTCATGAAATATTCTTGTAAATTATATGCATTAGAAATGTAAACTATGACTTAATTAACACAAGTTAGTAGAACACAATTGTAATATTTGTACTGTGTTATTAGGGTACATTTATTTCAAATCGATCAATAATCAACGCAATGGTAAAAGTTTTTTAAATTATTTCTATTTTGCTAAAATATGAAAATTTTAGAAAACGTTTATTTAAGTAAATAATGTATCGAGAGTTTTCATCCCTCTTACTCATAGAATTTTTCACATAATATTTAAGTATTCGCATATGTTATATGAATTTGACGTAATAAGGGTATTTAAAACATCATAACTACATTTTTCATTGAACGTATTACAGACGTATTAAGTAAACGTTACTGTACACATTTTATTCATATAATACACCTGTTTTAATCAATACTTCTCTCCTTTCCAGTTATAATGATAATTTACCGGAAATCCTAATATTTACATGAGTGTATTGTATTGCAATTTTTCAGTTTGACGAAGAAAATGTATCTTATTCAAGAGAGAAAGGATCATTAACTAACGAAAACGTTTGAAATGCGTGAAAATGGTTTATTTGACATCGATCTTTTCTTCGGAACAGCATGATTAAACATTTTTGTAACAGGAATTTGAGAAATGATGGATTATTAACTTTAGAGAAAGTTGATCTTCAATGTCGCAGTGCATTTTTGAAATTTATTATTTTAACGTCGTAAATAAATAAAAATTATTTAAATAATAGCTTTCTTAAAAGCTAACTCTAAAGCATCAAAAAGTGTAACGATGATGTTGAAGAAAGCTCTTTAGCAAACAAAGTACACAGTCATCGAATCTTCGTAATTATTGAATAGTTAACCTTTTTTTTTTATTCAGAAGATAAATCACATAGTTCAATGGTTTATTTTGTTTACACATTTGGTACAGCCAAGTTATATAATTCCCCATACAATTTGTTTGTATTATCGAAGTTGCACAAACATATGATATTCGAGACACTTGCTGTACAGTCAGAAATAAAAACAACAGTAGGAATACAAAATTACTAAATTATTATATGTACTAAAAAAAGGGTGCAAAACTATTTTTGTTCAGAATAAAGAAATGTGCAACTGGTGGAATAATAAAAAGTCTCTTCAGTTTCTGATTTTGTACTTCACTATTTAATTTGATGTTGAGAATAGGAAAGGAAATTGTTTAAATTATGAACAAGTATGAGTAAGTATGATCTAATACACGATCTTTTACAATCGCACAATAGATTTAGAAGGAACTATCAATAAGTCTAGCACTTTTGAAAAAAGACTGGTCTCATAAGCTGTCTCACAGTGATTGGTTTTCATGCAGAAACGAATTTTAACATTTTGATCAATTAACTAATTAATTGAATAAGTTGATTATACGACATTTTCGACACATATATATTTTCAATGTTTTTATAACCATTCTTTCAAAATAATTTTTAATGAAGTTATATCTGATCGATTGTATGCATAATAAAGCTCGCTTATAAATAAAATTGATATTATTTTGATTATCGTATATTTTATTACTAACAAGATGAAAAAAGCTGCCAAGGTCGAGGTTAAAATAAAAATGGCAATTTAAAGAAATTATGCACGAAATCATTCTTTATCGCGGAATCAAATCATTTATATAATAAGGTTAGCGCCGAAACTGATAGTTATTTTCAAAAGTTAAATGGCCCCGAGAAACCCGTAATAGGAATCGACTGCATTTCTTACAAAGAAATTCTTATGTTCGTGTCTAAAAACTTACCGTCCAATACCGGACTTGCTAACTTCAATCTGACAACTTTTTCGTTGCACTAATGCCTAGCTAAAGACGGTATACGCATGTGTGTCAGTCTATAAACAACCGCAAAACATTTAATTCATTAATTGCCAATAAAACCGATTTTTCCTAAAATGCTCTTTATTTTGCTAACCATTTTTATTTCAGTTTTTTATTTTTAAATGAAATTTTGATACGTGTGTTGATTTCTGTCAGTCTCGTAAGTAACTAGTTATTTAAAAAATAATAACATATATTGTCGAGGTAACAGAAACGCTATTTTGTATGAGCAACCAATGTCTCTTATAAAATGTAGTAGTCGCATGTTATTTCCACGTATCTTTAGTTTAAATATAATATTGAATATAATATTAAGCATAATTAAAAAGCTTACCGAAAGTTTTGAAGAAAACCCACGAATCAGAATGCTGGAAAATATTTTTATTATACAAACAAATCCAAATTAAACAAAAATAAAGCATTAACATAAAATTAGGACAAACAATTAATATAAGAACTTATAATAAATGTTTGAGTAGATTAATAAATTAATTGATCCCGTGATAAATTACACGTATTCGAATTTTTATATCGGTCTAATGTCTTCATTATAGATAAGTAGAAAGTGCTATTAATAATAATAATTTCAATAAAATAATATTTTTAATTGTTAAATATTATATACATTATTTTATGATATTCTTTTATATTATTTATTTTCGAAACGTTGAAAATGATTCCTTGTTTATATGAAACTGCACTATGAAACTGCGCTATAGTATGACTTATGGAAAAATTGTCATAATTAGCAATTAAGACATTGAACGATATTAATTCAATTTAATTAACTTTTTGTGTAAAATGTTCATAACATAAATTGCAATTACATGTGCAAATATAATTGCTCTTCTATGCTTAACAGGTAATTATCTGCGAATATAAAGGTGTTGAATTTAATAATTTGTGAAATTCGCGCATCAAATCCTGTTTCTGCGCTAAATTAAGGAAAATAATCGATATCGGAATTGCTTATGGAATGATTTTGCACGTCATAAATTGCTTAATACTTATCCTTTTTTTAAAGTTTTTTTACTTTCTATATAGTTAAGCTCTTTTCCCACGATTCTAGTAACCAAGTCTGATGTTTAATTTAGGAAACTATTAGAGATCGGATCTAAATGAAGTGTAATTGAAGGTTTGATTGCAAATTTAAAGTATTGTTTTTCATTTTTGTAAATAATTAACTAATTCAAACAGGTAATTTGGCTATTACTATAAGAACATTTTGTAAGTTTATAATAATTTCGTATCTTCCGAACAGTTTGTTTGTTATATTTGATTTATTTGCATAAGTCTGTACCATTAAAGATAATTATTTAAGTTGTTTCAGAGATATAAATAAATATTAACGATTTCGATATTGATAAGATGCTTTTTTGAATGTGTGAAATACCTATATATAAGATGCGACAAAAATTAGTTAAAGAAAACATTTATGATCAGTTTATGATCTAAAATCGTAGTATACAATTATAATTGTTAGATTATTCTAAAGAAATTTAATGAATTGTTATTAAACATGAAATTAGATTTATTTCAAAAACAACATTTTTTTTGCATTCTTCTATATTTCTTAAAATGGCTCTTTATATTTTATATTTAAATTACATTTTGCTGGATGTTGATTATACTAAAAAAATTAAATCGTACATAAACTTTTGATTCCAAAAACTAACATAAACAATCTTTTTTTCGGTTTGTCATTAAAAATAACTTATTTGCAATTTGATCGAATTTTCACCTTCAGTATTCGAAAAAGTACATCCCAAATACAATCTTATTTTATTTTACCCTTCTATAATGTTTATGTGTTTCTATTTAATAAAGAACTATAACTTATTTCTGTTTATTGCTTATTTACTATTGAAAATCATTTCCAGAATTATAATTGTCTAAAACGTGAAATAATATTTAAAAAATGTTAAGGAAAGTTTATTTACATTAGGTTTGTGTATCTAATGTATGCAGTTTTTTAACTATACTTTATATGCCATAATTTATAGTCTATTAATTATTTAAGAACAATAATATGATGTTTATATTATATTTATTAAAAACACTATTCTCAATTTCTAACAACTGGCCCTAAAATTTTAACTTGCAGTTTTTGATAGTTAAAGAAAATGATGATTGTCATCGTTTAAAGAGATCAAGTGAAATAGTTGTTTTGGAGCATTTTTAAAATGAGGAATGTTTTGAAATTTTCAGGATAAATTTATACATAATCGATAGTGAAACATGAATTTTTTTAAATAGAAATGTGTATTCAGCAATTGCTGGACAATATAATCTTATCAAACACTCTTCTTATTAACTTTTCAACCGCCTAAAACCAAAAGTAGTGATTAAAAATGAAAAAATTTCGTCTTCAAACGGAGAGTTGACAACCTACGTAAAAAATTGTCCCGTTTTTTAACTGCTTGAAGAACTATTGATTAGAAAACCTGACACTAAATACCCGAAATTTCAAGTCGATAGTTTATTACTTTTTTACTTCGTTTACGTACACGTTTGAAAGGAACTGTTTCAATTAATACGCGTTTAAAAATACAGGTAATTATTACATATAAAGCAATGATATATCTAGCGCTATTCGAATTTTAATTAATTATCTGAGTCTGTATTAAGTGTATAAATAGATGAAACCAACTCGTTTTTTGAAAGTTCTAAAACGGTAATTTCAGTATAATTCTTTCACATATTTTGAAGGCAAACAGTGACTGTTAAGTTAAATAAATTGAGGTAAAGTATTAAAAATTAATATTTAATTATAATTAAAACTGTCTATAGTATTATAGAATATACTTTATATTCTGCGCATTTTCTCTCCCCACATTTCCACTCTAAATATGTTGACCTGATTGAGATGTCAATCTGTATTTTCCTAAATCCCATATAAAAATTAAGCTGTACATTAAAAAACTGTACAGATATTTCAAAAGAACCATTGTGACAAATTGCTGCATTATGTCTTCTGTTATTTAGGATGCAACGCCTTGCAATGGCATTATCGTAAGAATGTATGGTTTTGAAATAATTACAGGATGTCTATTAATTTAAGTTCCTACTAAAACAATGACCCCTCCGAGATCGTGCTGAGTTTAAAGCCCTAATCTTATACCATCACCGACCACGGACTGTTTCAAAGATGTATATTTGATATTTTCAACATTGATAAGAGATTAACGATTAGTCACTCGATTTATCTCGTGATCACCGGCATCGTCACACAGTAGTGTGGGAAATGTCGAAAGAGAACCGCCAAGTGTGGACACGAACATTTTTAGAAGTATAGTCTCGTTCACCGAATTCCTAAATCATGAATCCGTTGAAAGATATGCGTCGATTAAAAAAAAAAAGTGGCCAGCAGTTGAGAAAGAAAACAGATGGCGGCTAGTGATAAGACAGCTCGGAGAATACTTGGGTCTAGTAAAATTTGGTGGTCCAGATGTAAGGAAAACATATAGGAGCACGAAAAATGTAACGAACTGGACAAAGGCCCCACACGCACAAAAGGTTCATGGCAGGGAAAGAAAAGGAAAATCCCACAGTTATTAGTAAAACTCTGGCTTAAACGCGTTGAAGCGGGCCGAGACCGGTAACCTGTCAATTATGAGAAAGGATGTTGGTCGACTTTGTCCTCGGCTATACGTCGTCGGCGGATCGTTTCATAAAATTAAGCAGCCGTAAAACTGCTCGTTTTGTTCGTAGTCAAAACTCAAAAATGCTACTTTCGTTTACGCGTATATTGGTAGGCAGAAGAGTCTTGCATTTTAAAAGCCAATTGCTTTTTCCACGTCATTAATTTGTGGGGCTGCTGCGACAAGCCGTCAGAAGCGTTTTTCTAGCGCCGGCGGCTGCATGAAAGCGGATAATAGCTGCAATAAAGGTGTCGAATTGAAAATGTGATTAAAGCGGTTAGGTGGTAAAACACAAAAAGTAATGGTTTAATCTAATTTAAAATTTTCACGTCAGTGACTTTTCAAGTGAAGGTTCTTTTTTCAGTGGAATGGGTTTTTTGTGTAGTTTTTTGCATTCTTATAGATCGCAGTCAATTATACTAAACATTAATACTCTGACATTTAATAACAATGATAGATGGTGTATAATGTATAAGAAATGCAACAAATATTTGAGCAATTTCAATGACATATGAAAGAGGAAGAGTTGTACTTCAAGATCTCGAGAGTACTTTTTTTTGTGAAATAAATCTACTGTGCAGATATGTCACCTTAAAAATTGGTAGACCTTTGTTTTTGTACTTTTATGTTCGAATGATTCCGAAGCTATTCTAAGATCAGGTCTCATTATATTGGCCTAAGTTCATGAAATCTTTTAAATAATCAGATTTCGATAAAATTGTTGTAGTTGCATTTTTAAAGCTCGTTTCTAATTGTGGTTCAACATTTTTTATGTTTTTTTTAAACGAAATTATTAATGATGTGTTTCTTTTAGAAAGAAAATGGTGCACTAATCGAACAATATACCAAAGCACGTTGGCTTATAAAAATGTAATAAAAAAAGTTGTCAGTTGCTTTATTTTTAATTATAAGTCATTCTAAAAACAAAAATTTACTGTTACTTCAAATCACAAAGGATACTGTTATCTATGTCAAGTATAGGTAAAATTGATCAAATTACCAAAATTATCATATTTTGATATCGTGGTATCATATATGAATCGAAAGACAGGATCAAAATATCTGACCCAGTTTAAGTAACAGCAGCTAGCAGTTTAACCCTTTAACGACCATGCACACGTTTGTACTTGGATTGTAATCTATATTAATACCATTATAATTATTTTTGGACATTCCTGAATATGATCATACAAAATCAGTTTTTCAAAATCCAAAATGGTGGATCCAATATGGAGAATGAGACATGTGAAATATTTTGTTATGCGTGCAACAAAAATTCCCCTTTTTCGACAAAATTTGGGGCTCCAGAATCATTTAAAACTCCAAATCAATTTTACTTTAAACTTTAAAGATCAAAATATATTAATGTAGGTATATTTTTAAAGTGAAACAACTGGGAACACTTTTCTGATAAGATAGAAGATGGTCAGAAACCGGTATCATAGTGGAATCAAAATGGCATACTACAAAATATTGTACCTAAAAAATCGTCTTTTTATCGACTAACAAAAATTTGTTAAATGTCATTATTGAAAAATTTGACCAGCGCCATTTGAAAGAGCCACCTCAAAACTAGTGGATGTGGATAAATCTCTTTTATAACAGAAAAATTTTGTATAAATAAAACGATGCTACAGTTCATGTGCATATGACGCACATTCAGCATTTAAAGGGCTAAACTTTGAAGATAGAGAGGAAAGCTGGCAGGTATTTCGTGATTAACCTTTTAACGTTCAAATATACAAAATGTCTTCATGAAGTTTTTTATGCTATATTTTAGCATTTAAACACCCTGAGAAAAATAGTAATTTCTTATTGGCCAAGAACCGCTTTTGGTGCATGATTTTTTAAATTCTGAATTATAAAAAAGTTACAAACGTAAAAAAGGCGCATGACATTTTTTGGTTTTATTTTTTGGAATTTCAACCCGTTAACATCCACGGGGACACTTTTTCACTACTTTTTCAGAGCTCTCTAGATGGGATAAATTTGGACCTGAACAATTTTTGAACATATGATATTTTTTTTTATTGGATTTCTTATCAACTATCCGTTGTGGAATCAACTTAAAAGCAGTTTAGAAGGCGAAGGGAATGTCTGAACTGCAGAAAACTGTATTTGGAAAGTTAATTTTGTTATACCTGAATGATATGAAATGGTGCCCGAAACGAGAATTTTCGTTCATTATATTTACGTTTTATCTAAAAAAACTAAAAGATTTTCGCAGAAAATTATAATTACAAAAAGGGCTAAGAATTCATCTCAAAATTCATTAGAATTTTTTCAGAATTTTTATGGGAGATTTTGAAAATTTAAATTCCCCAATTTTTTCTTAAATTTAAAAAAATTCGAATGCATTCTTTAATGACTTCTTATACTTGATATTCATTGCAATTTTTTCTAAACGCTTATAGTTTTTGAAGAAAATAATCTTGAAATAGAAAATACAGTTTTCTGCAGTACAGACATTCCTTCCACCATCTAAATTGGTTTCAAGGTGATTCCTTAACGGATAGTTGATACCAAATCCAATTTAAACAAAAAAATTGGTATTTTTACACTTAAACTAAAATCTTTAAAAGCTGATCTAGACTCGTGATCAGCAATCTCAAAACCAATTAAAAAAACTATTGAATATCAGTTTCATCAAAACCCATTGTGAATTGCGAATTTAGACATACGGTTAGTATACTACGAATAAAAATACACTTTTTGTGTTTGCCATTTTGAAATGTTAGTTTTCGAAAAATCTTTTTACATGATATTTGTAATTTGAGGTAAATTAAAAATAAAACAAAAAAAAAACGTTTGTTTCTTAAACAAACGTGTATAACTTTTTTATTTCATCATTTCAAAATTGTTGACATACACCATTGGAAAGAGCGGATTTTGGCCAATAAGATATGTCTCTGGAAAAATTTTACTCCTGGAGATTAAATGCTAAAATATAGTGTCAAACTTCATTAAAAAACATTTGGGCGTGAAAGGGTTAAGGGTACATAAATCCGAAAATGCTGCAGAAATTATCGTATGACGGAATTGTTGTGGTATTGAATGAACTGAATTCTTTCATGATGGTATTCACCCTTTTCATTAATTAAGGCAAAGAGTATTATAATACTGAGTGCTATGGCATATTTTAAAAAAATGTTGATTATAATCAACCCATAACGAATAAAACATTCGCTGGACTACAATTAACATTTACTGGAAATAAATTATTAACAAATTTTTATTTACATACATTGTCAAGAAGAAATAACAATGTGAAATGAATTGAATAAATCATTAATCGAACATTAAACTCATAATAGCCACGAAAGTATTGCATGTATTGCAGAGAAAATTGAATAATCACACTAATTAATAATTCTTTCAAGAGCAAATGATAATCGGGGATTGTCCGAGTCTGAAACCGAGCTCACTCAAGATAGACAAACCTAACTGAATGATCATATCTATCCACCGCGTAGCAGGTAGCCATTTAAGAAAATGTGTCGGATTAATTCAAAACACAAGCAAAAAATGACAAGTTAATGATATAGAATTTTCTTTCATTTAACCGAATGTCCCGTATTTCGGAGGTTCATTTATTCTTACGTGTTGTTTATGCCGCCATCCGTCAATTAATATTTACATAATAATCCCATAAAACATTGTTCGCCATGCGTGAATGAATAAATGGTATCCGGTGTGGTAAATTTAATTATCGAATGAAAACCGGACGAATAAAATATTCTTAAGCTAGGTAAAAAAAGGGATCCGGTGACCTGAAAAAATTGATGGGACTGACGCGATTGATGGATATAATTATTTTTTAGGTCTTTGACGCTTTTAATTATGATTCGATCCTTATTCATGGTAATTGATATTTTAAAAGAAAAAAATAATTATCATTTTAATCAATAAACAATTAAGTATTTAATGAATCTTAAATGACGGATTATTAATTATTATACGTTTAGAACAAATGTGATCTTTTTGTAATTACATTTATATTATGCAAAATTCTGGAATTTCTTATATCGATGCCCGTTGTAACCACAAAAAAATGAGCATATGAGAGTAGATGTCTTAATGCCGATACGTAAAAATACTTGCTTTTATGCTGTCATGGACGGAAGTATATGGAATTAGACAACTAATATCTAGATGTTAATTATCAGAAGCATATCAACGTGAGATTTAATAAACTGAATATACTGAAGCATAAAATCAAGAATTCTTTTGGTTAGAAAATCTGATCGTTCTAGACATTGTAATGTGTTTAGTATCGAAATAATACTATATTGTGCAACTAGGGAGCAAAATAGGTGTTTACTGACGTGTGCGATGGACGATCGAGATCGAAACGAGAATCGAGGACTTATTACAGACTGACCAAAGTATCTTTATTACGCCTAACTGTGGTGCAATTATGTTGGAGACCGATGCCCTTGTAATAAATCAATCTAGTTTCTGGACAATTTCTGGCCATTTGACTTATTTTACATGTTAAAGGTATACGAAAACTGGACAGTATAACAAAAAGCTAGTCAAATTTCTATCAGGGTGGTTTCTTTGAACATGTTTAAATAGACTGTCATCAAAAAATTTAGCGGCTATAAAAACATAATAGAAAATATCTATATAGAATTTTGGATACTTTTTGTGAAAAATAAAGTAGCACAAACAAAGAGCTAAAATGAATTAACGATGCCGCTATACGTCAACTTTAAGCCTAGTGTAATTTGCGGGATAAACGTAATTATTGACGTGCTAGAAAAAATACCAGTTATCTTGAAATGGTTAAATAATACCGCAATAGTCGTCAAAATCTACCGCAGCTCATAAGCCAGTGAATTACAACGTATTAATTTTCATGTTGAATATTATTCCGACACGGAGGTTAGACTTTTTTGGAATATAAAATAATTCCTTAATTCGTTTTAAAAAAAGATTAAAAAACATTTTATTTTAAATGATGTTTTGTGTTTTGTTTAATAATATAGTGCACTGATTTTTTATAATTAAAAACAGTCTTGGGAAAGAACCCAGATCAGACGTTACATCTCAATTTCCGGTTTACGTAAATGTCCACATCGAGAAATTCTTCTCATGCGACGTCAGCCCACAGCGAAGGATCTTTTCAGTCCAATCCGTCTTGAATAAAAGTAAAGCAGCAAAAAACGGATCCACGAGATTAATCAGGACGTAATTATCAAATTTCAACCCGCTAATTTTATGTCTGCATGTAAAGATTTCATTGGTCCAGAAAAAGTTGCGAATTCCGAGAGATCGTGCAACGCGCCAGATCGATCTCGAGGCGATCAATCTGCAGTTTCTGGCGCGCCGGTACATTGGGCCTATACCGATCCGGATGCTGCTCACGTGGCGTCGTTTTGTGTGAGTGCACCATAAGCCATCAACGAGGGGCCCTTCAATGGGGGTCCGGTTCGCGGCCCCTTTGGACAACGAGGAGCCAGCTTACGGTTGCTACCAACTGCAGTTTGCTCGCGACAATTCGCATGCAAGTCTTCGCCTGCCACCCATCCTTTTCCTCTTTCACCTTTACTCCTTTCCTCTTTCTTCCTCGGATGATCATAAATCATAAACAATGCCGAGAATCTCTTTTAAGTCGTTTGATCGGTCATTGTATTATTATGGTACGCCGTACGTTACTTTGAGTTACTGCACGCGCGGCAAAATATATGTAAGTGCAAGCAGCATTATATTATATTGGTCGGGCATATACTTTCAGAAGACTCAGGAAGGAAGATGGGATAAGAGTGCGGGCGCTCGAGGAGGAATGAATAAATAGATGAATATTACTCACGCTACTTGCGCGGATACACGCTATTTACGTTTTTTCTGTGTTCTTTTTGAACAGTGGCGTTATACGACTTAAGATGCATTCTGTATTAAATTATTACTAATTTCAGCAATAATATTAATTTTAATAATTATATAGCTACGTAAACCTGGCGAGACTACTTCGGACACACAAAAGCTACATTTTTGCTCATTTATTGCTGCATAGAAAAGTGTGTTGCTCTTCATTTAAACAAAATACGGAATGGCATTGCTAACTTTAGCGAAAGCAGGCTGCGCCTCTCTAGAAAATGACGTTAAAAATGGTATCGAAATGGAGACTTCCTAAGAATTTGCGGGTCATTTAAGGCTCCTGAGGACGTCCAAATGTCCAGTTTTAGTCCTCGGGAGCTCCTCAGGAGCTCCCAAGCAATTTTACGGATATTTTACCACAAAGAATTCTTCACAGGAATTTAACTACAAGTGTCCTGCGAACCGATAGGCCGAGTAACCATTTGGTACATTCATTAGAAACGAATCAGAAGATGATTTTTTCCAGGCATTTACCAACATCTGATCAAGAGCGAGGTTCCACTGTAATATACGGCAGGGACGACACTAAATTTATATATATTATTAATTTTCAGGACCTTTAATAAACGAATACCTATCAGGCCTCTAACTGATTTGGTTCCAGCCAACACTTTTGAAAATGAATTCGGATTTGCAATGGTGCAAGGTAAAATTCAGATAGAGTGGACGTTGATTCTATTTTCTAGTAGTAAAATGAATCATAAATTGATGCAAATAAGTGACCACTTAAAAAATTTTGAAACGTGTTTTACAAGAATTGTTCAACATCATTGTACACATAACCCTTAGCTGAATTACACCGATCCATTTCTTATAGATATACACTACAGATAGTATCCAAAGACGATTTAGCACATACATGTTTGAATGGCGGATATCCCCTTTATTCATGAAATTTAATGAAACCTTTTTTTTCTTACTGATTGCAGTTTTTTTGTTGTTCGATGGTTAATTTTTAAGGTTTTGAAACTTATCGATGTTATTTTTACCATTCAACTTTTTTCAGTAGTTACTCTCGATTTGTGCATATTCCAGTTTGACGCGAACGGAAAGAGCAACGAATAATGAAAAGGTGCCGGGCAAATAGTGGGGACGGGGGAAGCCGGTTGTCTTTGTAAGAAATTCCTGCAATTTAATGAGATTCTTTGATTGGTACTTGATGCCAGTCGCCGTTGGATCGATTACCACTCGACTCACGTAACAGAAAGCATTTATAAAGAATTTCATTTTCCGGTTTGCTTCTGAGATTCAGATGAAATCGCGTTTGTTTATCGGCGCTTACCGATAATTCGATATTCCCAGGGACGACAAGATATTGCAGATGGCAAAAAGATGTACCGAGAAATGTAGATAAATATTGTATTTTATAGCTACCGTAGTTTACAATACTCTGAAAGCCAAAATTTATTATGTGGTTTCATGTTTCTTTAGTAAATAATTACTAGCTAATAGTCTAACTCAATCGATTTCGAGCTCGGTACAAGTGATGATGGTACTTTCGAATGATACGATTGATGATACAAAGATATTGTAATATAGGCACCTATGTACCGATGTCATTAATAATATTTCTTTTGATGTTGATATTGATAATGGCGTAGCTGATGGTTCGATTGATAATGGTTTTACTGTCAATAATAATGTTAGAAACTTTATTTCATAAATCTTATTGATGTTGGGAATCAGTGCGACGTTAATGGAAGATGATGCTGCCAATGTTCATCACTTCTATTAAATGTACCACTAGCTGCGCTTAAAGGAACTTTTTAAAGTTATTTTTAATGACCTAATATAACATTTTTCAAATATGATCGTTCCTAAGAAATTTTTTAAAAGAGGCCCGAAACCTGAAATTGTTTATTAAAAAAGTCTTGAGGATGGGAATAAAAAGTATTTAGTAATTTTTCAGTGACTGGAAAAATTGTATCTAATGGAGTTGAACCTATAAGAATGTTCTATTCCCATAGAACAAAACAGTACAGTTGGTATGCTTTATACAAAGTGCATAATTACAACTGTATTGCATTGAATGGAAATAAGATATCACATTTTATAATGTGATAATGTCCTAAGATAGGACATTTTGAAAGCCTAGTGTGATAGATTTTTTAGATTTAGTTTTATAAAAAAATATCCTGGGGTAAACCAAAAGGGCAAGTAATATAAATTATATATACAGAAGACTTAGAATATTTGAATACTGGTGTGCGACAAAATGGGATTAAAAGCTCATTTCACGTGAATTCAACAGAATTCCCCATGGATCTTCGTAAACCTGTATTATTGGATAGATAATAAAACCGATTTAGTAAATATGGTGGTGCTTACCTGTGAATTGTTTTGAATAGAAATAAGTAGTTTCGTCTGCTACGAAACGTTAACCACCCCAATTTCACACTATATGGTGATATTTTTTACCCATTTCGCAGATTAAAGATAAAACGAATGCAGTTATTACTTGCTCGTTGTAACATAATAAATTGATCTGCTAAATCCATGTATATTAAACGTGCAAAGTGGGATGATGAGTGAATGAACAAGATCTATATGTGTGATTACGTTTATTAATGAATTTGGATATATGATGTTTCCAATCTAAGCTATGTATAAACAAAAAAACAACATTTTTCAAAGATTTTACGAACAGCATTAATTGGTTGTCAATTTTGAGAGTACCCGTAAGAGAGGAGGAATCAACATGGCTAATACATGTTAGACTACCAAGCAACGTGGCTTTCGTTTTTGCGATATTCAGTCAGATCATTAGCTCTGGCCAAATCCGCAATTGGTTGACAATCTTCAATGATTTTAATAAGACCGGCGAGGAGAGCTCAGATGTAGGATATTGTAGGTACAGTAAATCTGTACCACAACTCGTAACTGTAAACAAACTCGTGTTCATTTTCAAAGGTTACAAGTAATACAAGCTCTCATTTACAAGTAACCTCTTGAAAATAAACACGAGTTTGTTCGAAACGTCGAGGGAAAATTTCAACAAATTAAATTGTAGGACAAAGCCAACCTGTTTATTTATTCTTTATTAATGAAGTAAATAAGTACAGACGTAAATGGAGTCATATTTCAGGTCAAACGGAATAAATCATGATCTTCTTATATATGCAAAATTTTTTATTCAATCACTATTAGTTTCATATTTGAAAGAAAACTTCCCTCTAGTGCATATAATTAGAATTATTGTGAAAATGTGTTTCGCATCAGGATATCATTTTATACTCTTTAGTAGGGCTAGTGACATCCATGCCCTGGACGTAATAATTAATTTTAATTACACGGTGTTTTTATGTAGAAGTTATATATAATAAAAATATTAATAAGGGTTCGGCTTTGTCCTACAAAGTTGGTTGCTGTTGATTTTCCTCGACGTTTCGAACTGTGGGTACAGTAACCTCTTGAAAATGAACGCAAGTCGTTCGAAACGTCGAGGAAAATCAACAGCAACCAACTTTGTAGGACAAAGCCGAACCCTTATTAATATTTTAATTAATTTTAATTTTATAAAATGGAATATTTCTCATTTTATATGACAGCTAAAGGGTGGATGTAGCCTTTAAGCATCAGTAAAATGAACAAAGGATGTTCATAACTGTAACGTGTCAGTTCTAGTATTTTGAATTTAACCACTGTTGAATAATTTAAAAACAATAAACCCTCTCAATAGTTCCGGAAAGGGGCAATGTTTTTCCAAGAACGCGGGTTCCCTCACTTTCCACTCGTCCGCGGAAAATTTTTCGCGCTTTCTCTCAATAATGCCAGTATGCCAAACTTGACCCCGAGAGTGGTTTGTTTATTTAACTGCTATGAGGTGACATGTTAGTATAACATTAGTTTAAAGTCAATATTAATTAATATTACTATATATATTATCAGTATTATATTAATTTTGTTTGCATTTGGTATTGCACTTTCTATATTGCAAACCTAGAACAGAAAAAAAAATACTATGAAGGATATAAGACGCCTATTTTGCATTTTGCTTACAATCAGCCGAACTATTGAGAACAAGGTAAATGAAATTCGAGAGATAAACATTCCAGATCAGTAGAAGGGGAACAAGCTCGCTCGACAAACTAGGGAAGTGGGACTATTGAGAGCGGCTCTACTGAGAGGGTCGACTGTATCTCTTACTTTCTCGACAGTTTTCAATAAATTACTAATGATATTTCTTGGCATTTGTTGGCAGTTTACATATTTGTTTATTTACAAATTGAATCATACGTTTCAAATAAGATAATATTTAGAAAATCAATAGCTAACGAATTATGCAAGACAGTAAGACGTCAAACATAAAAAAAATAAATACAGAAAATTCACAAACTGACTTCCAGGATTTCTACAACCTAAATAAACCACTACAAATAATATTCATTGCATTATAAACTTCAGTCTATGCTGTAAGCATTACGTAACAGGACTGCATTAAACTTCCTCAAACATATTCTTTTGTAAATGAGCAAAAAAGACAAAACACGCGCCTTGCAAACTTTTTCCTCGAAATCCAACAAGAGTCTTCCCCCGCAATCCAGCATTTTAATAACGTTCGATCCCAGTAAAATACTTTTTATCGGTGAATTTTTCGCTGCTAACATCCGCAATCGACCGTGATTTTTTGCAGCAATCGGAAGAAGGCATTCGAAAAATCAGCAGCTGTCGCGTCTGGATGGAGGGAACGTTGGCCGATACGCTCGGCTTGAAGCCGCAGATTGAAGCATCGCTTCGACGAGATTGCCTCTCGAGGGTTATAATATTAGGAGTTAAAAATTGCAGGAGGCTTCGTCTCGCTTTGAGCCCCACGCCCCCGCCCGCAACCGTGGCGTCTGAAGGCCCCCCGTCCGGGCCCTCGCGGCGCTCGTGGGCTCGCCGAGGGCCGAGCTAATCGGCGAACAGCGCCGCGAGCACGCCTCTCGTGCCGGAATACGCGACCCTGATGCAGTTTACGAATCAACTGGTGTTGGTTGTAATTTTAAAAATTATGATTTAGGAGAAACCTTCTCTCCTGCCTCGCCTCTAAAGTCGTATAACCGTCCCAGGACTCAAGTCCCCGTACAAAAAGAGGAGTTTGTTTACAAATCTTTACTAAAGGGCGTGGTAAAGTGAAAATGTAGTCAATTTCGACGAAAATAGTAATTTTCTCTATGGTTTCACTTAATTTTTTATTGTCAAGTGAACTGGAATCATCAGGAATGTTTCATTAACCTTTTCCTTTGTTTCGGCCAACAAAATATATTCATTACAAATAATACGGGGCGTCCTTGTTTCTTCACCCGTGATCTAAATTTTCGTTGAAAGAATGGGTGGTGTTTATATTCTGATGTGTTCTTGTAACAAACATCGAATAGGTCATCAATTATTACAAATGTATTTTGTATTTCGTATTTCTCGAGAATTCAGGGCCTGCGTGAAAAAACGGCCTAACTCGACAGAAGCGCTTTTCCGGAAATGAGTTGAATTGCAAGAGCATGTTATGTTGCACTTAATGTATTCATTAGGAAGTAATGAAGAATTTTTTAAAGGCTAAAATAACTACTGTTTATGGAAAAACGGTCTAACTCGGTTTAGTTACGCTGTTTTTAAGAAAATCGAGACAATCGAATTATTATTAATATAACGTGAAAGTTGATTAGGAGAACCAACTACAGATTGGTTGGTAGAACACAAGTAATGAATTGTACTTGGTCCGTCTACCATCTGAAGTTAGTTAGAAGAAATGAAAAATATCCCACCTAATAAACTGAGTTGGTTGGCCTAGAGAATTAATTAGTTGGCCGAATTTTAAACGAAATCAGCTTTTACTTATACTCCGTAATATTATGGTGTGTTCGATATATAATACACCCAACCAATTAAATAGTCCACTCAACCAGCTGGAAGAGTCTTGCTAACAAATTTCTGGTCTGGATCTCAGTCCACTCAGACAGTTGGTAAGGGCAAACAATTTATTGGTAATTCCAACCAAGTAGTTCTTTTCGTCAATTATTATAACAAATATTAATATTAACAATATTGTAACACGAGTTGAAAACGCAAATTTTATTTTGAGCTCTTGTCTTTGTAAATATTTCGTAAATCCTCAATACATTTGTCATTATAGGCTAATATTCATCTGCGTATACGATACTGATGTCCGATGCTGATAGTTTTAAATATTCATGAAAAGTATTTAATTTTGATGAATATTCATAAAAAATGAAACGGATTTTAAGAATAACGGCCTAACTCCACATTTTTCAAATGCAATAAAACTTATATTATAGAGATACGAAAAATGTATACGTGTAATGTCTTAGATGTTCTTTATTGATGTTTATACTGATTACGAGCACTATTGGTAAACCATGTAAGCAGTTAAACAGATTTTCTAATTTTTTCGTAATCGACTTTTTCAACAGGCCGTTTTTTCCACGCAGCCCCTCAATTACGCCTGGATTGTATATTTGCGTTATGAGCAAATAATAATGAAAAGAGGAATTTAAGAGTTACTATTACTATTAACATTATGAGCCGAGATGGTGAGATTAGGAATATACAATGACATAAGAATTATTGAATGAGTGAAAATCACCGAATCATGCGCCTCTACCTTTATTATATCGATCAGATGTAAAAATAATACTAATTTCTTTTTTTCTGATCACAAAATGAAGCTAAAATTTTTGAGTATGAAGTATTTTGCGTTTTTTGGGGTGGGAAAGTCGGCGCCAAAGTTTGACGTTATTGGTCCATTGGTAGCCAAGATATTTGGCGTCAAATGTTGAAAAATCTATTTTATACTGTGTTGTGCAGAATCATTATGGTATATATGTTGAACTTTGAATTATTTCACGATTTGGCATTCTACTCATAATAACCATGCTTGAGTAAAGAACATCTATTTATACCTGAAAATTCTACTTGATCGATAAATGGCCATGCTGAAAGTATGCTGAAAGCCCCATGCTGAAAGACAATTATTTCGGAATACCTTAATAATAATGTGTTTTGTACATGCTTTAACTTAATTTCACAGAGTATAAAGTAATTCCATAAGTACATAAATTAAACATGATCGTCATGAATTTCAGTACTCTTTGGATTGTTCGAGAAATTGGAGAAATTGCAAACTCTCATGGTAAATAACAAATATTCATCAACACTTTTAAATTCATCCTTTGTGTGGACATTTCCAGAAAATTGGGCACAGCTCGATCGCAAAAAATACATGGTACGAATGGCAATTTCAGGATCATAATCTTTACTTAACTTTAATGCGACGAACGCACAGGTATTTATTTTCCAACGTGCACTGGCTGCAACGTATATTCAGTTGGAATCACAGGTCATGTTCGAGAAGCCCCGAAAGACGCCGACAATTTTTGGATGATCGGGGTTTACAAAATGGCTGAGAATTAAAGATGTAGCCTTTATCCCCTTTTTCTCCTTTGCCCTTGTTGGTTTCCACCCACCGCCCTCGGATACCACCCCGCGGCTTAGGCTGTCGTGTGCACACCACCTGTTGCCACAGTTGAGAAAATCGCGAGCCCATCTGTCTCGTTTCATCCATTGCGTTTCGTCTGGTCTATTGTCTAACGTCTTTCCTAGGCGAATTGATCGCTTTGGTAAAATAAAATTCGTTCGAGACAATAAAAGACGGAGCGAGCAGGAATGTTGCCGCAGGTTATACGAAAATAAGTGTTTGAGTAAACTGAAGAGCCAAGTTATTTTTTTTATATCTACCAATCTGTCGAAAAGTTATTTGACACTAAAGACCACAATTATTAGAATAACACGAAATGAAGAGTTGATGGAAACCTACTGTAATATGTGTTATAGAGATTTATTCACAAGGAAAACAAGAAACAGATGGTTTTACTATTTAAATAGTATCGGCGACCTAATTTGTCGAGGTCACTATGTAGATAGTAAACTAAAAAATATGGATTTACGTAATGGGCGTAAAATGATATCCTACCATCTAGTTAATTCACTGAGAAAAATTATTTACCAATAGTTAATGTAACCTAATTTCAAGACTCTTACAAACTGTAAAGTTATAACAGTAACTGTAAAGTCAAAAACGACATATGACTTTCAGATGAAAATACCAGTGCAATGTTATTGTATATTAACACGCATAGTTTAACATTCAATCAGCGTTCGTTAACTGTTAATAAATTTTACCTTAAATTCTGTCGATTTAACTGCGTATGTTAACAATGCGTCGAAAAATTCGCAGAAAATCAAATGATTGCGCGTGTGTATGTTTGTTTATCTTTGTTTCGGTAAAAACGTAAGCGCGCAAATATGTCACGTAATGATCCCAACATTAATATTCAAATTTTTTATATTAACTATTAACATAACAATTTAATCGAATCCCAGATTACGGTAACTTAAGGATAAAGTATTTTTTCATTTTTTCAAAACATTTCGTAGTAAACTTTAGGTACGTAATAGTGTATTTCGATACAAGTGGGTAAATGTTTTTTCTACGAATGTGAGGATTGCGGGCCGAATGGAAGGCGAAGTCCGCATTCACAAAAACAATATCTTATGTACTTTTATTAATACCGACGGGCCTCGGAATTAAGTTAGTTTCTTATGCGGAGCTTGTAAGGGTATTTACTGTTGTGAATATAAACATTTGAAAAACAAAAAAATAAATAGATTAAATTAGGTTAGATTTATTTAAATGCTCTGGGACGAACCCAAAGGGAAATAGAGGGATAGAGAGAGAGAGAGAGAGAGAGAGAGAGAGAAAAGAGAGAGAGAGAGAGAGATAATAATATTTATTTCATATATTATTATTATTTATTATATTTATTATTCCGCATTATTTATTATATTTTCTTATCTCCGCATACGAGACTATCTTAATTTTGAGGTCCGTCGGTAATATCTATGCAAAAAATCCTAAAAAGTATGCCGCTCGAAGTATTAACGAAATCTTGGTAACATAAAAATATGGTTGGTTCACGGTTTGGTGCGATTGAAGTTCGGATATAATTACGTAAGTGTAACGTATAGGTCGCGATTGCACAAATCCAAATTTCCAGTTCATAGAACTTCAAAAACGGCGCTATTTAGCTCGAAGCAAACTCGTGGCGATGCCCACACGAACCGACAATGGAATTGTTCCTTTAACGACGACAGAAGGAGTTGAAGTGAGTTTCTTCGTGAACAGATTCGTGTATTTCGCTGCAAGATGGCATTTGAGTGATTACAATAAATAAATAAATAATTTGTTTTTGCCGCGTGAATTCGTGAGCTATTGGTCGACAAGTTTTCTTCATCCTCTTCTTTCCCTATCAGTCATTCACCTTCTCTCTCTCTTATTTATCAAATATCTAATGGAGTATACATAATCAAACCTTATTCATTACACTTTATTTAAATTATTAGTTTAGATGTAGTCTCAATGCTTTATTATTACTGGACCTATAAAAAAGTGGAAATATATTTCTTTTCATTTATAGTATTAAAAAATGTTTACATTGATTATATCATTATATAAGTTTAAAAGTTAATGGAAAGAGAATAATTTATAATTAATAGCGCATAACTGTATCTTTCAATGGTTGTATAGTTAATTGTTTATAAATATATTTTGGTATTTTCTTATTCGTTGAGTACATTTATTTCTCACCAGATATCCTACAACAGTGTAGTGTAATATTTTTCAAAAATGATTTGAAAGAAGAGCTTCCTGTCTGGTACGCTTAATTAACTATATTATTCGCAAGGATGCTTTAATCGCAGTCGCATGCTTCGGTACCCGTTCAAGAAAATCGAAAAACGTCCGTAACGAATCATTTCATTAGGCAGCGCGAAAAAGACCTTAGCTAATTCGACTGATAAGAAACTGTGTTCTGGGTGTGAGGAGATAATTATCGAGAAAATGAAGGCGTGAGATGGTCAGCCGTGACAGAATTATGGATCGTCTTCTTTGTCTCCTCCTGGCAGATTGTACGGATAATTCTTCCTTTCTTTAACGTTGATTTCGCTCTTCTTCGATATTGCAATTCTAGCTAGACCGTTTCTTATTTCTATATACCTGTCTGACGTCAATGAACGGTACAATTTTTAAGACATAGTTGTTTTTTTAACTGCAGGAAATGAAATAGATGTAACTCGTTTACAACTCAAAGAATGTATCGAGACTGAAAAGGAATTATTTTTATACAAAAACAATAATCTACATTCCTCCAGTCATTTTCTGTCAATTAATTTTTTTAGTTTTCAAACTACACTTCATTCGTCTGTGAAATTTATTTTTCTTGGCGATGTATAAAAATTAGCTGAAGATATAGAAACATTGTATTGCATATTTTTATATATTTAAACTTTTTTAGAGTCCCAAGAGGGTTGGCAAATTTATTTCAAGTTTCAACAATTTTTCTTTTATATCGCCTTTTTTATTTACGTTTGATGCTTTGTTTATACTTTTATATTTACAGTAGTGCTTATTTATAATAGTTAAGTTTCGACTCGAATGAAAATTGTTAGATATAAATAGAAAATTATTAGAATTAAACTAAAATAGTTTAAATATAGTATATAAATTAAACATTATTTTATTAAATATAGTATATAAATTAAACATTATTTTATTAAAGGAATCATTCAACAATTGGATGAAGTAAATGTCGAGCGAGTTCGTTTTGGTTTCATGCGCTAACTCCATCGACTCTGTAGAAACTTAGAACTAAAACAAAGGTGGTCCAAAATGAGATAAATTTAATACCTGAACGCTTCTTCAACATTCATACTATAAGAATTATAAGCGCAATCTCAACAATTCATGTTCTGCGGTAATTATATTTTATAATTAACAATTATTATCTGTATAAATGGCCAATAAATATACAGAGAGAAAAAAGTGAGGAGGACCTCTTTCAACCCTTTTTGGAAACGTCGTTGAAAAGCTGTTTTCAATCACGACAGTGTACATAGAACTTTATCGTGACTTTTGAAGATCAGGGATATTATTCTGTGTACAGGAACAATCAATCGATCCTTCAATATTGGGATGGTAATTTTTCATTGAAACATACGATAAATTACTAATTACATTTTTTTATTTACATATACATTCAGCTATGCGTATGAAATGCCTTGACTAAATAAGACAAAATATAATATATAACAAAAAATAATTATTTTTGAGTACTAGATCTCCGTCAAATCCCGCCAGGTCAGGACTGAAATTCTACAATTATTTTTCGCAGTATATAATATATTTTCTGAGTTATGAGCAATGGAACATTCTTTTAAATCGACACCTAGTAGAATGTGATAGATAAAACCAGGAATTATACTTATTAATAATTAATTGAATATGGTCGTGCCGTAAATATAATTATATATAATTACGTATACGCACATGTATCTAATTCTGCTGAGAATTCTGCTTAGTAACACTACATTTGATCACTGAAGATATATAATAATCATATTCATGTCAAATTTGAAGTTTCAGCCTATACTTTTTTTCAATCTATACAACTGTAACGAGCACGTTAATAAGCATCATTAATCTTTAATTTTGTGACAAAATCACCTCTTTTATCCCTGTGGCTTTTTACGTAAAAACCTCAATTAATATTTCGACACGGCTCGAAGCATCTTACAGGAGCATCCGTGAAGGAGTAAGAGACTTGAAAGACCCTCAAGATGTAAAGTGCGGGTGTTGGAGTCCATTGAAGTGGACTCGAGGTTACACGCTCTTGACGGGAAGCTTGGCGAGAAAACGAACGAGAAATGAGACGAAGCAAGATGGCGGAGGAAAGAGGGAGAAAAATGTTTATTTGCCCCTGAAAACGCCTGCCGTGTGATTACCGGGGGAAAAATCTGGAAATTGGCCACTCAATGTTATCTCCGGGAAGAAGGAGTAAAGTGGTAACATTTCGTGGAAAATCCTTGCCGTGCTAGAAAGGATTAGCGGAGGTAACGAGACATTATAAATTATGGTCTGTTTTAATATGGGCTGCTGCTGTTTCGTAATTTTGAAATGTTACTTTTTTATAGCCGATCAAGCAATTTAAAAAACAGCGAATGGGAACTGAAAAATTAGTTGGGAAGAAGTTCCTGGTATGACGTCACTGCTGCGAAATGTGAATCTTCGCGATGGACAGAATTTAAGTCGAAATTCTGTAACACGTTTGGGCATTAGGACCGTAAATTATTGTAGTATTATCATTTTTTTGAGAATTCATCATCTTGTCTGAACTACATATGAATTCACACATGTAATATAGGGTTACAACAGAGATTTTGTATGGTTGTCACAACCATATACTTTCAAAATAAATACACAAACGGAGAGGAAAATTCTTTGAAAAATCTTAGGATATTCTATGATGAATTCTAAGCTTTTCCTAAACTGTTTGGTTCACCAAACTATCAACTTTTAGACAAAATTGAAAAGAACAACAAATTATTGAAATTCATCATAAAATGTGCTAACATATTTTTCGAATTTTTCGAAAATAACTTAAAGTTTTGAAAAAAATGTGTATGCTACAAGAAAATCAATGACTCGTTCGGTACCTTTCCGACTTGATTCTTGTAGCTAAAAGTTCAAGCTTTAATTTAAGCCTTGTTAGAGATTTGTAGCTTATCTGCTTCACTTTCTACGCGTGATCAAAAATTGCAAAAAACAGGTTTTTTGAGTTTTTGACCCAGTTTTTCTCGAAATCTCGACATGATGGACAATTTTTGATGCCAGATTCGTGTTCTGCGATGAAAAATCTATGATAAGTGTCTAGTCCGATGTTTGAATCAGAAATCGACTTTTGTCGACTCGTGTTATTAGTATTTGGTTTATTCTAACCTTCGTGATGACAGTGAGAGATTTTCTGCAGTACATGACAACAAATAAATACATAAAACACAACATTATAAGCAAGTCAAATAGTGCAGTGCATTATTAGAGCAAAACAGAAGAGAAAAGAGATAATGTATTATCGAAAAAAAATACATTGAAAACAGAAATAATAGAGAAGAATTTCTATTAATTCTCTCTCGCGGTGCATGCAGCGCAAAAGATAAAATGCGTTCGAAATATCTTTTTAAACGTAAAAGTAATTGAAGTATCGCAGGACAAGAGACTTAAATTGACTTATAATAAAACTATATGTGAAAACCGAATATAAAGATAAGTGTAGTTTTCCTTTTGGTCCTTTGATTAATGACACATTATAAGCATCTTAAAATTTATTTTAAATGGAATGCAGTTTGTATGCAACATAAATTGATATTAATGTATGTCAATGCTAAAAAAATCAATTTTTATAGTGAAGTTTCCGATTAAATTTGAGATTGCCTCTCATGTACCTTTGAGGTCTACAGAATGAAGAAAAAGTAAAACTGTACAATCCAACACTTCTTATGTCATTTTGAGTATCTCTAACGGATTCCAGAACGTTTTGACATATTTTCAAGAAAATCTTAACCTATTGTGTTTAGCTGAGTAAAATTTTGGGATTACTTGATGATCACTATCGTTCTGGTTTGTGATCAGCCCAATCTGATTTAGTCGGTATACCTGAATTTTATGGGAAATCCAATATTTTTTTGCGAATATACTTATGTTCAGATAATTTTATGACATTAAAGTGTACTAAAAAAAGTCAAAATATAATTTATTCGAATAATTGATTGGACACATTTAAAACTACGATCTTTGGGTCAAGATGGTTTGTACTACCTTTTATTTACCATAATTTTATCGATACGATATTAATATTCACTTTCTTCCACAAAATAATCATATGGGTCTATTAAGTCATTAAATAAGTTTTTTCCGAATTGTTGGGCTTACTGCGAAGGAGGAAAAAAACTTGATTGAATTTAATAACTACATAACCTTCTATGTGTCGAATGCTCAGGACTTTTATTTTTGTGCTTTGCAAAAATGTGAAGCTGATATTACCCCCATATTATACCAAGAGGTCAGATTGATGGTCACTCGCAAATGGATCTTGTTGTGTGACCTTCGAAGGAACCGACGAGCCAACAAATTGAACATGTGGCTGAACTTGAAAATTCCTGCTCTATACTGTTACGGACGATTCCAACTAAACAGTTTCGACCGAAAGTAAAAGTATACGTGTTATAGAACCCGATGAACATATGACTCATTAAATTCCATAACTTTGTTGCGAATATTTTTTATGATATCAACATCCATATACATGTTTCTTCCGGAAATGTTGAATTTGTAGTGCACATCATAGAAGACCTTTTCTTGCCACTTTTTAGAGAAATGATACTTAATATTCCTATATTGAGGTCGAAAGTACGAGTATACAAAACGTTTGTAATATTCACGATATCACGTATTTCAATAACAGGTAGCACGTATTTAAATAAACAAACAATAAAGTAATCTAGCTTTATTGAATAAAGACTTTCATACGATTTACAAATTTTTGTTGTAAATCTTAAACCTAGCACTACGTGTTTCAATATAAAGAAGTGCTTCATGTTTTGTGATAACTAATAATAGAACCAATTGGGAGATTAATAAAAAAGCGAGAACCAATAAATACTGTATATTTTTTAAATATTACTACCGCCAATAGCATATATCATAACATGTATTGTAAATATTATACGACATAATAAAAATACTTGCCAAATTTTGTAGTACAGGACCATTAAGTCAGATATTCTCTATACATTCAATAACCACTACATTCTATAGCCACTGAAAATGTATTTAATATTAACATAAAAATAATTTATAGCATATGTGTTGTTTTGAATAACTTCAAGAAAAATTGGTAACGCAGAAAATATGATTTTCTCGGAGCGCATAAACAAAAAAAACACACATGCACCTGTATCATTTAGTCTAATATAACATAATAAAGAGGTTATCGTTTACTGCTTGTTGTATTATTTCTTATTTTATTCTTCAAGTCGACGTAAAATAATATTTAAAAAAAATATATCAATTCTATACAAATAATATGATGTATAAGTTAGCCTGGAACTGAATCAAAATGTAATGTAACAAGTTGTTAGTTAGATTTTCAAAAACTATGAATTGTTTTATATATTTTAGTCTAATGACCTGTTATACTGAGTTTTAATATTGTGACTTATATTTGCACCCTACAGGTTTTCGTTCTTAAATACTCTTCCTTATCAAATTTGACTCACTACACTTTATTATGCTCAGATACATTCACATATTATTAAAAACATGCACAATTTATATACAACATAAAACACATTTTCTTTTTTCGTCATTTCCTGTATACATTAGTCGACGGAATTTCCTGTCACTTGTGAGAAAGTGCTACTGTAGCGCATCTATTGAGTATTTGTAGCAATTTAGACGCCTGCAGAATTATGATAGCCATTGTAATCGAATTTAGTGATCGAGTCTTGTTTAATGAGATATTGATTTATTTCATTTATTTACGAACCCTCGTTCTTTGTCGGCTGCTTTCGATTCTTTGTGTACAAAACATTATTGCAAATCTAGATACACCAAATCCACATTTTATGTCATATTCTTACACATTATCGTAATTTTACACAGTTTAGAAATCGGGAATTGCTCAATAACAGCAAATTTATGTTTTTAGAGTCGCTGATGACACACATGAGATCAGGTTTTCAAAATTCAAAATGGCGGATCCAATATGGCTGATAACATTTCTAAAATATTAACGGATTTTCTTAAAAATGGTCACTAAAGGGTTTTTGGGGTCGCTGATTGCTGATATGAAAGTTTTTTGCCGTCAAAATTTTGAAGCTGAATCATTTTGAACGCGATATTTTGCACTTCCGAATCCTCTGCGTTGAATTTTTCGGGTGTAAATTGACGATATATGACAAAAGCATTTAAAAATTTCGCGTTTTTTGGAAATATATGATGTGAAATAACACTACCAAACTTGGAAACTGAGCAACCATCTTTTTCAGTTGATTTTTAAGGTTGATGCCATGAGGTTAATAACAAATTAAAATCGGTTGAAAGAGTCCATACATTTTTTATCTTCAAACTGTCAAAATTTAAAAGTTCCATGCCCGGAAGGCTAATTAGCCTGGTACTCAATCAAAATGTCACCTAAAAAGATGTCAACGAATTTTTGAAAAGCTTTATTAATAGCTTTATGCATTAATAATAAAACGTTCAATTTGGCAAATTACATAAAGTTAGTGGTTATTTGATAATAGTGTTCTGGTGCATGTAATTAATATCCTTAGAAGATTTATTTTAAAGGTATAATCCAGGAGGTAATTGGTATCGAGAGTAATTGAGCATTAAGTCAGAAAATTGTCGGAAAAAAAAGGAAATGAAAATATTGTATTGATTACTGCCTGCCAAAAATTAAGACTACAAGTTATTAATAAACCAACAAAGTTTCATTTTAATCGATCTAATAATAATGGAGAATAAGGTAAGAAACGTAATAAAAATAAATGAGAAACTTCACTTAATCTCAGGCTGACGCAAGATTGTAAAGTTTCTCAGCCTCGATTACATTTTCGCTAACAAGAAATTACATTTTAAATCTCAATGAGAGAAAGTTGCACCTTTGCTGCTCTTGAAGAAGCACGCGAAGCCTTCAAAATTATTCCGCTTACGATGTGACAATCGCCAAAAAAATATTCTCCACCAAAGTTTGAAATTTCACTTTGATAAAAAGTGTACCTGCCATTCAATTTAACGAAGCGCATTACAATTTTTACAATCGTCGGCTTCTATCGTTGCATATCATTTTTATAACGGAACATTTTTCCTTGCGGATATCAAGTTGCTCATTTTGGGTTAAGGCCGCGATGCGAGTTTCTCACGAACGGTACGTGGAAGTTGATTTTACGCAGTAATCGAAGGACGTGCGCTTTCCATCATCCCGTCGATAAAACACTTGTCGAGACTGTCATTAATGACTCAGAAAAGAAAAAGACAGTTACTGGTTAAGGAAGACATCGAATTCTTCCCCGGAAAATTCTTAATCACTTATAATACGATCCCGACATCGACCTCTCGTGGCTAAATCTAATTTTACTAAAAATATTATGTAAATTAAATTCTCGTGTGAGAAAGTTTCAGGTTGACCTATTTTGCACCGAAAAGTTTGCATTTGAGTTTGAAATATGTATTAAATGTATAGGAAACATTGTGTATGTTTTCCTATGCGGCGGCGAAGACTACGATAAAGTCTACAATTTATTAATTGGAGATTCTTACACAATTTTATTACTTAGGAACGTAAAGCCTCTCTTTCATTTTTTTTGTCTAGTAGCGTGTAATGTATTTATCCTTAACAAGTACAGAGTCTGATTATTTCTGTATTTTCACTAATTAATTTTGCATCTAACATAGATATCATGGAATTAGTTGAGTTGATAACCGAAGAGAATTTTACTAACTTTCAAAGGAATATTGACTGAAACGTAATTTCTTATGATTTTATAACTCGACAGTAACGAATAACGAGTATATAATGTTAATTCTAACGATTGCGAACAGTTAGGAAATAAGCTTTCTATGAAAAAATTCTTATGTGTACTGGTTGAAAGTTCTGTTAGGAAAATTGTAT
Organism: Trichopria drosophilae; assembly: GCA_030407085.1. Taxonomy (NCBI): domain Eukaryota; kingdom Metazoa; phylum Arthropoda; class Insecta; order Hymenoptera; family Diapriidae; genus Trichopria; species Trichopria drosophilae. The sequence continues at coordinate 171,797,924 of CM059582.1, read as the reverse complement.
GCATATCCTTCTGACCTAAAGACTATTTCATTCTTTGCTCATGAAATTTGCAAAATATTATCTGTAAATGCCGCAGACCCTAAGTATCGTTTTTAATGAATTAACAATATTATTTAATTTTTAATTTTGCTGTTTTTAAGCGTTATTTTTTAATCTTGTGTCTGGTTTTGAAAAATTGATTTATTGCTTTCTGTTTACTTTTTACACGTTTTTGTATTCCGTATATGTAGGAGTACTATACAACATTTTGATTGCGTGAATGATCAAGTGCATAGCGATATAAGAAATCATGAAAAATAATCCTATTTGATTTAAAAAGCAATCTGAAATGAAAAATATAGTCTGAAAAAATTGTTTAAGAAATGGTGTCTTTTAATTTGGAATATGCTTAATAAAATTGGAGTATTACAGGTTTTTGTAATTTTTACTCTCCCTTACTTGCGTATAACGATTTGTTGGAACTCTGTAATTTATACAATTGTTATCAATAAGATTCTTTGTTGAAGTAAGAAGTAAGTATAGTGTTCGTTCATCGTACTTAACAAGAAAATAATAATCAATTACTAAGCCTTATGAAAGAAAAGATATTAATTGCATTTATTTCTAACATTTGTACCCTTGAAGTTAGAAACTTGGGATAGATCCCGGCGCATCGAATATCTAAAAAGTTTGGTCTTTATTTTTTTCATAAATCAGTAATGATCCAAAAAATTAAGTAAAAAATTCCATCTTTGACAAAAAGTGTATCTTCACTGTAGAATTAAGAGTTTTCTGCAAATTTTCGTTGGATACATTTTTTGTCAAAGATGGAATTTTTACAAAGATGGAATTGACGAGTTTCTGACTTCAAGGGTACATATGTTAGAAAAAAAAAAACAGAAAAAAATGTACAGTTAACATCTTTTCGTTCAGCATAAGACTTTACAATGATGAAATAAGTATATTTTAAAGGTTCATTCTATCAAATGGTACTACTGAAAAAATTGTTATTACAGAACGAATAAAAATACACTTCTGGAATTTTCTTAAGGAATAAATGCCGTCTTCCTTTATGTATATATATTGACATTTTGGTGGTAAATTCTAAAGGTTGATAAGCATCTTAGAGATACATTTGCGATACCTCTACATTATCTCTGCTTTCATAAAAAGTTAGCGGGATCGTGCGATAATATAAGAATACTATAAAATGCGGTAATTTCTAAGCAATTGTAAAACATTGCTAAATTATGCAAATGTCACTCCAACGAAAATCATACCAGGATATAAAAAATCAATAATGACATTTTGAAATGACCATATCCATAAAATCGAACATTGCGTCTTATTATTTCGACTCCCGCCTCTTGCCTGAGGATTACAGCTTGGAAGCTGATCGCTAAGATAGCACGTTTGTTTTGGCAACAGGCAACTATGATTAAATATGAGTTTATATTATAAGACGACCGTTTTCTTCATCATGTGATTATGAAAGTCTTCGGTATTAATGATGAAGTTACCTTTTGATGACAATGTGTAGTTGGCTGTTGAAGTCAGGGTAAACGAATTGTGACATGGAATAGAGGATATAGCAAGAGTTTGGAGCTAACTGAACACTTTCAAAACAGGCAAATGTCGGATGAAGATTTACATGGTCAATGACTATGCGGATGACCACACGTAGATTTCGTACATTCTCCAAGTGGCCATTCTTGACATCTCGATTAAAATCATCACATCGCAGAAAATGTCCACATGGTTGAAAGTTCAACGTGGTCAAATATCTCCACGTAATATGTTTTTATGTGCATATATATGACAGAATTCTTCAGTAGTAGCTTCAAACTAAGATGGCACATTATATAATAACACATTGGCGTTCATCAGCGATATTCGTACCATTGGGACAAAATCATATACGAGTTCAGTTTTTAACCATTTCGCCATCTATCGTCACATGATCATTACTGTATGGCAAAACATGTCGCATGGAGATTATTAATCACATGTAAAATTCGATATTTTAACTATCTGAGCACTTTTGACTATGTGGAGGTATTGACCAAGAATGGTCACGTATAAAATGTTCGAAATTAACATGGATTCATCCACATGGTCATTGACTATGTAAATATTCATCTGAAATTTTTAATGGGGAATCAATAACAAGAAATAGATAAATCTAAGTGATAAGTAGAAATGTCCTATTAATGACGATAATTGATAAATACAAAAGTATAAGATCCCTTATGAAACCTCGAGTGAGCCGCCTCAAAACTGAAGGTTCATTCGAGTCCCACGCATAAGCAAAAATCAAACAAAATCAGGCAAATGTCAAGAAAGTGAACACTTTGAACAAAGCATAATTCTCAAGTCACCGGAAGTTTTAAAAATTTGCAAAAGCAAGTGTGTTGAACAGGCATAAACGAAAAGTCACTAGTGCATATTTACTTGTTAGAGTGACAAGAATTTTTTGCAATTTTCCAAAGTTGTTTGCGACATTTTTTCTAACTGTGAGTGCGAATGCAATGTCGAAAGAATCAATTCCCTCTTTAGAATCAATTAATTTATGGCGATTGTTTCAGCATATTTATATGTTCTACTGATTAGACTTCAGACTGTCTGCTTTCATTGTTTAACTTGTTAAACTGATTACAATGATTCTAGAAGAAGATTGTGTTTTTCTAGAGTCCTCCCTATAAAACCTACCTACCTGTGCCGTTTATGTTATTGTAACTTCCTTTTAATGCATTAAAAATTAGCTATATTCTTTTATAATCTTAGTAGATCACATTTATTGTTATTGTTTACATTCTTTAATCAGTTCAGTGTAGCTGAGAAATCTTTCACGTCATTTATCAAAGTGCTGTTACATAAATGTAAACATTTTTTTCAGTGAACCTACAAGAACTAAATGAGGATTGATAAGGGTGATAATAGGTCCACAGGCGGTCATTCAAAAAGACAAAAACCTAGATTTTCTTAACATACCAGTAATCGATAAGATCCTAGAAAAATTAATGAATTGATTTTGAACGCCGAATTTCAATTATGGAACATTTTACGGGCTTCGGCATAACAGTTAGGTCATGACTTTCTATATTGAGTTGGTTTATACCCAAAAAGTTCGGACAAGACAATTTGTTCAAAACTGCACTTGATTATACTTCATTACTTATTGTTCATGAACTTTTAGCTAACAACAATATTAATACTACTCTACTCTCTTAATCTGAACCAGCATATATACACTAATTAGCAGTCGGTTTGGCGATGCTGATTAAGAATTAGTTAGATATAGGGGATAAGGACTTTTTATTTTCTAGAAAATAGGAAGCCATCATTTTGTATGAGTTGAGCCCTAGTCCAATGATCGAGTCCCAAACTTTTTAGTATTTTGTAAATTTTATAAGGGACTACGAATACTTTCAACGTTATTACGTATAGTAATTTAACAGATCTAAATATTCCCATTATGATCTTTTAAACTTTTCAAAAAATGTTGGTATCGTTAATATAGTAAAATAGTCATACAAAATAGAAACTTGTTGTCTTCTTCTTTGTTTGATGTAATATCAGTGTTAATCAATTACTCTGGTATTGTGTTCAAGACATAAAACTGATCTATATTATATAATTCTTGATACATCGATCTCAACGAAAGACTTTTTACTTTAAATGGGTAATGATTTTCGGAGCAGAATTTATTCCATCGAAATACAAACCAGAGTAAATTCACGAGTTTTGGGTCGCTCCTCTGAATTTCGAATGCGAATATAAATTATGCGCTCGTTCGTTGACTCGGGTCGAAAAGTATGTTGATCCTTAGTGGTCATGCGTGAGAATCTATCGTTCAGAGTCCATCTTAGTCTCGCTTTCTAATTAGGCGCGTAGGATGTAGGAATTTATCGAGATAGCAACAAAGGACTTTATAAAGACCGTCAGATTATTGCATTGATCATTTAAGCGGTAATATCTGGTCTCTTCAGATAAATAAAAATAATTATCGTAAATAAATACGAGGAACTTAATTATACATTTTATATAAATTCAGTGACATATAACATCGTTTAAGTGTCTTAAGTAATTAAAAGATCTGGTATTTTTAATGGGAATATTTTTGTTTCTTATATTTCTAATATTAGCTTGGTTGGAAGAACATGGCAGTCGAAACGTTCCAGGTTCGAGTCCCAGTGCATCGAATCTCTTGATTTCATTCCTAATTTTGATCAAAAATCCAAAAATTATGAAAAAAATCTAAAAAATTGTCCATGATTCATCACACAGACAGAAATAAAATAGTTAATGGAACCAGTGTTTAATAGTGAAACGCTAATATAATACAAAAAGTAGTTAAATTAACGATTTCCATAGAAAATAGAACAATAAAATTGTTCCATTTACTATTTCCGGGTACTTAAATGATTCGCTATACATAACGTAAAATATAACTTTTCGTATTGTAAATTCTACTATTTACATATGTTAAACTTGTTGGTACCATTTCTTCATGGTTTCATTAACCCCTTTTCGCTTTGTGCATTGTTAATTTTACAATTAACTATTATAACAACAATTTTAATTGATTATTGTTACCTACACAATATTCCAGATTACGATTAAATATTATGTATGCATTAGTCACGTGTGTCAATTATTTGATTAATGTAAAAATTAAATGCAATTTTGTACGCATGTAACGCCTTCGGACTTGGTCGCTGTCTGTGGCAAGGCTAATTTTAAATAAACAAATGTCCTAGGGCAGATTTTTTTTGAAAATTGCAATAAAATTAAAATGGCGTATATGAATTATTTGCCACTATGGCAATTTATGTCTCATCCAACTTTGAAATATTTCACTTCGTGCATAAACGAGGAGCAAGAGAACGTCGCTATTAGCCCGAAAGTTTCATCGCCAAGTACTGAAAGTATATAGGAACGGTTGACGCGATGCATTCCAGCGCGAAAGCTCACGACAGATAGAGGAAGGTCGTTTCGCCGCGGATGCTAGAAAAGTTCACAGTTCAACATAACTCGTCGTAAGTCTGGCTGGCTTTGGCGTTTAATTACAACTGACGCCAAGATGATTCAGGTACGTGTCCACAGATTCTCGATTGCGCCAGACTTCCAAGGCCACCAATGAGACGCTCAATATAGCTTCGTTGAGGTGACACTCGATTTTGCGAATATTATGAACTCTATGTTTCAACTTCAATATTGTAACACGAAATATATCAGGTTTCCTGATTGTAGCAACTAGTTAATGATTATTACTTTTTAAATAGAGTCGATTTTGTCCGCAGTAAGGGCTGGTGCATGTTCTAAAATCCTTTAAATGAAGTTTCATTTTAGAACCATTTATTCTATAATACGCTGTTAATCGGATTCCACCGCTTTCAAGAATGATTCTGCACATGGTGTATATGTTCAATATAATACATACTCCACCCTAAGGTAAAGGCACAAAGTTCAGTTAAAAATGGCAGCTCTGACTGTGTCATGCAGTGATTTTCGACACGGTTTCTAATATTATTTTTTTGCTGATAGTGAACAAAGCAGCGAACATTTCACCGTTACAAAAGTGAATAGTCGATTAAAAATCACTTTATTGCAGTGAAATCTCTGAAAACAGTTAAACTGAACATTTCACTATTACAATTTTAGAGCGCAGAAGATGTAAATCAATTTAAAACAGAGTAGGCATTCTCAGAGTCTATTCAAGAAGAATATTTTCTTGATGATAATAGTTTATAAAATAAGGTGTGATGTTTATGACGTGAGAGTTACAGATTAAAAAAATTAAAATGCTTTTTCAGACAAGTCGGTTTCAAATATAAAACATTCAGGAATTATAATGCTTACAAATTGACAAGAAAATTGGTTTCCGTGCGTGTGAGCAAGTATAATTTATTGATCGATTTTTTAATTAATCAAATATGGAGTAGCTCAATCACGGGTTGGAATGTAGGTCAATGTTTCACCCAGACGACTATATGCAAATTCGCAAAATATTGTATCCCATATTTATAACTGAATGCACCGTTATATAATAGAATGAAATAGATCGGCTAATAGCTTACGTAATAATTCAACTAATGTATGACCAGGTCTTCAAATAACTTGCTGTAGTGAATCTGCACAAGGAAAAACACGCATAAAATATGTGATGTAAACTTAGCTGAAATTACAAATTAACTTGAGAAGAGGGAAGCGGGGTAATTCCAACACAGTTAAAAATATCATGAAATTTAATGTACATTTAATCTACAGTACATTAAGTTTTCTAATGGTTATATCTATGTATTATGTATATACGGATTATACATTGTGATGAATTTATGTACATGTGCTGGAAGTTTTTGGAAGCATTTTTCCAGTGTATCTATTTAAGAAAATTGGTTTTTACGATAGAAAAAGGGAAATAAATGGACCGTTTGCATTTCCAAAGCATTTCCAGTATTTGTTTACAAGATACCTTGCATGAAAAGAACGAGCAGGTTGGGAAACCTAACTAATTAGTTTTCGCAACCAACTGGCTTAGTGAGATGAGAGCTAGCAAATAAATTGGTTAGAAGGACAAATTTAACCAATTTATTGGTTCTCCCATCCATTTAAATAGTTTCCCTATCAATGTATTGGTTCTCACAACTAACAATTACCAACCAATTCGCAGTGGGTTTTCTTAACCAATCGGTTCTTTCCGTGTATAGTGATTCCATACTTATCTTTCTACGTTTGTTTTTTAGATGCGCAGAGAGAAATTTCTGTAGTATTTCCATATACAAAGTTTTGAATCATAGGTTTAAACGATGCTTTTGTGTCACGGCGTTGACTAAAATGCATGAAACCACGATGTTTAAGAAAACCCTAAGCTGTTAGAGGACAAGAAAGCTGTAAAATAAAAACATCACGCACACCATGATGTAAAAGTTATTGTTATATATTGTTCTTTACGGAAAGAACGAGTTAAATGGAAAAATCAACTTATTGGTTGCCTCGATCAGCTGTCTTAGTGCGCTGAGATCTATCTAATAGATTGGTTGGGAGGGCCAATTTAACAAATTTATTGGTTCTCCCAACTAATAAAATAGTTTCCCTACCAACTTGTCGGTTCTTCTAATCACCAATTTCAATTAATTCACAGTTATTTTTCCTAACCAACTCTTTTTTTTCGTATCCACATGCAGATCCAACCCTTAAACTCTACATGTGTGATAAGCAGAGTCCAGACCATTTTTAATTATATTTTTAAATGTTCTCGCCGAAAATGGACCCCTCAGTTACTGCTTGGACACAAGTTGCAGAATCTATTATGGCCCTTAGAGAATCACTGATCGCGATGGAGAATATGCATCCATTATTTAAAATAATTTCAAAACTAGTATGGGCTTATGGTATCCAGCTATGAGGAAATGTAGCCAACTCCAATGACGAGATACTACAATGTTTCCAATGAAAAGTTTTGAGAATGATTATTGACGTGCCATGGTTTATCTTTATAGATACTGTACACCGCAACTTGCATGTACTGAGTGTCAAAGAAAAAATTCAGGAATACTGAAAAATGATGGTGTTAGATTAAAAGAGCACCCAATTATTCTCATAGCTAACTTAATGAAATCACCAGAAGTTAGGAGACAAAAGAGAAAACCACCCGATTTTGTACATTAACAAAAACAAAATTTTGTTTAATTGTGTTCTACATTCTCGGTATCATAACATTTCTTAATTTAATGAAATAACATTTTTTGGTAGGGTTTTTTATTGACGAACAATAATCAAATTAGGAAAAGGAGAGAGCTTGTGACCTACCACGATGTTAACTTCCCCCTAAATACAAGAGAAAACAACTCCTAATACAAGGGATAAAAGGAAACAAAATCCCTTTGATAGGAAAAAGGACGAGGATTGCGAGGTTCTCCTCATGATGATGACTCCATCACACTCCAATACAAGTAAAATTCCTCATACGGTAGAGAAAAGGAGTCCTTTTCTCGCATATCGAAAAACTATACAGTAGGAAACTATTTAATTGAATGGGAGAACTAATAAACTATTTAAATTTGTTAGGGGAGATATGCTTGACACCTAACATGATTAATCATGATCATTCATGATTACGATATTCCATCAAAGCGTTTTCCATTTCAATATGTGTGATCTCCAACTTTTGGCAATATTTTGGAAGAACGGACTTTTTTTATATCGCTTCATAGGCAAATTTTAGCGTTATCATCTGAAATAGGAGACTTCAAATTTTCTAAAATGGTATGGTAGGAATTGTTTCTAGACTAATTGAATTAAAAGTTACATCATGGAAAGTTGAGAAAAAATATTGGCTTTCCTGTCTTTAAAGGGTTAATCAATTATTGATTTTGAATTTGTTATAAGTATTAACCACTGGATACATTCCTTCCATTTTCAAATTATTCGACATGCAATATTACTGAATATCACTTATAAGACAGATTGTAATATACATGACATGTTAATAAAGAAATCTACATGTAGAAGAGTGTGGAATTCTTTATTCCTAAGCACACAAAAATAATAGAACGAGAATCGGCAGGAATTTTTTGTGAAAATAAATTTTTGGTATCAGGACACAAATCGTGCTTAGAATTATATTTAGAAAAGTTCACAGTTCGAAACAAGTTGTTGACTTGTAAGTCTCGCAGGCTCCGGCGTTTAATTACAACAAGCACAAAGATGTTTTCAGGTACACGTCCACGGTTTCTCAATTACGCGCAGACATTCAAGGCCTTCGAGGCTTCGAGGATACATACTTTATTCCCGACTCTAATTCCTATTTCTCCGCCTCAATCTACCGTGCGTGTTTATATATACGTATACCTCGGCGCCTCCGTATCGAGGCGTTCTTCGCCCTATAGGCTACCTGCTGAATGCACGCACGAAACCAATAAACTGCAGGCAACTCAACCGACGAGTGCGCTCTTTCAAGGTTCCCTCTTCAAAATTACAAAGAATTAGCAAATATGCGAACAGGTACTATGCGATCTAGTAATTATGCCAATACATAACAACAGCTTCGATATGTTTTGAAAATGAAAAACAATATATTATGCATCAATTGCGAAATTTTTTGTTTTCCAGTAGAGTAGCTATCACAATTATAAAATATCAATGTTTCCTATGTAATACAGGAGAGTGGTATATCGACGATCTAAATAGTAAAAAATACCTATGCTGATGCTTAATATCATTTTTCTTGCTAAATTTAGAGTTTTTCAGTATGCAGGAAAATTGCCTATTTTCTTTGCTCGTTGGTGAGGTTTATTGACGTGATTCTGGGAGATTCAGAAAGTAAAGACAATTTCAAAAAAGATGTCCCTAATCGACCCCTATTTTTTGGCAGTTGCAAGAAGCAACGAAGTTTCAAGTTCTTACGATAATTTGTACCTAAAACGAGATGTTTTTTAATTTTACTTTATCAGATACAGTTCAATGTTTTGCATTACACGTTCTTTTCTCGAATTCACATGTGACTGCACAAAGAGATGATATCAATTTCATTGCTTTCTGCAAAATCGCCGATTTCTTGTATCTTTTCTCTTGAATGTTCGTGCTATTTTTAGAATAAACCTTTAATTGTTTTCGTAAATCATTATTAATAATACTTTAGATCTTAAAAACACGTTATAAATAATTACGATGCAAAAGGAATGCAAATGAGTTTCGAAGCACCAATAGGACGGACCACTCTAATTTTCTTATGACGGGTCGTCCTTCAGTCACAATAACGGAGGTTACATAACTTTAATTGCGGATGTTCAAATCAAGGCTATAACTAATTAAACAAACATATCTTTCGATTTTCCACAAACAAAAGAGCACTACTAATTGATGTCTCGTGAACTCCGATATGAATTCAATGTAAACATTTTGACAGCGTTCCAGTCACATTATTTTTAATTCAGACGGCAGCGCCATCTATGCGTAACACTAGGAAGTCATTATCGCACCATTATGTAATGGACCACTTTTCTATACGTATACTTGTTTTGACACACCTACGCATATTACACCAGTAAGGCTTTGCAGCTTATAAAGGTATAATTTTAATGTAGGTTTATTGATAAATTGGTTGCCCCAACTAAGCGACTTAGTGCTCTGACAATGAAATCTTGAAGATAAATTAGTTGGGACGGCTATTTGCAGTTGGTTGGATTTGAAATGGTTGAGGTAACTATTTTATTGGTAGCGTATATTGCGCTTAGTTAGTTGAAGTAACTACTTTTATTTTGTTATTAGTCCTGATTTACCTCACTGTTGGTCTAGAGTATCTTTCTAAAAATTGATAAGTTATAAAATAGTTATTATTTTTTGAAAATGCCTCATAATATTATTATTTCTTTAAATAACTTTAAAATAAATGAAATTATATTATAACATTTTTTCGGAAAACCTACCTTGCGAAATTGTATAAATAATCTAAATCCCATAAGATTTCTGTGTACTCTTGTACGCCAATAAAACGCCACCTTGTTACATGACAGTTTAACGTCTAATGCACTACTTTTCGTGTAGATTGTTCAGGCCTTAGTTTTCGGTGTCCAGGTATACTACATATCGCCAGTTTTTCTTTTTCCCATTTCTTCGAATATAATTTCCTCCATTGTATATTTGGTCTTGTTATTAGAAAAAATAACCTGCAATCTGTTTCCATTAAAAATATTTTTTACCCTTCGGCCGTAAAACTCGATTTCTCGGCCTTGGGCGAAACCTTCGGCCCCGAATTATCGAGTCCTACGACAATCGGATCAAGAAATACATTATTGATCACGGGCAAAATATCGATCTCCGACGAGTGTGATTGTGACCCTCACTTCGCTCGGGCGACAAACTTCACAATCGTCGAAGATCGATAATTGCGCCCTTGGCATATAATGTACTATTTTCACAAAGAATTGATTTGCAATGCGTGAACTTATTATATAAATAATAAATTTCAAGAAATATAAATGTTTTTTTATGTAAGAAAATGATTTTTTATAATGGGTGCTTTCATGATTATTTGCCAATCCTGAATCTTTTTCCATAGAAGATTTCTGTGGCCAGCTTTTAGCAATAATTCTTTTAAAGATTCATAACACCATCATCGCATCATTGTTTATTTCTTCAGAAAATAAATTTAAAATTAAAATTTGAAAAAATTCATTAATAAATCTGACATTAACGAATTTGGTAATAGATTGAATATTAATTACCTTTAAGCTATAGGACTAGCTAATTATAGTTATAAGATTTTAGAACTAACGGGACTGCTGTATTTATGAAATAACGATTTATGTAGAAAAACTGTGCACAATTGTGCTGCAGACACAGCGAACAAAGGCGAACAAAGGCGAACAAAGGCATGTCGACTGTAAAGTTCACTTTTCGCGTATGCGCTGAGCTATCTAACAGTTAGGATACTAAATAAATTGGTTACTTTAACAAGTTGTGTTTGGTATACCAAGTGCGTGGTATAACTATCTGTAAATAGCAGAGGAACTAAGCCCAATTTCGTTCATTACTTTTACGAACAAAGTAAATAGTTGTAATAACCAATTATTATCCGACCAATTCGAAGCTGGGTGTTCTAACTAAGTCCTTTTTTCCATGTGCACGAAAATATTCGCAAAAAAGGAATAGGAGAGGGGGCCTGCTATTGCAGACCTAGAGGTCGAAAGATCACCGGTCGCTGACGGCTATTTTAATTGGATGCGCATACTGATATAGATTATTCGCACCCGCAACTTTCTCCCTAGGCCACGAAAGTGAGAATAGCGCCCGAAGTGTAAAATAATCATTATGAAACTAGTAATATATTAGTTATAGGTACATGTATAATTTATTAGTGTGGCATTAGTACATTACCTAATAGGAATGAAAAGTATACCTTTATGCTCGACCAGGGCCAACTAGAACGACATGCCGAAGGCATCGAGTCGTGCGTATAATTCCTGATCGTGTAAGTTCACACCGATGTTAGACTTTTATTTTTTTTGCTTGGACGTATAATGATATTGCGTAAAATATCGATGCCTCAGTATGTGCCTAAAGGATAACTTTAGGCCAGATCATTCACTTTACCAATTTCGAATTGTGGTGTCTCATTTATATAATATATTCTGTTTACGATACTCGAAAAAAAAGGTCCAAGTGCCAGGAACTAATTTCTCAAGTCCATCGTTTCTCCATTAAAGGTAACAATAAACCAATTTGTCCTCCAATATAGTCAACATTAATTTCCTGGGGGCTCAATTTGTTATCAATTCCTGGAAGTTTGCGGACAGACATTCGGATTTTGGCTTCATTTCTATTCCAAAATGACAACTTCGCTTAACCCACCTTTTAACTTCTATTGGGCGTCAAGTTAATATAAAGGAAGAGGGGGAGGGGATACAACTTTATGCGTTTCATCTTCATTGTTAGATATAAATTACTTTATAAATCGCCATAACTCAGTATTTCATTCGCATATAGTGTATATCCTACAGATGTACCAAGCAACTGTCGACCAGTTAGATACAATTGCCATTTCTGATTGTTTTCAACCATTTTCAAAGCGTGTTTTTGACCCTAGCTATAAAGGCTAACTACCTAAATTCCATACTTGGGGCTGATTCTTTTACTTTGATCTCAGGATACTTGTTTGGAGTCACATTGTTTCTTTTTCTTCTTCAACCCCGATTAGAACAGTCAATTTAGGAAGATTTTATGCGATGGTAAAAGAACATTTTCCTAGCACAGATAAGTCAACGATTTTCAAACATCACCATAAGATGGTAACTCTGCCCTTAGTGGATCTACAGTTTTATAAGGACCTTAGTCTACATAATTGCTGAGTCCTCATAGGAGTTTCACCATCAGAAACCGTAGTCGTCCAAGAAAGGAAGGTTTATTTTTAGATCGATTTCGCATTATGGCCATTATTGATGTTTGGTGTCAATTCAGGTTGTTACTCTGGCTCTTCAAATACTTCTTCCTCATTCAAGATAAGCTGTATTTATAACCTGACACTTTCTTATATCCCCCCAGTTCAGGTTTTAAGTCGTTTCATAGGGTTTACGTTTTAAAATTAAACATTCAGCACGTGATCAGGAGCATCTTCTCTTCTGTACGTGCATGATCAAACTTCTTTTAATCAGAATTGGTCCAGTTTGGTTTTTAAATGTCCATGTTTAGTTAGGAATAGTGTGGTGTAGTGATTGATTGTAATGTTACAACAAAGTCTATGCTTTATCTAGAAGATATTTCATGCGCCGGTGGACGCTTCAGCGAGGCTGGAACTCATCAACAATTAGTAAGAAGTATATGCCATAGCATTGCCATTGCAAATATTTTCCAATTTGTATTCAAGAAAACGTTCAAAATAGCCGACACCGATAGGAAGTACTCAAGAGCCGTACATTTGGTTGTTAAAATTTCTGAATTTTGTAACGAACAATAAAAGTGAATATAATAATGGCATTAACAGCTATTTGAATTCGAGACCTACAGAAAATCGAATTTAAGAGGGGAGCTTGTTAATCATTTAATCATCGAGTTTCCTTATTTGATTTGATTGAAAAGCGACGTTTTCGGAGGTCCACCTATTGTTAAAATGGATATTAATAATCTTAACATTATTCGCATTAACATTGAATACTGAAAAGTATAATACAGTAGAGATGCTCACTTCCTTTTCTTCTAGCGTTACTTAAATCTTGTCAGTTACATTCAATCAGAAGAAAGTGTTGTTCTTTTTATATCTTGAGCGGGACCGATGTGTATTACCTGTGATGCCTTCAATCAAGCGCAAAGTGGAGAACGCATCAGCCAGAATTGATCGAATAATAGCTGATGGGTATAGAGAAGGCTCGAGGCGAAATGCGTAACTCCGTAAGTGAGGGAGAATAACACTGAATAAAAAGGGGCATAAGAGAGGTAGCGTGGTTGGAACCTCTCGGGGCTTCACTCGGCGTATCCACTCGTGTGGCGCGAATCAAAGGAGGAATCGGGTCGCCACAGTTGCCGCCGTCCTATCGGTAGCAACAGCATCGGTGGTGGTAAAATGCAGCAATACGCGACGCGAGCTTAGGCTGCGGGAAAGCAGCCCTCGGGCTTTTATGAATGCGCAATCTTTGACGCACGTATGCCGCTAGCTGCAGGCGCTTATAAATAAGGGACTTAAAGAAGAAAGATAGAGGGAGAAAGGCACCGAGACAAAGAATTGGAAAAAGGGAGATAGAAATACACGAGAAGGGCAAGGTTGAAAAGGAGAAACAGAATCGGAACGGAGAGAGACTTTGAAACAGAGAGAGACAAAGATCCAGTGGGAAAAAAAGAAGGGAAAGAGGTATGTATACATACGTAGTGAGTGGATTCAATTATTCTGCGATTACAACGCGACCGACCGCTTGACCAGGCTTCTATACGTGCTCTCTCTCCTAGGTCCGTTCCTTATACTGGACGCGTTACAAGCGCGAGCAAGCTGTTGGCGTTGCACACAGAATCCATCTACCACTACACGCGTCTTTCGCGAGTTGCCTTTTATTCGATACATTCGGATTGTTTCCTTCTTCATTCCGATATGTTGTGCGACTTGATTATTTCTTGATAGTATTGAGGAGACCACCATGATGAAGTTTCGATCTTATTTACATTTCTGTGAAATTAAATATTTTCGTAAAGAATGGCCGCAATATGCAATCAATCTTCTGGAGACTTGCACTGGGCAAGTGTACCTTTAGAAGGTACAGTTCATAAACAATGTAAAAGATATTTCAAGTCTCACGTTGGTAGGTGGTCATGGTTTTATATATCGGCTAAATGTCTTCCCACATCAAACTTGAATGTTTCTTTTTTTACAGGCGCGGGAAACCAATTCGGCATCCAATATGGAGTCCTCCCTGACACTTACCTGTTTTTCGCTGTATCTTTTTTGCGCTGACGAACTACACCGTATAGTGGCGTGACGAGCGACTCGTGCCTCCCGCCATAATGCTGAATTTCCCCTTCATCTTAGATCCGGATTTATAGTCGTGAGTTGCAGAACTTACGCACGTTCTCAGATCTATGGGAGCAGAGCAGCAGCTTGTGCAAGTCCGTAAACATTAGCTCAGGGACGAGCTCAGGCTCTCAGCTTGACTTCTCAGGTAAGTGTTCAAGCTCTTCGCAGATCGCTTTGCTTCCAGGATCATCGATACCCTTGACGAAGTCCCCGTGTTCCGCGACGTGATTTTCCGTCGTTCAGGTGTTCCGCAAAATGGCGAAGAGCTTGGGCACTTGCCTGAGTAATCACGCTCGGAGCCTGAGCTCGTCCCTGAGCTAATGCTTACGGACTTGCACAAGCTGCTGCTCTGATCCTATAGATCTGAGAATGTGCGTAATTTGCCGCTTAAGCTGCAACTCACGACTATGAATCCGGCCTTAGATCAGCAATAAGGGCGGTTTGTGATAAAGAAATATTCCAGAGGGGGTAAGGGAATAGAGCTTCACGGGTCTTCGAAATACTTTAACAGGTCTTAGGAGTGAGAGGGCACACGATGCTGGGGCGACATCAAACAAATTGCTTCATCCTTTCGAAACTTGCTGCAAAACAGGTGACACTAAGTTTTCGTAGATAGGCAGTACCAGCCTCTTTGCATACGTCCTTTTAAATAGTGAAATACAAATGAAATAGGCGTAGTTTTCTTCGCGTTCCAAGGACAATAGATGGAGATTTGTATGATATTATTTACGAATGCAGTTAAGCCGAGTATCTATATAATTCAAAACAATATCTGTGCACTTTTCCTAATATTTTTTTCCATGGTACACTTTTGCACGTCTTTTGCCATTGTGATTACTACATTCCTTTTATTGTTTTGTTATGTTAACGGTCTCTTAAAGAACAAGATGGAGAACTGCCGAAAAGCAACGACAGTTTATTATATTCTACAAGCTATTATGTATGATTTCGAAATAGTCATCAATAATCACACAAATCTATTTTAGGGTATCCAAGCCAAAAGATAAAGCCCTTACATACAATTCTCAGATTAATAATATGAACGATCCTTAAATGGATCATAGTACATAGCATGTCTGTGGTGGCACCATAGTCATTGGCAACGCTACTATTTGACTTTTGATTAACTTTGACGTGTTTTTTGTTCCGGTCGAGTTGCATGGTGCCATTCCAAAGCTGGTTGGCTGGTTTGAATTTCAAATCATAAAGCCAAATCTCATAGGCAGTTATGTGTTTTATAAATGTACGACTGCAACCAGTTGGTTCTAACACGTAGTCAGGCAGTTTTTCGGTGTTGGGGTTTTAAAGCACATTCAGATTTTTCAGAACTAGTGAAGTGGAACCATTTGAACATTCAAATGATTAAATGTCCATTTCTCTCATCAAATGTCATTTCTCGCAACTGCGACACTGTCTCTTTTACTGCAATTGGCCTAGAACACCTTTCTCATATACCAATTTCAAAAGTTTTTTTTTAATTGAGCTTTTGAAGCAGGTTTAGTGGCTTCCTCAGCATAAGAAAAATTTACAAGCGTTGAGATATGGTACAGTGTGATATGATTTCTTATAGCTTAAGGTTACATTCTTTTAGAAACCTACGCAGTAGTGAACTAGCCCCACTGGTAGGTTGTACAATGATGGATTCTAAACTTAAAGGTAACATATAATTAAGGCGTTTTAGTCTGTTAATTAGTCTTTTTCTTTGATCGTTGTAAAGGGGACAGATCCATATTATGTGATTTGCATCTTGACAATCATTGTTACATTGGCACTTCGGGTTATTTATGATTCCTAATCGGGCTAAAGAGGCACCAATTTTAAAAGTTCAAAGCCTCCTCTTTTATAGGACGACGTTAGAATAGAATCATGAAGCGATATAAAAAAGTTATATTCTTCTAAAATATTGCCAAAATATTTGTGTGTTGAGGAAAATTCATGATGGTTTACTTTTTTCATTCTAATCTTATCAAATCTTTGTCAAATCTCTGGCACTTTAAAAACGTCCTTTATATACAATACATTTGGAAATAGCAGCTCGCAATATGCGTAAGAATGCCACGTTGTTTGTTTACATTTTGATGCGTTGTTTACAAGACGGGATCGACTCATGGCCGCTGCTGTACTTCATGTGGTTTTCTGCAGTTTCCTACATCCTCGACCAATGTGAGATGACCCGATCTAAGATCTGCAGCTCTCGCTATACCGACGTACAGGGGCTCTAGCGGCCAGGGTTTGATTCCGGCGTTCGCAGTTTTGACTACATGGCTCGATCGTCGAATCAAAATTCCGCCTGGTTGAATTTCGACTACGAGGTTCAGCCAGGGCTGGGGTTCTGACTACAGCCCCTCAGGTCGTCGGGTCCTTCTACGGTCGGTGTAAAGGCCAATTAGCCTTAAAGGGCAGAAAGGGCATAATATATACAAAAAAAAATATTTGGAAATGGTATAGTTTGTTCCATGCAGTATTCAACCAAATGCCACTGAGGAGGACCGCACGAGTGAGTCGAAACGTTTAGCGTGAAGGTTTTTTCTAACCAACACGAAGAACCGTACTGACAAGTAATTACAATAGTGTATTTAAATCTAGAGCGCAAAGGAAGGGATTGAAGATAGGCGCGCCATGCAGGACTAGAGAGAGGTACACATTAATTTTTTTAACGCCTTTATATAAAAAACGGCGCCATTATAATGGCGATAAAGTAAATGACCGGTGCAAAATTCTCAAAACGAGAAGCGGGCGCGAAATCGCGAAAAGTATCCGCCGGACCTCACAAGATACACGAACTGAATGCGTTTAATGTCGCCAAAGGAGCGGTTTTTGTGCAAGTGTGACAAAAAGATTATTTCATCACTCTAACATTACCATATTTCGATTAGTATATCGCCAAAAAATGCAATCACATGTATGTACAAAAACACAGCTGCATATCGTTTTGAGGTATATTATTCATTTGTTCTACTGGTTTCACACATAATTATTCGCTTTTAAATGATAGTCATCTAACTGCATAAAAACAATAACCGTCATATATCGTCCATAGGTTTCAATAGAATTCCAAAGTACATTCTTCATCGTACATCCATTGTAAAAGTTAAATACCACCTTCTTTAATACCAAGATTTAAGATCCAAAAACCTTTAATTTCTAACTGTACAAAGCACATCCTATGAAATTTATCGACACCCCGAAGGATTGCACATAGAATGAAACTCTCTCGGTGCGAACAGGCACTCTAATGCACTTTCGTGTCTCCGATCTGTCGCGGTGTCTGGGTAAGGCGATTATACACGTCAGTAGAAGATAAGACGCCGCGGGGATATCTGATTAGCATCGTAGTCTGCGTTCTACTATAAGACTATCCCACGCCTACGTGACATTCGCACATATGCATTCGTGTAGTAACACTTGCGCAGGGAAAGTTTGCTTTTACTTTCGTTACATCGCATCATCGATCATCCATCTTCACGCATCTTTCGCCTTCCGATGCTTGAGCTTACTTTCATTTTCAGTTTTTCACTGTGCCACCTGAAAATGCGAAGATTGGATGTGTAACATAGTTAATTTATATGCGAAAAATAGCTATTATTTATCTTCTATAATCCGTAAATACTGGAGATAAATACGCATATATGCAAAACCTCTATTTATTTTTTTCATGTGAATCATACAGGTAAGCAACTTTCATAGCAAGTAGCGAAGGCCATACGGTCATCCGAAGAAGGATTTCCGAATGTTCTTCCAAGTTAATATTTTAAATTAGCATATTGATTTATCAGGTTTATTTAGATTTGAAAATTTCTTTTGATACTCTTAAACCAATTATACTTATCTTTAAGCTTTTCATTACAGGCTATGTTTCGTTTAATTATATGACATATCCCAGTTTGCAATTGCAGTGGGTATTTTAGTCGCGCTATATTTACAATTTCTTTCTTGTTCTTCATTTCCAATAATACTTACATAAATACCACTTTGTGAGGTACAGGTTTTGGATAAATAAAATACGCCTATTACATATGGGATGATGTCAATACGTTCTGTTAAATTGTCTTCTCTAGTCAGATGTGACTTTCATTTTAGTTAGTTGGTATTGACTTGGCGCTGATGAGTGCTTCTCTATAATTACATACTTATTGAAGATAACACTTTTTTACTTTGATTTATGGAAGATATGTTGTGAGATATCTGCATTCAGAAAGGATCTTAGCACTACGTTAAGTGGTTTCAAAATTACTGCATTTTTCTTTGTATTTTAGAATCTTTTCGGATACATGATACAATATTATTGTCCTAAATAATATCACTCTATTAGTATCTACTTCAAATATTCCCTACAATTTATTAGAATTTTTAACGGCAAGAAATAGCAGTGGCAAAATCAGTATGTGGTCATGAAAATGCGGTCATACAAAACTTCGTTAAAATTACAATGAGTTTAGTACAATAAGTTTTATTTTACTCTCTGTGACATATTGTGTGTTTTTTTTCCATATAAATTTCGTACCGTACATCTATGTACACCATATTTACATTTGGCAAAGTGCAGGAAGGGTTGAGTTTGAAACACATTTCCTACTATATCCAGATGTACTCATATGTACTCTACTGTTTTTGTGGGTGCTCTTTATATTGTCTTAGTCAGAATGGCATTTTAATGGACCCACGATCCAATATGGAGCATTTTAAATAAGAAATGAAGGCAGATCCAAAATTCGGCTGACAAAATTTCATGAAATTGCTCAAAACCAATAAGCATGAATTTCATCAATAATGTTCATAGTCGATAAAAAATAACAAAAAATTAGGTTGATTCCAAGCAAAACAAAAAAACGTCTAGTTGAAATTTATTGATTTTGTGCATTTTTGGTTGCGGTTTGGCATCGATCCCGCCACTTTACTCATGCGAAATTCAAAAATAAGAACACACCCCAAATTTTGTTTATTTTTTATTTAAAAGGTGCCATATTGGTTTTCCAATAAGCCAATCGAAAGATCACTCTAAAAGATAGCAGAATAGGTATGCTTAGAATTTTTATTTTAATTGCTGAAAATAAGTCTCAAACATCAATTGAGAATTAACCATAATCAGAAATTAGTGGCTTAATGTATTCTAAAATAAATATAAATATTTTCTTTTACACAGACTAAAAATAGAGATGAACGAATTTAAACAGACATTAAACAAATTTAAAATAAAATTTTGCGAATTAAATAAACGCTTTATACCGGCTAGATGATCAAATATTACATTTGAATGTGAAAAATCAGTTTCAAATAAATGGAATATGCCAGGCAGAATATTTTGCGAAAAAGGAGTATGACCTTAATGCCCGCATATATGAAAGTTCGCTGTTCTTAGTAGGTACCTGAAAAAAGCAAACGTGACCATAACCTCGTACAAAACGAGCTGTTTCTAAAGATTAATCGGCGAATTTCTGGTGGTAATATTTACAGACGAAGAAAATGTTGCGATGCATTATATTGTACACTAAAACGATGTTAAGATAAAGTATTCCACTGCCGTAAACGGTAGGGGTGAAGGTCAGAGGAATTCGGAAGGGATTAAAATGCACGTTGTCTGGTTGGAATAATCATTCTACTCTTTACGTGAGAGACGAGATAAAGAGTCATTTTATGAGAAATATTTATTCTAAAAATAGAAATGCCTTTAAATATGAAATAAAATATTTACCACATTTCCAGAATATAAAAACATCGTATAAAGAAATAATATTACTTATAAGTTTTCAACTCTTTGTCTTACAAAGGTCCTAGACTAGACATTATTTATATAGTCGATCAAGCGAACTTATGGATTCGAATTTGAACGATTAAGAACATAACCGAAATTAGTAAAGCGCACAAAATTTCAACAAAGCCAAAGATTGAATATCCGTCTCCAAAATGTTGCTTAAAATTATACGTAAGACTTAAGTAAATAAATGAATCGTACGATTCCGGGTTCAATTTATAGATGTTATTTTAAATTGTTTTCGCTAAATGTCGGGTGTTTAATTGTTCGTGATGGAATATCCCTAGTAAGTGGAATGCTTACTATTATACGTTAACTGGGTACTAAACATAAAGGTACACACATCTTTGATGTTGAAGTTTGCAAATAAAACGAAGAAAAGGCAGTGATAAAAGATATTTTATCAGAGTTTGGGAGTACCGCGCATTTCAGACCAATACACCTTGGCATCGAATCTGTAATTAGGTGTTCCTCCTTGAGTTCGGGCAGGTGAACATAAAGTTCAGCTTTACAAACTTCATCGGACAATTTCAGTATTGCCACATAATGCAAACGTTAATTTAAATTATAAAAGGAATTCATAAAGATATTTCCAGAGTAAATGGAATTACACATACTATTGTCACCATAGACTATACCAAATATCGTAGAATGTGTTGTAATTTTTTATTGATTGAAATTTGGATAAGAAATAAATAATCAGACAAGTTTATCCAGATTTTTATAAATTACACAAATGACTGCTGATTCACTGACTTTTCCATTTCCGGAAGTCCCTGTAGGAAATGTTGTTCTTTTTCACTTTCGCTGTAATTTTCACTGCAATCAGTATCATTTTTATTAACATTACTTCTTAAACATGGAGCCATTTGTATCAGCAAATTTTTCAGATTTACTGTCTTCTTATATAATACCATTACCAGAATGATCAGTCCCTGATCTAATATTGCAATCATTCTGATTCAGATTTGTCAAACGACTTTGGAACACCGAAAGAAACAAAAATTTGAATGGTAAGAAATTAATGCTTAATGGTTATTCGACCATGACTGTATACTTAATTTTTTCCTATCCATAGAAGATTTTTTTTTCATAACTGATCTCTTGAATAATCTTCAGACAAAATTGTCATTCTATTCCTTTAAATCAGATTATTCCTCTCCAGTAGTTTTACATGCTCCATTTTTTCATACGTATAAATAAACATACATAATGATCTGCGAAAACGATAAGTAAAAAACAAAATGATGGTTATAACACTGACTTGTTAAAATCGCAGTTAAGTCGGCAGTAAATGCGGATCGTTCTAAATTTGTTCAATGCGCAAACTAGATAAAGATGCAATGGTATTACTTTCCTTTTTGGCTAATGAAATGGAATACAGCCACCGACAGATATCCACCAAGCCGTTTATTGAATTTCTTACCATTCATATTTCTGTTTTTAAGGGATTTCAAAGTCCATTAACTTAAACTTTGGTGGCCTAAAGTAGGACAACGCATAGAGACAACAGGTAGAAATGGAGATATACCGAACAAGAAATAGAAAACAAGAAACCGAACACATACAGTGGACTAGTCTAAAGCGGAAAGTGCAAACAACCTTAACAAGATTGCGAATTGGACACTCCAAATTACTTTTGAATTCACCACCACCCCTCTGTGAGCTCTGCAGTGTTCAACTAATATTAGAAGATATCCTACTAAAGTGTAGAAAATACCAATCATTGAGGAGACATGTCGATAAAACCTAGTTCGATGCAGAAGGCAGTTGGTCAACCATACAATGCACGGAAAGTTATTAGATTCCTGAAGGAGATAAAAATCTACAATCTAATTTAAACCACTTGAACTCGATTATATCTTCATATTTTGTTTGCCTTCGTTTACCGGTTAATCTATTAACAATGTTACTTATATTTTTGGTTTCCTCTGAAACATTATTTTATTAGTATTGCATAATAGTATACTGTATTCTTATTGTAAAACATTATGTTCCCTAGTTGCTAATTACCTAGGCTATAGAAGCGACGTTAAATAAAGAAATAAAAAAAAAGTCGATTGACAAATCTCATTCGGATTTCCTCTGTCGTTACAAACCAAGCTGCAATTGAATAAATTTATGAAATAGAGTTTTTTCTTACATTAAACGCGTAGTATTGTATTCTTATATTCTGAATAAGAGATTAGACTCATAACAGTGTTTGAAACGTATGCGAAATTAACAATACGCATTGAATTCTAGCATTACTATAACAGACAAAAAAAACAACTAAAAAAGAAATTCAATTACGTAAACGGAGTCTGTAAAGTCAGGTATATTTGGTAGTCTCCTGAAATAATTTTTGCAATAATTGTCTGATACTCATGCATTTTGTAAAAATTGTTTTGATTTAAGAAAATTACAGTGCCATAATACCCAAATGGTAAACAAATGAACTGTAACCGCAAAAGTAAGCATTTCATACGAAAACATTTCAGCAAATTCATTTAGAGATATAGACAAAAATCGGATACAAAATTTATAAAAAATCTCGATACAAGATCCAGTTTAGAACCCCCTTATTTTCCACGTTCTTAGACCCGGTTCCCTTTGCAGCACAATCTTCTACTACCATTGAAAATCCTCAAATTTCTCAATTGGTGGCGCCTCTAGAAAACGGACATGACTCATTTTGAGAGGCTTAGCTGTCACTAGTTTATGTACATTTCCTAATATGAGACTTCCTCATTCATAATTAGCTACAATCGTTTAAGTGATGATAATTTCGCCTTCGGAAGGAAATTCATTGAAATATGCTTTTGATGGGAAAACTTGGGAACAATCGTTATAGCGGTTTTAGAAATGTTATCTCGTATCTGCTCGACAACAGTTTATCGACGGTTTAATGAATTTAAACTAGGTCTTGAAAGATCTGAAGCTGAACTTCGTTCTGAAAGCCCAAAAGAGGTTATGGATGCGGAAATCACCGTAAAGCAAAGGCATGTAACTGTTTTGGGTGACAGTAAAGTGAAGTAGCGTAGGTCAGACGATATTGTAGACATATCAAGAAAGTAGATAGAAAAAGCCATCGTTATGATGAGTGCCACATTTATTTATCTTAAACCAAAACTACAGTAATGATAGTTCAAAGGTGGCTAAAGTGGTTCGAAAACCATTATAAATCGTACGCCCTGCATATGTACGTCTCAACTCCAAGTTGGGTACAACAAAAAAAAAAAAAACCAATCACGAAAGACAGGAAAACTTTTTTTTTACAGTTCGAAATAAAGTCAGAGTAGATTTATCACTGGTGTATTGAAAGGCGGTGGACGGTTGGGTGAGGTTTCCTTCAGAAACCTCAGATGGGTGTCTTTTTTTTCAAAGGTGGATTTTACTTTGTTACTTATAAATGAACGGATTTCTATGACGTTTTATAAGGAATGAATCGTAGGCAAATTACCTTACGTCACTAGAGAGTTGCAGAATAGCTGGAAACCCGCGGTAGACGACCAAGGTACCCAAAACCGATTATAGGTTATAGTCTTCGTTGTTTGGGATGTGGCACAGTATCGAAGTCAGAGAAAATTATTATACAGTGTTACCAAATAAAATGGATTGCAAAATAAAGAAAGAAAACTCATCATACCGAGCAGAACCGTTTTGCACACACGGAAAACATATTGCGGGATTTTATATCCTAATGCACGACCGTCAAACAAAGTCAGATATCGCAATGTCAATGTTGACGCCTGCTTTCTCAATTTGGGAATGCTCCCAAATTCTGACCTGCATAATTTCTACTATGTAGGAACAATTCGAAATCTGGAGATAAGTCACTAGTACTCCAACTCATTAGTGACACTTTGCCGAGGAAGACATCAATTAATTGAACGTAAATAATCAATCTCAGCATAAAGCATTCGCCTATTCGCAAGATAGTCACTTTCACAGCCCGGCATTGCAAAATTCTGATTTTTCGGTTTTGCTGTTCTACGAGAGTTTTGGGAACGTCACCCTCCAAAAATCGAGCAGGTGCCATTGCAAAGGGAAGGGTAGGCTACATAACTTTGATAGCTTGCGTACATATGCCAATATTGGACCAAATATGATTCGAATTGGTGATTATCCCAAGGTTTTTTTTAAACTTGTCCTTCAGCGACTATGCACAAATCTACATCTAAACTTTAAACGGTGGCTCCAGAAAAGAGCAAGGATTCCGAACGAATGAGACAGTCATCGCGGAAATGAAGTCGTATTTCGAAAGTTTGAACATTGTGTACGATAGAAGAGGTATGCAAATGATGGAAAACTGGTATAGCAAGTGGACCTCCATGAAAAAAAATATATATAAAATTACCATCATTTTCTATCAAGACACTTTCCCTGAAGCTATATATTAACAATGTATGTCCAAATTCGCTTTCTCCCATGCGTATACGTCTCGTACATTTTCAATCATGTTCTTTATAAAATGACTTTGTTCAATGAATGAAATATCACAAGTTTATTGTCTGCATATGCTAAATGTACATTATGGAAAAAGCATCCACTCATTCGAGGAGCACCGTTCAAATAAAACCAAGAATAAATTTTCCTGAATGACAATAAGACATGTGCAGCCATTGACAAATTCGATTGCACTTCGATCCGTAGCCAAAACTCAATTTGTATTCGCCAGTGACAGTGGTAGAAAAGTTAAAAGCCCATCCTTTTTTCTTTGGAGAACGCTGAGTTCGCCGAGATACGACCCCGCGATTAAAACGCGACAGAATACCTTGCGAGATAGTCCCTACACGCGTATACGCGAAGCTTGGACCATACTCTCGTAGACATAACGTACGTTTATCAAGAGATAATCCGCAAGCTGGTGCGTATGTACCGACCCTGGATGAGATGCTGCTCTTTCTCTGGCTCTCTCTTTCTCAGCCAGCTGAAGGCCATCCGCGGGTCGGTCAGCACGCCGGTTCTCAAAGGAGGAAGGAAGGATGGCGGCTACGGCTGCTGCGAACCGAAGGGTGGTGGGCGCCAATTACGCGCAGGAATTAACCTCCGCTTCTGAGCCTGCGAGATCAAAGGGAAGACACAATTCCCGTGACGACGTGGCGAAGCCGATACCTTCGGTAGGACGACGCGAGGAGACCGAGTCGATATGCGAGTACGCCGACGCGTCACGGATTTTACGGGCTGTGGCCCCTCGGTGGATTTTTTGAAGGACCAAGAGCCGCCACGAGAAACGCGGATGGATTTGCGTGAAACGACCAACTGAAAATGCACGGGACGAATGACGAGAGACATTGGACGACTGCAAGCAGTGGGAGAAAAATAATGGAGATGAATTATGAAAGAAGATTTTTTTTTGTACGGTTAAGAACGTTGACGAAGGGGACAGCTTCATGGAAGGACCGATGATAAATAAAACGCGGTGAGAAAGAACTAAACGAATCAGTAAAATCTAACAATAGAGATAAAAGGAATTCACAATCAATGACATTTGCAGTTAAATGTGTGAAATTTACAACGACATAAGCTGGGAATTCTTTTATTATCAACTATATGTTTGAGTTACTGGATTATCGATAAAGATACGTTAATGTCGTGTCAAAACAAGTGATGTGTTGGATTTAGGACATTGTTATGTTGATAATGACCATTCCTCATTGATGCTCACTGGATGACATCCTTTCAAAAAGCGGTCTCCAGTTCCTAGTGCACCCCATTCGTGCATCTCCTTTTATAGAACATCTTTCTGATCTGATATTCAATGTTTCTCAGTTATTCTTCTGTTGCAGAAAAATCTACATGTAGATACGGATAAGAGATTGCACCAGTCACACCAGACCGTGGAACTGACACTGGCCGATTTGTGGTGTAACCTTATTGATGCCAATGAATTAATACTCCGCTCCCTGATGCCAATATCCTCTGGGTGCCACCTTAGTCTTCATACTGCTTGTCCCTCCTACAATCGTTCTTCCTGCTTCAAATTCCTGTATAGAAGAGCTATAAATTCTGAACATTGTGGGGGGTATCAAAGGATAGCACGACCATGCGGTTTGATATCAATAAGGTTTCACCAAATCTGGTAGCTGGACGTGGGTAGTGCCAGCCCTTCGTATTAGAGTAACATTCCAAACAGCACAAGCTCGTTCCAGGATGTCCTCAGGAGCCCCTGAGGAGCTCCTGAGGACCAAAAGCGGACATTTGGACGTCCTCGGGAGCTCCCCAGGACATCCCGGGACGGATTGTGATGTTAGGGATACAATGGATGACTCGATAGTAATTTTCGCTGTACAGTGATGTGTACTTTCCAAATTCCTGGTTATGATCTTCTAAATGTTTTACTTGTTGCAGTTTTACGAAGTCTTTCTTTTGTACCTATTAGTATTATGGGTCATTTCCCAAACAGCACAATCCGTCCCTGGATGTCCTGGGGATCTCCTGAGGACGTCCTGGGATGGTCTTGTGCTGTTTGAGTTACGAGTAGGGGAGACGCACCTGTTGTGTAGTGAGTTTTGGTTATTGACCATAACTTTTGATGGGATCATTCAATTTTTATGATCAAGCTACCGTTGCAAAGCTAACATCAACACCTAATGTTTTGCGCTTGCAAATATAATGATTCAATGTAAAACATAGTAAACTCGATCAATTTTAGAAAGATAGATTATTTTGGCGAATATAAAAATTGATGCTGGATGTGCAGCATATCAAAAAAACCCGGACAACCGTTACAAATATTGAGTTAAACCAATAGAAATTACAAAAATATCAGTTTCTAATATTATTCAATAAGTCGGTACATAGAACATAATAGGAAATGCTATCGAAATCAAAAAAGCGTGTTTTGTTTATTTTTCTAATGCAAGACATTTCGTGTTTATTTGAATTTTATTTACATACTTTGTATTTACTGAAGTTCTCTGAATTTTCGTTTAATTTTACCTAAAAATTGTTCCACTGTACCAATAATGATGATATTTGATGTTAACAATGTCAAAAGAACGACTTTCTTTAGTACTGCATAACCGGGGACACGAGTGCTGCCTAACGGAATTTTATGACATTTTGCAAATGACAGGAAATTTGTTCGCGTCCATTGTTTAGCCAAAAATCCTTCTGCGTTGTA
This sequence comes from Trichopria drosophilae, assembly GCA_030407085.1. Lineage (NCBI taxonomy): Eukaryota > Metazoa > Arthropoda > Insecta > Hymenoptera > Diapriidae > Trichopria > Trichopria drosophilae. The sequence goes on along the minus strand of CM059582.1, from coordinate 171,770,087 downwards.
AAATATAAGTCCGAAACTAAATTTATACGTAAAGTGGGTACTCAAGAACTTTCCTCAAATTACATAATAAACAGTTGATTTAAAAATCAATGTTAGAAATGGGTTCTCACTATGTGCGCACACTGTGTTTTGAAACCCTGTGAAACTGATAAGCGTTGGGTGTTTATTCACAAACAAGCGTCTAATGAAACTATGGACATCCCCATCAGTTGAATAACGTTTGGTAAATAAATGAGTCATAAAATATGGTGCTGCACTACCGGAATTGCCGCACAGTAGGTTCTTGTCGGCACAGGTTTGGATATATCAACCCAAGGAGTATGGTGAATTAAAATATTGATAGCTCAACCATTGCTATTGTAAAGAGAACTTTGCATATGGAAACCCTTTTAACAGATATGGTCACAGCAACCATAGAATGGTTCGTGCGACCATAGAATGGAAGGGACATAATGATCAATATAGTATGGTCAAGACAACCATATAAAAGGTGTACCAACCGTGGTGTTTTTGCCGTGTACCATTTAGAATCTAAGGTTATAAGATGGACATTGAATTGGGGTCTTAACCCATTTCGTCCTGAAATGTCCATTTTGATCCTCAACTTTCGATAACATATTATTATATACTTTTGCCCTTTCCCAAAATGATGGGAAAGACATACTCTAATAATTTCGAGGTCGCTTTATCGATCTATGCTATTTAAAAAACGAACCAAATATCTAACCCCTAAGTTTATTCAATTAAATGAAAAAGGGCAGTTTGTCGGAGTATATTTTTGAAAAAGTGTCATTTACAGCTCAAAATACACCAGGAAATGCACTAAAATGAATGAAAATAGGCGGTCGAGGTCTTATGTAAAACTTATGCCATATGGTTATTTTATTTTCTTTTATCTAAGAGCTCAGTAGAGGCGACTTTAAGAAAAATTAAGGCTGGATTGACGCTGTGTAATGAGCACTGACAAAAAATAGCCCTGAACATTGAAAATAGAGAAAATAGAATTGACGCGGTGAAGATTTTAATTTCATCGTTCTGATGTTGGAATCATCACTCGAGCATTCCGGATAAATCCAAAAGAGTACCGTGTATCAGATTTCATGTTAGTTGAAAATAAACAGCCAAATCGTAATCAGCCAGTTGCCATATTGGATCAGCTATTTTGAATTGTCCGTACTTGACATCAAAATCGCAATCAGCGTCTACGTAAACATTTATATCCATATTCATATGCATTCACTTCAGTGCAAAACAACTTTATGAGCAAAATCTCGATTTCGTCCTAGTTTTTCTCAACGTGGCCTCTTCCGGGATAGATATATAACCCTTAGACGAAAGACATCAAATCAACGGATGACATAAGTTTTAAGATTGCACTTCGCGGCCGTTCCATTTTCGTTAATTTTACTGGATTTCATGGTGTATTTAACATAGTAAATTGAACTTATCTGTTGATAATATCTGTAAAACTCTTGTGGGGGGGGGGGATAGATAATACAGCGTTGAAAGATCACGATCAAAATGGACGTGTCGAGACAGAATATGGCGTCTAACGAAATGTGTCTGAAATATTCGTATTGTTTATATATTCACATATATGAGGAATTTCGTAGAACTTTTAATATTCGATTCTAACAAAAAACAAATTTTTATTTTGTTAATATGCAGACGCAAGCTGACCCTGACTCACACCTCGATAGATATTAGGTCGCGAGTCAGGGTCAAGTCTGCTCCCGGATATTTACAAACTGATTTCTGCTAGGGAGTATTTGCAGAATTTAAAATTGTTGTCAGATACTTCAAATTAAACTGTAGTGTATTATTATTAAGATTAAATACGACTTTAACACATAGTAATTATTAACTTATAAATTGAAGCTAAGAAACTTTTTTTCAAGATATAACATTTCTGTGGTAGTAAAAATATTTAAATTGCTAAAAATAATGCGGTAGCGTTTTGATATTTCGCAAAAATTACTATGCTTTTTATTTGTGCTTCATCATCGAGTTTTATTCATCATCGGCTTGTACTTGTCAAGTTGAAAGAGTGAGAGGGATGACACGGAAAGAGTAGTATAGAGATGTGATATATCGACATTCGGTGCACTAAAATGGGAGGTCTTCCTAACTCCTTCCACACACCCTGTAGTGATTGATCGATCGATAATTTAATGCGCATCTTGGATCAATGATCTCGATGCGTTCGATAGCTTGAGGGACGCGGAGTATAAATGATGTTCGATGATAAATAACTTCAAAAGATCGAGAAATTTCAGAAATTAGTAAATTTGAAATTTCTATATTTTAATTAACTTCAATACAGGTCATTAAACGTTATGATTCATATTTAAATTATATGTAAAATCTCGATTATTAAATTCCGTAGAATGTTGTAAGTAATGATTGCTAAATTTCTATAACGTGTGTTTATAAATATAAAATATTTTTTTTTTATAGCTAACACACCCTTTTTGGTACTGTGCGGAGAACGTTTTTTAATAATATATTCAATTTCTATTATTGTGAACAAATATCTAATTATCAGTATAATCTTGTTCACATTTGCGGTTTTTTAATTATTTGTTTTTGTCTCAAAGAAGTTTTAAAAATTAATGATATTTGTTTATTACAATTATCTATTTATATTTTGCAGATTTATTTAGGAAGTTATCGACAAAAATTACGTATATGATTTTAAGTATTTGACTACATTTTAATCAATAATTCAATACCTTATAGGAACGATAACGCACACTAAGATTCATTTTGTACTTGAGTTTCAACAGTATAAGTGATATCTTCGGCAGTTATTACAATCTGTGCCAACATCAATGTATAATCGTTTCTTTTTTCATTTCTTTCGTTTTTATTGATACCTTTCTCCATGATGAGTGGAAATTTGGAACAGTAAATTCGTACACTTTAACCTCCTGCTGGTTGTTCCAAGCAGTAATCTTGCATTGCGTGCGTATAAACGCATTCCATAAAGGCAGAATAAAAATGATAATGAAATTACTGAAAATCTTGTAGGAAATTTGTTTGTTTAATTTTCTTTCCCGCTCTGTTACAGCTAGAAGTTTTCTTTTAATAAATTTTAGGATTTTTAATAATTAACCACTAGTAATTTTTCTATTTTTCGACCTTATTCAGTTTCACTATCACTCAATCTTTTCATAGTGTTTTAATACTAAAAATACTCTCAAACATCCTGTTAAATCTTTGTGCATTTGGTCCTTAACCCTTTCAGTCACGAATTTTTCCAGCCACGGAATTTTTTTGAAATTTTGTATACTTGAGTTTTTGAGGTCGCTGATTATGAATTCGGTGTCAGATCTTCAAAATTCAAAATGGCGGATCCAATATGGCCGACCAAAAATTTGAAAGATAATGAATTTAGCTAATATTTGGTATATAGGGGTTTTGTATTCTTTTTTCGTTTTTTTTTTATATTTGGGTTCGTAATCAGCGACATAAAAACCCCTATATACCAAATATTAGACAAAATCGTAATTTTTAAAAATTTTTGTAGGCCATATTAGATCCGCCATTTTGAATTTTGAAAATCTGACACCCGATTTGTAGTCAGCAACATCAAAAACTCCGGCATACCGAATTTCAAATAATAATAGCGATTAGTTCTTCCTGACATGAATTTCTTTTGAAAATTATGCCTTTTTTTGTATTAATTTGTTAATATTATTGTTTGTTAACAGTTATTGGACTCTTAGGAAAGCCAGGAACAAAAAAATCGCATTGAAATCGAGAACTATCTGTTCAAAAACCTTAAAAAAAGGAGAGCATCTAGGTGGGACACTGGTGTCCGCCTGTGACTGAAAGGGTTAATGGGTTGAAGTGAAAAGTGATCATAGTGAAGTTTTTTTTTAGCGTAATTTGATTAGTTGGCATTGAAGACTCCTATATTTAACATTTAAAGCAATATTTATGCATTACAAACCAGAATTTTACTAGTGTTGGACATCACCTTAACTTTTTTGAAAAACGCCGAAATATTCGTTTTTGAACATGCGAAAAGTGTTTAGGAAACATTTTAAATTCAGAAAATCTAATAATGCAGAAATGTTCTATATTAATTCCTTTAAATATTTCAACATTTTAATAACAGCAACGAAAGGAAACATTGTATATCACCCTCCTAATGAATGATTAAAAGTGGTAAACTTAAAAAAGTATCAACGTGTATTAAAAACTAAACTAATTTTTTCTTCATTACTTAAATATTCATCTGCAAATAAAAAAAATATGTTCAATAATTAAATGTGTATATTTGTAGATGTGTTGATTTGTCACGAGTTTTTTTTGCTGTGTATTTTATCCTATCATCAGATTTACATTGTTTATCTGACAAGTGATTGAGAACTATAGTTCCCTTCATTTCGCTGCATACATACGATCCAACATCAAAACACTGGAATTGAAGTGAATTTACTTACCTCTTTTCCATTATTTACTTGCCTTCAAATACTCCACATTATAAATTTTGAAAACAGAATACCCAACCAAGGGTTTTATACGTTTTAGTACATAGTATACAAGTATCAGAAAAATACTTTACCGAGTTCAGTTGTACATGATGTATCCTCTACATAAAACGCGGACTATTATTGTTTTTTAATACCTACAGATGGCTCCGGTTAAACCTTGACCGCACTACATTAAAGAAAAACCTGACTAAATAATAGCCTTTCATTTTATGGAAACTTACCTTTATACGCTCTTCAGCCTATGAAACATGTCCCTGTCGCCTGCTTCAGTAGGAGCAATAAACGCAGATGTAAAACGGTTTATCTTCCTATTTTGCGGCCAAACTGCTACTTATTTTTATTCTGGAAGTTAAGATTCTCACGACGACAGTTTATGGAGTATAGTCAATCAAGGAGCAATAAAACGACCCCCACTTGTGAGTATTATTTGTTCGATAGAGTAATTCACCTACCTCCAGCATTTAAATGATTTTGTAAATAACTATTTTTAAGTACATGTTTAAAACAATAGTTTTTATCTGTCATATTGATTATTAAGACGAAACGCAGCAGTCACCCGCATATAATTAGGATTATAAACATGTTATTTATTTGAAATATAAGTACGTAATATAAGTAACAAATGATACAAGTTCTTGGGAAAGACGTATGAAACCGATCAGGATATTGGACGTTTAGAAATTATTTTTTTAGACAATTCATTTTTTGTTGGAAGAAATGTTCATTTAAACTTGCGTTTACACGAATAAAAATAGGTGCAGGTCGAAAAACCGACAAATCAGAATGTTGACACATAAAACACTATACACATCAACTGTGGTTTTTTGACTGTCTTTTTTTTTGTAACCAGTCAGGTATTTGATTTGCCAGTTTTTCGTCCTGTACATATCAAAATTATACTTTAAATCTTCGAAGTATTTGTTTATTTGTTAACTCATCTGTATTCCATGTAATATTCGCTTATAGTTACTGTTATAGGGGGGCTAAATACCAATTTACTACTTTAATCAAATTGGCTTTTACTATGATGGTATTCTTATTATAAAGCATAGTTCAACGGTGAATGCCCAATAAATTACTATTTTGCCGCACTTTTAAAGAACAAACGATTAAAACAAGAGAATTTGCGAGAGCAAAATTTTGTATATTTTTTGGCATATTTATATATATATTTTTTTCGCAAGTCTATATGAAAAAAAATTGTTTGGTTTTTTATTTTCATATTATATTTTGTTATATTATTTGTCTTTTTCTTTCTTTAGATTTATTATAATTGCATGCTAACAAATCATATTCATATACCAGTCTGTTCCAAGTAACTGTCAAATCGAAATTGTATTAACTTTATAGTTATTGAATATAAATTTTATCTTTTGTTTTTTCTATTATCTTTTTTCGTTGTTAATTTCATTACTAGTTGAGATTATAAATGTTTCGACAAGGCCTAAACGTTTGAGAATCCGAACGATTACGACGGAAGGTGTTTGAAATATTTAGAAATTTCCAAACTATGGCATGTTAACATCTAATGCAATTGGTAGGTTTAAGCCGTTAATTATTTTATTTTAATTTATAAATGCACCTATGTTAAATCTATATTATTATGTATTATTGCGATTTCATGCCTAATTCTGACCTAATTCAGTACTGGCTAAAGACGTTGCATACACAGCACTGACAATAGAACTTCCGAATGATAAAAATTTAGGAATTTTTTATTTGAAAATGACACACTTTCTGAAAAAATGAACAAAAAGTTTTCAAAAAGTCATTTTTTCCGTCACCATTTTCTGACAATTCATCATTTTTGTTTCCATTTGACTCTAATTGGTTAAGGATGGTTTTAAAACCTTTAGATGTAACAAATAAAACAAGCACCTATCATAACTCTTTATGTTGGACCTCGACCGCCCTGTTTTTGGTCATTTCACTGAATTTAATGACGTATTTCGCATTGAAAATTGCACTTAAAAAATAGCTTTAAAACTACCCTTAATTTTTTTTTAATTGAAGAAAATGAGGGATAGGACATTGTTTTTCTGTTTTCTCAATGGCATAAATCGATAGAGCGACCTCTAAAATAGTGGACTATGACTTTGGCGATTTTTTTAGGGGCTGAAAATATATAGTAATACGTCGTTGAACGTTGACGGACAAAACGGGCACTTTGGCACGAAATGGGTTAAGAGGGTTTTAAAGTCTTCGGTTGATACGGTAGCAATCTATATGTAAAAATATAAAATAGTAATGATTGAAACAGTTTCCCAATATTGGGGCTGTGTAACTGAAATTCCGATAATTATAATACGGATCTCCTAAAAAATGCCAAAGAACTTTATCGACAGTTGATAGAGAACTTTTAAAAATAGAACATTTTTTATTAGGTATTTTTGAAAATTCTCAATTAATTCTTGACGAATTAATCAGATATTTTATGGATAGTTATATATTATAATAATTTCAGTCTCAGAGCTCGAATCTTAAAAAATGGCTTGAATAATTTTTAATTTACATTTTTAGGTAACATAAAAGATTACCTTATTGATTGGCTACTTTAGAACAGCTTTAAGGCTGATTTAATTGAATAAACAAACATGAATATCTCGGTAATATGGTCCTCATACGAATTGTGAAAAAGTAAACGAATATACGATATGACATAACTGGGATATCAGTTCTCGTCTAGTATAAGTAAAATTTTAGAATCACATACTATTATATTTAATATTCAAACTGCTTTTGTTGATGTAAGCTAATTTCAAAGCTCTTCCATGAACTGTTAAGTTATAACAGTAATTGTAAAGTTATCAACGACGGGGTAAGTTTGAGATGAAGATACTAGTACTTGCCTAAAGTATAATATTAACTCGTATATTTTAACATCCAAGCAGCATTCGTTAACTATTAACAAATCTTACATTACATTCCTCATTACATTGCGCAGCAAAGTTATGTTCGTTAACTATTACGTCATCTTGTTGTTTGATCCACGCATGCCCATAAATCGCAACGATTCCAAATTCACAACGCTTTTCTTTACATTTATTGCCGAGCGTCAAAAAATTCGCAGAAAACCGAATTTCTGCGAGTGTTTATGGTTGTTTATCTCTATTTCGGCGAAACTGTACGCGCGTAAATATACTACGTGTCACGTAATGATTCTAATATTAATATTTAATATTCTTATATTAACTATCATAACGAATTTAACAGAATATAATAATATGGTAACATGAGTATGAAGTACCTTGCTTTAAGTTCCAAGTCTAAAATCTGTTAGTTTTACATTAGCTTCAACTGTTAACAAACATTTCTCTCGCGTGGAACCTGTCAAATTTATTACCTTGTAATAAAAATGTTACATTTCACATTAGAAAAATTCATATTGTTAATGGATATGTTACTTTGTCAGCAATATTCACTATTCTCTAGAGAAATTTCTCTCTGTATAGAATATAATGTAACTTCGGAATTGGTATACTAGAACGAAACTTAAACAGATCTGGAATAAATATAACCACGTTATGTTGTAGTTTCTTAATAACAAGTTTCTAGCAAATGGTTTTATTTTATAAAGAAGAGAAGTTGATTGTACCTGTAGTTGATTGATACTATTATCGATTATAACGATGGCGAGCACTGGATAGAATTAAACTAATTCCGACTACAAAAAAGGGATCATATACGATTTTGATATCTTTAAATTACGATCAATCTTCGTTTTATAAACACCTGTATTACAGACAATTAAAAAACGAACAATTTTCAATTTTAAAGTCGCATGAAATTTATTATTTAGTTACAGAACATAACAGACGCTTTGACAGGTTAGTAAAATGGGTTTCACACTCATCATATCTGAAGATGTTTAATTCGCCTTTAACTGCACTGTGTAACTGAACACTGAACTTAACGACAATATTATGGATCATTGAAATTGCCGTTATCGAGCATAAGAAAGATGTTACTCATAAAACCGAGCTGTAGCCCATAAGTAACTTATAAAAGCTACCCGTTACTTGCCTAAATCCCAACTTTATGTGAAGGTTCTTGGAAGGTCTTTGTGTTGTTGCAGGGAGAACAAAATTGGGTCTGACAATATAAATGACGACGCTTTTTAATTAAGATGGTTAACGTCATCATCGTAAGAAATTTGTCCTTATTTATGAGAACTAAATTGGATGCGTACTTTTAATTTGCTGGTATTTTATCGATTTCTTTTTGATCACGTAAGTAAAAAATATAAAGTATCTAAATTCTAATTGTCGCCAATCGGTTTAAATTTAGGAAATTCGCAACATAATTTGCCATTTAATTAAAACCGACGAATCTCAGGCTTTGTGAATTACCGTAAAATTACCAGATATCTCTCGCAACCGCAACCAGGATTCGATGGCATTCCCCTTCATAAAAAAGTAGGACGGTTAATTCGACTTGACAAAATTAATTAATCATAATTTAGACCGTAGCAAATCTGCCAATTTTTCGCTTTACGTAAGTGACGAGAAAATTGAATTAATTAATGTAAAATCATATTCATTACACTCATTACAAATATTGCTGATACAGAATGATGGTGCATAAAAGATGAGACTCTTAATAAAAGGAAGAGAAGGTGAAATTCAAGGTCCGTGGCAGATACCGGCTTCCCGGTACAATTTTGATCTCTTAGAGGACGTGAAAAGTTATTCTTTTGACTAATTTGTTAATTAACGTGCAATTGCTGTTATTGGCCGATGAAGTGTGTACAACAGGACCTTCCTGCAAAGTGGCCGAGTGCAATTAATGTATACAATTACGGTTATTACCGTAAGGTAGTGATAAGGCATAAAAGCCAGAAATAAAGCGAGGAGGTTGCAAAGTAGCAATAACAAAGAACGAGTGCAACATTTGAGATGGAAGATGGTAGCTGTGGAAGTAACTATGAGAAAAGGGGCGAGAATATATGGCCCGAGGTAAGTTCAGGCATGGCTCGCAGGCCTCTCCTGCGGGCAGCCTTGAGCCAGTGAGACTGGTTTCTGTTTTTGCTTCGTGGTTCCATCCTTCGAGACTGTTCGGTAGTCTATCCTTGTCGGTGGCTTTTTCCTTTTCTCCTGGGTGCCTATCTTCGTCCTCCTCCGTCCCACATATAAGATCCCCGAGGTTGTGTAACGTCTCCGGTTCTTCCTCTTCATCTTTATCTCCTTCCCTTCGAAACCTCTTCGATCTCGCTCCCTCGCCCCTGGTCTCCTTTTGCTTCTTATTTTCCGCAGTCTTTTTCTCCGATCCCTCAGCTCTTATCTCTCTCCCGCCCCTCCCGCTGGCCTCATCTCCCTGGTATAATCGCGCGGTGCAATTATTTCGGAGCAACCCCCAGAAAATGACTGAGTTACGTCGAGTGCACGCCGCGCGTAAGGACGCTCCTTTCCTCTCCCAGGAGAACTCAAGGAAGATCTTGGCCAGTTTCACGTGCACGACCGGTCAAACTTGGCCGTGCCTCTTTTTTTCCCTCCCTTTCCCTTTCCTCTTTTATACTTACCTTTTTTTACATTGCCCGAAATTGGTCTCGCTTCGACAGCCTAATAATTTCTACCTGTGTATATATAATATAACCGCGTGTATATCTGGCGAGCGTTTTAACTTCAAAGACTGCGATTTACGGGCCGAAATTGGTTATAGAGTACTGCAGTTCCGACGCTAAGCATATTGGGGCATTTCATCATAATAACGAAATGTGCAATTCATTTAATGATTGCACGAACTCGGATCATTCTGCAAGCTCGTTTAATAATTGTTATTAAAGACGAATTTGTTTCCGAGAAGATGTTTCTTCTTCGGATTTAGGGTCCGGGTGAGCTAATTGGATGTTTTATTCAATGGAATCGCGATTAGGTGCGTTGGTGAAAGCAAGTATAGATCGGACCATGGATCCTTTCATTACAACCCGGAGAAAATGATTTAGATCTAAACCAGATTCAAAATATTCAGCATTAAGATAGTTTATAATACATAATTAAGATAACCAAAAAACCTTCCATTACATTATTGATTAACATTTATTATTTTTAGTTAATTAACCCACACACCGAAAACTATTAATTACATAAGTAAATTACACTGAAAAAAAATTTAGTAATTTTGACTAAGTATGTGGTTGCCGATTAACACCTAAATATTTAGTCAATGCAACTACAAATTAGTGCTTCCAACTACATCATAATGCCGATTCAACAACATTTAGTTAATTCAACTAAAATGTAGTTGGCATTATTTAATATTTGTCTGCTAACAGGCAACCACATGTTTGATAAATATTACTACTATCAGCTTCATTTACTCTTCAACACTATTCATGATTATTATTTATAAATTCACACATATATTATTCACCTTAGTACTAACATATACCACAATGTTATAGAACCTATCACGAATATAATATACACCCAACACGCTCCCCCAACTAATAATCTAATAACGAACAAAGATAAAATTATCCGGACTTAAGTAAGCAGAAACTCGTCAGTAGTCCATTGCAATAAAGCAGCGTAATGATTTTTGCTACCTAGCGGTAACGTCAAGAGCTGTCGGTGTACAGAAACCGGAAGAAACAACAACAAAACTAGATGTTTCCCCAGATGTATCGATCTGGTGTGAATAGTCATAACGTTACGAGAATCTCAGGCTATACCAAAGATCTACATCATCAAATTTGCCTATTTTTTAACGAATGTCTTAAGTCGAATGATGAAATAGTAGTTTAAAGAACCGGAAACATTGCTAATATCAAAATTAAATTGGTTTTAAACCGGGCTTATGACCTACCAGGATGTTTATAAAAATTGCATTAGATGTTAAAATGCTATAGATTGAAGATCTCAACATAAACATTTCAAACATCTTGCGTGTAATCACTTTGATTCCCAAACGCTAGGCTTTGTTAAAACATTTATAATCTCAACTAGTAATAATATTAACAACAAAAAAGAAAACAGGTAAAAGATAAAAATTTTAAAAATTAAATAAATAATAACGACATTCATGATTATAAGACTAATAAAATGATATTATACTGCAATTTCGATTTAACAGTTATTTGGAATAACCTGGTATATGATTTGTTTGAAATGTTTAGAGATCTTCATTCTAAAGCATTTTAACATCTAATGCAATTTTTATAAACATCCTGGTAGGTTATAAGCCCGGTTTAAAACCAATTTAATTTTGTTAATTTCCAAAAAAAAGCCTATTGTAATAATTTTATTATTCCTAATATCCGTTTGTCCCCATTTTAAATCAAATGTCAAAAATTCCTTCTCTTCCTGTAATTTGATACATAACCTAAAAATGTTACAATGATACATTTCATCGCGATTAATTTGTAAATAAATCCTGTACACTCAGGGAAACTTTTTACTAATAGTTAATGTAAGCTAATTTCAAGTAAAACTATAAGTGTAACTGTAAAGTTAAAAAAGACGGGTAACCTTGAGATGAAAATACCAGCACTTTCCTACATGCCAGTAATGTTATTGTATATTAACTCATATATTTTAACAGTCAAGGAGCGTTCGTTAACTGTAAATAAAGCCTACATTCAATTCTGTCGTTTAAACTGCACATGTCAACAATGCGTCGAAAAATTCGCAAGGAATCGAGTAACTGCGCGTGTGTATGTTTGTTTATCTCTGTTTCGGCGAAACTGTAAGAGTGTAAATGTTTCACGTAATGATCCCAACATTAATATTTTAAATTCTTATATTAACTATTAAAAAAATTAATTTAAGCGAATATCAGATTACGGTAACTTCAGGATAAAGTATCTTACCTTAAGATCAAAATCTAAATTCTGTTAGCTTTACTATGAAGCTATTATATTAACTGTAAACAAACATTTCTCTCAGTGATAAAAGAATATAAAGATTTTAGCATTATTATTCTCAACCGAGAGACTAGGCAGTGTAGTGGGTATTTCCATTTAATTTATTTACTAATACAATAGCGATACATTAGGAACACATTTAAATTCCTAAATTATTATAAAGTTGTTATGACAGTAATCCAGCACTTTTCATTAATAGAATAAGCCATTCACTTTCACCATAAAACAAATGCTGTAATGCGAAATGGTACCACACCTCACATATCATAAATATTGTTCAGACAATGGGGATCGTCAGTTGAAATTTTACAAGGAACAAAAAAACGTTACAAAAATAATGAAGAACTAACATTTGTCAGCGACTTGTCGTTGATGCTTACAGACGACTATTTGTGTATCGTCGTCTGTTTGATTTGGTTTTTCAACTGTTTTCCCATGAGACTCTTCCGCGAAGTGATGTACGTACCACTCAGCAGACAATGACTCGTTTACCGTGGAATCCGTACAAAAAAGCCCAGTTCTTCAGAGTACAGTCAAATAAATTTGCATCCAATTAAATGCTAACTAGATGAAAGCAAAAACTTTGATGATTGAATTTAATGTACATGATAAGGTATATTTACTAAATTATCTGGGTAAATTTGCAAATAAAACATTAGAGGTAAAATGAAACTTTAATTATACGAAAATGTAACAGAAATTAGTGTGTGAAAGACTAAACAGTCAATACATATGAGAAAAGGTAGTAGCCTGTATAATTATAGTATTTTAAATAGTGTTTAAGTAAACAAAAGTACTATTTATGGGTTAAGTAATCGTTTAATATAAATAATTGGAATAAATAATCGTAATTAAGTGGTAAATATTAGTAGAGAAATAAACTTTTTTATTTTAATGTACTTACTTGCAGAAAATTATAATTTCACTTGTCTGATAAATTTCTACATTTGATTTACTTCGAAACAGAAGATGGAAGGCTTTTGCTTACTTTTGACATAGGGTAAATTCAGTTGAGATGTGACCCATCACTTGTTAGCTGCTTTAACGTCCGAATTTTAGCAAATAATGACATAGGATATTAAAGTTTTATACATTAATGAACATTCATCCACTCTGTTATTACCGTTATTAAGATTTTTTTTGCGAGTGAGTTGGGACAAAATCAAACTCATTGGAAACGATTTTTTTCGACTATTTACGATGGCTATATCACCAAATTGTATATTTCAACCCGCTGTCCCACTGCTCCCGAACCTACCCTATCACATTTTTCTACAAGAATCCTCAGTCTATAATCTAGTTTGTTTTCTTTTATTAGGATTCAAATTTGCTGACCTATAGAAATTTATTATTTGACGATATTTATACAAGTAATAAAATTATTTATTTTTTATGTTTTGATTATTATAAACCCTTGAAGCATTTTTATTTGCACGGAAAATAGCTGAAACTTGTTACTCGGTGGTTTTCGGGGTCGATGATCATGAATCTGACCTCAGATTTTCAAAATTCAAGATGGCGGATCCAAGATGGCCGATTGAAATGCAAAAATTTATTTCATTGAGATGAAACTGGGTACTTGAGAGTTTTCGGGATCGTAGACTCCGAATCTAATCTTAGATTTTCAAAATTAAAATGACGGATTCAATATGACAGCTAAAATATAAACAGTTTTCGAGGTCGCCATTTTGTGTGCCCCATTTTGAATGTTTGCTTTCCGAAATATGCCCATCTAGTAGCAAGGTAATTTTGGACACGACATTTCTGACTTTGGGTATGATACCATTACCCGTAATAAAATTCGATAAATTAAAACTAAAACAAAAAAAATTCATTTTCAAATCGCGGGAAAACGTCATATTAACTTCAACCATCGGTGTAAAATATCTTTTGGTTGGACTTTTGTACATTTTTGGATTTCGTCATATGAGTCACCATAATTTTAAAAATGGTGTTTTTCGACGAGAACATTTTGACAAAATGTAGGTGTCCGGTTGCTTCTTTCAAATTTCATCTTTATATCAATTTCCGGTGGGACATAAGCCGTATTTAATTTGTTAAAAACCGACCCACGTTACATCGTTTCATTATTCATCTTTATATATTTTTGATGTCGCTGATTTCAAATTTGATGTCAAAACTTGATGTCAATTTGATGATATTATTCACTTCTAGGTTGTTGAGATCGTTGTATCCGAATCTGGTGTTACATTTTCAAAATTCAAGATAGTGGATCCAATATGTCGGCTAAAAATATTTGGAGATCAAATTCTCCTTACATAGGTTTTTCAGATAGCTGAATTTATTTCTAGTGTTATACTTGTGAAATTAAAAATGGAGGACCCACCCAGTCAGCACTGGACGTCCAGTGGACGTACATATTTCGTCCATGTTACGTCCATACGTCCAGGACAAAAAAAGGACGTAAATGGGCGTCCAAATGTAGGTACATCTCCGGACGTTATATGTACGTCCATCTCTGAACATCCAACGGACGTCCATATTACGTCCAAATTAGGTACATAAATGTATGGACGTATATCGTATGTCCTATGTACGTACACACTTGGACGTCCAGTGTACATACTTATGTGGACGTCAACGGTACGTCCATTTGCGACCATTCGGACCTGCATTTTTATGGACGAATAATGGACGCCCAGTGTACGTACATACTTGGACGTCCAGTGTACGTACATTAGTGGACGTCCGCGGCACCTCCATTTTTCCAAGAAGATGCGGCGCTGCGCGCACAAGATGGCCGCCACGACGACGCGACGCGCTGGTGTGAATAACTCCTTTGTCTTTTAGGGCTCCTTTACACGCGGTACTCCTTACGTTTTTAAGTAAATTAATGAAATTGGATAATTTCGGTCGCATTTGTTGGCGTGTATCGTTGGAGGCCCGTAGCGCAGAAGTGGACATACGTTGGATATATTATATTAGTCCATTTTCGGACCACTGAGCGGCCATATTTCGTGCGGAATGTTACAATATTGAACGTAAAATAATTTGGACGTTATTAGTCCATAGAATACTGAACGTATATTGGACGTCGAATGAACTTGATATGTTACGTATTTCGTCCGTTATGGTCCATCGAACGTCCACTCTTGGTCCAGTGTGTGTACATTTTGGACTTTCTGTATTCCGTGGGATAATAATGGACGTTCAGTGGACGTCCACTGGACCATATTTTATCGACGGTACGTCCATGTTTAGTCCACATTCCGTACACAGCCATAGGCCTTTTGGACGTCCATATACCACTTATTTCGTCCATTTAATGGTCACACTTCGTCCATAGTACGTCCAAATTTCACCCAGAGTACGTACACGCCTGGACGTCCATTGGATGTACACCTCTCTCTCCTCTGGACGTACCATGGACGTACAATGGACGTCCCAAATGTGCAATATGGACGTCCAGTGGAAGTGCGTTCTGGACATAGCGTACGTACATTGGACGTCCAGTGGACGTACATGTGCTGATTGGGCAGTATGGCGCATCGTCATTCGAAAAACGAGACAAATTGACGAGACATAAGATGCAAAATCACTTTATATTACAAAAACCAAAAAAAATGAAAATAATTTTTTTTTTAAAATGTCCCTATTTTTTACACAAGAACCGCCATATTTAATTTTCAAGAAGAGATATTTCAGTTTTGAGCTCAGATTCTGGATGAACATCATCGAAAATACTCAAAAACAATGTATTTGTTAAAAAATGTTCATCCCTTCATGAGGACAATCATGCTTGAATATCAATAAAAAAAATTTGATTTTGTCCTCGGTAATGGATTAAAATTAATATTACAGAAAAACATGATCGAGAACATCATTATCGAGTATGTAAAACGTAATAGTACATTTTTTGGAGTTCAAACTCTGTCGTGTTAAAACAGACTAATTTCCTCTGAATTTGTACCGTTACAGATCGAAATTACATTCTTGAAGGAGTAAAATCATCGAGTCAACTATCACTATAACAATGTTAGAAAAAAGGTAATGAAATAAATAAATTGCATAAATGACAATAAAATTGATCTACATATACCGAATAATATCATCGGTGAAAATGATGAATGTGTAGTAACGAAAGTCATGCATGACTTTTAAAAGCGTTCGTCTCTTTAACTGCGCCATCAGACACTTTTTTGCGACGCATCGACGTATCTCATCAACTTGTTAGGGCTATTATCGTATCATCCCTATCATATTATTTACGCTTTATCACCGCGTAATTGGATACCCGGGTTTTTTCCATCGAGGGAACGAGTTTGAAAAAGAATGCGATGTTTTTGGCGGGCTCGTAATTTCGCGATGGGGAAAATGGAAATCTCGCGCGATCCGAAGAGTGAAAGTGAGTTTTCTCGAAGGGATCGCCGCGAGTCGCAAGATAATTTCACACGGCCAAAGAACCGGAATACGTTATATATATAAGCGCGCGGAAACACGCGTGCACACACTCATGTATATTTTTATACATGTATGCATGGGTATATACGATGAGGATGGCCGTGAGCGAAGCTCAGAGTAGTCCCTCGAGATAACGGAAATGCCTGAAGCAACCCGAAGGAAATCTGTCTTCTGGCTTTTAATTAAGGCTCGTGCGAGAATCTGGAGAACGAGAGACAAATAACGAGGAAGAGGGGAAATCGATATTCATTAGGTATCGGAGAGAAATTCAGGAGGTGCTGGTCAAAAGCGCCAGGTCGCCAACTGGCCATTTCTCGGAAGCTTTAAATTTTCTGATTTTTGCCTTTATAAATTGCTCCATTAATTGTTACGAGCTTGAATTATTCCATTCCATTTAGATAATCGCTAATAGGATATTTAAATATTCACGGCACTCGTTATTGATATATTGTTATGTTTAATGAGAAGTGCAAGAAATTTAATTAGTACAGTTAACCTATATCCCAAAACGTCCAAAAAACATCCATGTGATCTCATTAGGATGTCTTACATACTTGTCAAAAAGAGTTTTTAACGCGAGGCTCGATAATTTGATTAGCACCTGAAGATTTCATGCAGGGCGCAAAATCGAGTTCTATGCCCGGGGTGTTAATATTAATGGGTTTTTACTATCGGTCAGTTTTAAAAAAGGTTTGGTAATCAAAATAAAAAATTTATATATTTTGAATTCAAATGAAATCCATTTTTCCTGTCATTTCATAAATTGGCTTGTAACTTACTTTCGTGATTAATGTCAGATTTTCCAAAGTGTTTCAACATTGGCAACTCAACATTTTTGCATTCTCGTACGTTTTGGTCACCGAACCAAAGTCACGGGAAATTAACGGCTAAAAACGAAAACCTAAGAATTCTGATATGTCAAAGAATTTTGATATCAATGATTTAATCGAAAAATGAAAACTTTTTATCGTTACAGTGAATGTCTGTAATAATACTACTAAAATTTGTATTCTATTGAAGCTAACATTCCCTTTGGGGATTGTACGAAGTTTCTTGACGATGAGTAACATCATGAGAACCTTTAGGAAAAAGATAATCTGTAGTGACGGGAAATATATAAAGTCATCCATTATCTTTGAAGTTAGCAAACGAAACATATTTTGAAGTCGATGTACATGACTTGCTACTTTTAGTTTATATACCATCAAAGCAGGTTACAGCCGGAATTTCGCATTTACCAGAAACAGGAAGTTTTAGCCGAAAAGTCTTTTTGTGAGGTATGACGTTTTGTGCGTCTCGATATTTCATGACGAATTAAAGTATTGGGAACAATTGACTATTTACCATTCCTAACTATTGAAATTAATTCACTGAATCCAGTACAATTCTAATATTAATCTACTAAGTGCATCCTGATCGTCCGTAATAGTGGGTCATATAATATTGCTCTTGGAAGTTTCCGTGACTATGAAAATTTACTACTTAATATTAAAAATAGCAACCAATAGTTTCAATAGTATACAAATTAACGAGAATTAACATAACCTATTGGCTATTTCTACTCCACTTTTGGCCCGTGTATCAAAAGAAATACATAATTTGTAAGTAATTTAGAAATTACTTTTATTTATATTATTTTTAGGAAACTAGAAGCATCACATAATCTAATTTTTGTTATAATTAAATAATTATTTATTATTCAATAATTACTTAATTTATGTTTAAAATGCTATAAACTTTGGACAGTACTTAAAACTTATTAAATTTCATTAGTTTGTTCACAGTAAAAAATGTGGTGTTCAAAGTTTTCAAGGGCGGTAAATTCAAATCTGGTGTCTAAATTAAAAAATTCAATATGGTGAAATTAAAAATTCGAACTATTTTTCATTTCGTCGCGAAACTTGGAGTAGGGGAATCTTAGCGTCGCTGAATTCAGATCTGTTAAAATTTAAATTTAAAATAACGTATGGTAAACCTTCGGATGAGCAGCCTATTGGAAATCGACAAGGTACATTTGATGTATTTTTGCCTCCGGAAATGAATATGACAATAGAAATTGGCGCTCGGCCGTATTTTGGATGCTACATTAAAAAAATAGCCAAAAAAATTTTTTTTCAGTTTTTAGCACTTATTTTGAAAAGTAAAAACCGGATAAAAAAATGTTTCAAATAAAATTTGTAGATCGGAAAATTCTGTATAAAAAAGGTTGTATACATTTTTTAGGTAATGGCAAAAGTAATCTCGTAAAATAGGAAAAACATGATTAGATATACGTTTGTATGCCTTTAGCCGAGTTTCTCGCTAGTAAAGTGGGTTTCAAATCCTCAGCGCACGCAATAAATTTTGAAGAGGAGGATATAGTAAATTATAAATTTCTATTATCATATTCATTTTCGGGAGGCAAAAGTACATCGAATGTATCTTGTCGATTTTTCGATTTCGAATGGGTTGCTCATCCGAAGGTCTACCTAACGTATTTTAAAAATAATATTTGCCAATTGTATTTGCTATTTTGAATTTTTGAAATGTGCTTCCAAAACATCGATCTTAAAAACCCTTTTATGCCCCTTTTCATAAAAGACTAATTCTGCTCTACCTTTTTGGAGCAGCAAAGTAAATTCTTCTGAAACCATGTAGGGGTTAAATAATATTTCTCGGAATAGAGCATTTAAAAATATGTTCAAAAATAATACTTTTATTTTAATAATTTAA
The DNA here is from genome assembly GCA_030407085.1 of Trichopria drosophilae. Lineage (NCBI taxonomy): Eukaryota > Metazoa > Arthropoda > Insecta > Hymenoptera > Diapriidae > Trichopria > Trichopria drosophilae. Next base: position 171,750,590 of record CM059582.1, on the reverse strand, counting down.
ATACGTAATTGTAATGATGGGAGAGAATTTTAAAGGAGAAGTCAACTTTATGGCTAATTATATGCCTGGGATAATGTTGTAAATTTAATTTAGCAGCAGCATTCTGAAACTAAATATCCGAAATTGGAAATCATTCATGATTTTTATTAATTAAGAGATTAATAGTTTGTTTATTATTGAGGATTGTTGCCTCCGAACAATTAATACATAACACCTATCGATGTTTATTCATATAAAAAGTTCACAATCATTAATTTTAAATTAATACAAGAATGAAATATAACTATTCACACCTAATTAAACACTGCCATAAACTGAATAGTAACCAATACTCCCTAAGATTTTTTTGTATATAATATATACGTGAAATGTCTATTAATGTTAATTGCTCTAACTATAACGAACATTTTATATTACATACAAAACTATATAGTTATTTTCGTATCAAGGGCGTAAAATGACTTTTACGCCCGCAGACGGTTAACGCGCCCGAGGGACGGCGAAGCCGGCCCGAGGGTGTCGGATGATCATCTTAGTGGGTCTAAAATTTTACGACCGAGATGCGAACACAATTTTTTTATTCAGTATGTGTGAAAAATGGCCAGTTTTCACTGATTTTGGACAATGATGACTCAGCAAAATCCCTATTTTAATACATTGGGCGTTTTACGCCCCGAAAACGAGGCGTAAAATGGCCATTTGATGCCTACTGAATCAAAAATGTTATTTTTGGACCTCTTGATGGATCTTTGTTTTACCATCGTTTAATGTTTCAATAATTGGGTCTGATTTGGAGCGTCGTAATCCTAAATCTACGCTGTATTACTTGCTATTAATATATAGTCAAGTCAAGTGGACTAATTTCAAATATAATAACTAAATCCCACGAGTTATACCTATTATAAAACTGGATATACGGTTTTCGTCAGTTTTTACTTGAACTGCTTGCTTCGACGAAAGTTTTTTCAACATTTCGTCGAGCTATCATAAAACTCGTTCCGACCATTTGACACGAAATTCTACTTCAAATCTCACGTGTTAATTGAATCTTTATTTTTATAACCTATTATTACCTCGAATGCCGTTAGAAGTTACTACGTAGTTACTAAGTAAGTAATTAATTTATTTTATTGATCCACGGTCACTTGCTTATAGGCAATAAATCTGCCGTAGATGGCTCGTTATCTACTTGCATATGTAATTAAATTTCTTATATATGGCATTTAGTACGTAATAATTTGGTACGGTATACATTATTTTTTCAACTATGCTTTTAATATTATAATGCGAGTTATTTATACAAACTTTGTTCGTTATGATATTTCAGTAATCAGGATTTTACAAAAGTGTTCCAGTTTGTATATTTCATTGTTAATGAAACTATCCAATATTATCTTAATAACACTATTTTTTTACTTTAACAAGTTCAGGAATACAAGTCAACGATGATTTAAAAAATGTGTACATTTTTTTATTCGAGATGATTTTAGATTAGTACAGATTACTCACCGTTTATTGATATTATTTCATACTAAGAAATTTATATTATAAAAAACCATATTAAAGTTTTATATTTTTTGCAGTAAATTTCATTGTGTAAAGGAGAAAGAGTCCATCATATACTTCGTACATTAAATTTTTAATTTTAGCAACAATAAAAAAAAAGTTAGTATCGCAAACTTATTTGCAGAAATTCTATTTATTCTTTGCGAATGCATACATGAAAAGAATCTGATTTTTATTTTAATGAGTCAGTTTTCAATTCACTTTTAACGATAATTTCAGTACTAACTAATATCAGTTTAATTCAATGTATAAGCTTTATAAATAATATATTATAATAAAGATTATATATTATCTCAGGCTATTTTCGCTTGGGATTTTCTGAAAAATTAAGGACATAAGCTGTCATTTTAGGCATTTTGAGAAAAAGTAATGTAATGTAATTAGATTTAAATACATTTGTGTAAATATTGTGAAATTTTGAAAAATCCATCATTGAAATTCAGCAGTATTAGATATTTTTCCAAATTAAAATAAAATTAAATTTATTAAAATATAATCAAAATATATTATTTCGTGCACAAAATAAGTTAGGAAATTCAATGGTAATACAAAACTCATTTCACTAGTGCACAAATCCTTCACTTCGTACTCTAGTATCGTAATATACTATTATCACAGAGGTAAATTGGAATTTTTATGGGAATGTCAAGTTTAATGGTTTTTGAGCAGTACTCCATTGTATTACTTCCTGAAAATCCATACATTTGTTTTCTGTTAATTATTAATAGCTTTATTGATCACTATTAAAAATAAAAGAATAAAACGCCTCGAGCACTATGCAGGTAATATGTCAACTGTAAATAATGACTACAAATTTACTGTTGATTGCTAATGAGAGTTGTTGGTTGATATTCGCAACCTTCTTATGTAATAGTAAATATCAGAAATATTGTCGTGAATAGGTACCAAAATACTGAGAATATAGAACATTCAGTGGCCCCCTTAATGATGTTAAATTATTCTGGATGATGACGCATCATTGTCTGATATGTTTATCTATCAGACACCCTTTTGATTCGCTATCATTCTTCATCATCTACCCCTCCCCTCCTCCGATCCTTATCCCTCATTAAAGTTATTGTTGTCCGATGATTCGTACGCCATCACCTGTGGCCATTTCGCCATAATTTTCCTCTTTCCTTTTATTCAGATTTCAAAATTGTTAAAATTCTATATTAACTTGATGAATGCTGGATTGCTTTCATCATCGATTGTATTTTGCTTTTGATATTTCTCATCTAACTTACGTTATTGCATAGAAAATCATTCTAAAAATGATTGTCCCTTCGCGTAAAAAAATTTACTGAATGTTATGTACTTTGATCTCGATTATCCGTCCATATTAATCCATACTGCGACCATTGTTGTAGATTCCAACATTTTTACATCAGTCTAATACATCAGTGTCAATTGGGTCTTTCTTGATGAACAATGGATTGGCTGCGTAGGTAACGTGAACATCCTGCAATGGAATACCATTGTGATGAACATAGGATTGAGTTCAATTAAATTTCTAATTAAATATTTTTTGAAGTTTTTGATAAAAGAATATTTTCACAAAACGTGGGAGGAAATATACCCGGAAAATAATTACATGAATAAAATATGATTAAAATAGCAACAAATGCTTTTTTATTCAAAATATCTGCTAACATATGGCCGAGCACCGCAACTACTGTAAAAATATTCATAATTAGGAGGCAGGCATACATAGAATTAGCAATTTTTCCAAAAAGTTGAACATTTTAGTATTTGAATTGGTCAATTCGGGCTCCGAACGAAATGATAGTACTCAATATATAGTTACACTAGTCGGTCTTTACGTTCTTAACTCTTACTAACGATAGATCAGTTTCCATTCACTATTCCTTATAGTACTTCTTGTTACACAATCTAAGGCGAATTTCTTATCGTGTGTCATGTTACAAATTTGAATATTACAACAACATCTACCATTAGTCGTTTATTCACTTTTATTTTTGTTCGAAAATGTATATTTTAAATTTATTATTCATCGATTAAGAAAAAGTCGTTTGTTTTCTGAACTAAAAGAAGTAATCGCTCATTAGCAATAATTAATTATTGGATACTATTAAACAGGCTGTTCATCAATTTTTGTAGTGATTTTTTAAATAAATTTATGACATTAGTAGATGTTTGATTATTGTTGACTTATAGTAGTAAAATGTACATTTAGAGAATAAAAATACATGAATCTTCAACTTAAATTTGTGTTACCGTTTGAAGTCAATGACTTAATTATAAATTCGCATTCATATTTTGCAATTTTTGTACAATCAAACAATTTATCCCTCTGGATATAAAAGCAACGATAAGAAGGAGTTAATGCATGACGATAAAGTACTTTTAGTCGATGCCGACTGAAAGTACTTTGCGTGAATACCGATTATTACAAAGTTAGATGTTTCTGCTTCCGCTACCTGCTAATGCGCAAAATTGCCACTTTCTTTTGTAAATAATAGCAATGGCGAGTTAGCGCGTATATATGACCTGAGAGACTATAATCTTCCCTGAGCGTAATGTGATAGTCCTTCGATGTACGTTTGTACTTATAGTATCAATGAAATAAGATACATAGATGGGTATTACCATATTGTATGCGTAGCCGTAAAAATAATTGAAGTTTACAATAATTGTAAATCTTTTATCTCGCTATCCTCATCTTAAACTCGATTTTTTCGGTCGAGTTTCTACCCATCTTTTACAAAGGTCATAATACATTGAACTTATAAGATTTGAAAAATAAAAAGTACATATTATCTACCTTAAAAAAATGTAAGTATCTACTAGTAGTTCTAGAAATTACTAATAACATTAGTTTATTTGATGATACTTAAGTTGCGAAAATAATTCGGATGGTGTTAACATGACATGCAAATATACGATTTTAGTACTTCTCATCTAATGATAACTATTTCGATAATAAATATTTCTATAGTACTTCTAAGATCTTACTTTTCGTCCTCAACATACAGTGGGTTATTTCTAATACCTTATAGTTATTATTAACCACTTCATTTCGTAACGTTTCCTAAGTGTAGAAAAAAGTGCCACAACCGGCAATAATAACCACAGTTTTGAATAAAAATGCATAAAATTTAGTATACCACAATATTTACTAAATACGAATCCGATATCATATTTTCAAAATTAATATGGCCGATCCAATATGGCGGCTACAAGTTATATGCTTTTTAAGCAAGCTTTTATCTTTGCGTGGAAAACCAGTGAATTTTGTTACTCGAGGGTTTTTGAGTTCGCAGATTACGTATATACGTAATCAAAATTCAAAATGGCGGACAGAAATGCGAAAAGTTACTTTATCTGGTCGAAATTTTTTACTTCGGGGTTTTTGGGGGTCGCTGAATACGAATCTTAACTCAAATTTTCAGCCTGGTGGTGACTGAAGAATTAAATGAAAGAACTTGCAATTGGTCCATAATTTTTATCCGCTATTTTGAATCTATAAACAAACGAAACACTTTAAATTCATTTGAAATTTTCTTGTGAACAATATTTCAATATTGCTTTATATCGTGCGCCGTATTAGATCAACCATTTTGAATGTTGAATTTCTGAGTTCATATTCGTATTCAGGGATCCGTAAAACCCCCTAATTAAGAGTTAGTACTAATGAACCAATCAATTTCAAATTATTGCAGCTAATTCAAAGTTGTATTTTTTTCCTAAAGCAATAAACATAAAAAAAATTTGTTGTAAATAAATTTTGTTGTAGTGTATGAAAACAAGAAGTTTTTAATAGAAACAGATCATTTTTATATATAAACAACAAACCATGGTGAGCATTTCTACACCGCGATTCAAATGCCAGGAGGATTTCGGCGTTCTAGTGTATCTGATATAAATGTCACAATATTGTTTAATGTTTATAGTTAAAAATGTTCTGTTTGCAGTATCAGCTTTTTTTTATACACTTCTACAGGGTATTCTTCAAGTTTCATTTATACAAATTTTGCTCGACTCCTCAATCGATTGAAGAGAAATATTCATAAATATTGGTTAGCGAGATTTATAAAAGAATGTTTTGATGTTCAAATGAAATTAACTATTTTATTTTGTTCATTCCTGTCGAATAACTATTCTGAATAAGCTACAAAAATTGGAAAGTGATTCATTCATTAGTATACGAGTAATTCTATTATTTATTGCAAAAACTATTGTTTTCAAGAGTCCGAATATCTCCCGATTTTTTTTCTTAAAAACGATATATCCTATCAAAAATATTAAATGGTAATATTTCTTATTAAATTCTGTATAATCTGAAATTTTTTGCAATTCGTTGAGAAATTGTGTTTTTCCTCACTACTGTCCCAACAGGCGGTTTGAGCTCATTATGTCCTTTTCATATGGGAATTGAACTATTCTTCCCTGTCAAGTTTGTTAACTAATTTTGTTAGAACTATTCGGTATACAGAAGTGCAATATTGACCATTATTTAGTTGGAACTGTAATTTTCGAATTTACTACCTAAGATATGTAACAGTATTAATTGAAGTTATAATAATAATAAATGGTCTTTATTGGCCAATAAATTAAAAAATACAGAGTAAACAACCACGCACAATGCCAAAAGGCGAGCCACAACTTAAAAAAGTTGTTTTACAAAATTAAATTATAAAGAACAAACATAAACAGTTATAGATAATAATTAAGGCAGAATAAATTAAAAGATTACATCAATAAGGTTTGGATAAACATCCAAAAATGTTCTCCAGCTTTAATGCAAACTTCGCATATTTGTGTATTTTTCTGCGCTGCTTACAAAAATGATAATGACGATTGGCGTAAACTTTGAAAAATAACAATACCCCATGGTTTTTTCAACCATCTCGTAAAATGAATAAAACGAAATATGCTTTCAATAAAAGTTGTGGATGTAATCAAAATACACATTTTATATCCTATACCCCCCCCCCCCTCCATAAGGGAAAAATAGAAAAAGTTAAAAAAAACACTGTGAACAGGGACCAATATTGTCATTACTCGAAAAAAGGCAAAGAGTTATAGCATATTCAGTCTTTATAATGTATCACTTTTTTAAAGGTTAAAAGGAAATGCGTGAAACTACGTGGTGCCTGCGTGCAGGGGGAGTTCCATCTGAGTCTTCTTTTTTATCTAACCTATACTCCGCTCCATAGCTATATGTAAAAACCCAACCTGTGGTATGGTTTTCATGGTGCTTTCTCGATTTTTTTTTTTAGGTGGGGGGGGGGGGTTATTTATTTGACATGAAATGCGTATTGTAATTAGATAATACAACTTTTATTGAAAGTACTTTTCGAAATATCGAGTAATTTACGATCAAAACCATGAATTTTGTTTTTTGTTAAGTTGTTTTTACCATAAAAATCAAATTTTCTTCAATTTTCCCAAACACATAAAAAACTTCGTCGTCCAATAACAGAACATACATCTTCATACTGTATTATGAATTTATGATTCAGAATTACGGACTATAGGTCGGACGAAGTATTGAAATTGGTCACCTTGGCCAAAATAATGTTAGACGCTTCAGACGATTGCGTTTCAGACGCTGCATATGAAACAAAAAATTATTTCAGTATTTGGTACATTTTTGTACACGCTATAACTCGAAAACAGAAAGAACGAATCAAAAGTAGGTAGGACATTCTTGTTTGGCATGTCTTTTCTTAGATGATTAGTTTTTGCAGTTAATCGAAGTAATCTCAGGGGAGAACGATAAAAAATTCGGAAAAGAATTTTGCATTTATTTGCCAAAAGACACATGGCACAAAAAACGTTTCCGGCAAAGTTACAGAGCATCAAATTCTCTACTATAAAGGTTTTATGCATCTTCTTCGTAAAATCAACGGTAATATAAAAGTCGCATAAAAATCCGTCAGTACAGTACTTTGTACTCGTTGTAACTCGCGAACGGAAACAAGGATTTAGAAGTTGAACTCTTCCTTGACATAGTCAAACTTAGATTTAATTAGTTTTTGGAGTCAATCGACACTATATTAAGGGAAGACCAAAAATACAGAATAAAAAAAGTTTTTTGCGTTTATCTAAAAAAATACACATCGTACAAAAAAACGTTTTCGACAAAAAATAAAATCAATTTCTCTGCAAAAAAACGTTCGATCATGACATCGTCTAAAACTTTGACAGAAAATTATTAATGAACGAGAAAGCATTAGGAAACAGCAGAGTTGTCACCAGGTCGAAGTTCCCACCTGAGGCCGCAAGCAAACACTACTTTTCAATTATAGTTTGAAATGTTAAAGACGTTATGGGAAAAGTGCGCGCCCAGTTTGGGGAAACAGCGCTCCCAAAATGTTCTCAGTGTATAATCCTTATTATCTAAAAACGTGATAAACATAAGTAGTTACCATTATATCACTCATTACTCATCACTTTCAACAGTAAATAAGAGCTAAAATAACAACACATACCAATTATATCTTCTAAATAAAAATTATATCTCGATATTTTTTAATTACAGTGAATGCCAATTCCATTCCTTCAATGTCAAATAAAGGAACCATGCTCACAAGAATTCTATTTCCAACGAAATGCCATACATTCACTCGAGTTACCTTTTGCGAAACGGACCCAATTCTACAAATTTGAAGACGGCGTCACACAATCCTATCTTACTCATTTACACATATACGAACTCTTAATTTTAACTTGTGTTTGTGTGCAAATGTGTGTGCGAGTATAGAAACGACACAGGAATGTCGTGCATACGAGTGGAATCCGAAAGGATTAAAGAATTGGAAGAAGACCGCGGTCGAAGAGGTCCAGGAAGATCGAAATACGCGAAAAGAGAAAGACAGAAGACAGGCCGGTCCGAAAATTCCACGCGTTCTCTCCGTCTCGAAAGAGCACGAAGGTCGTATGGAGACGGGACACCATAAAAATTTCTTCCGGCGAAGGAACGAACCTTCCCCCCTGATGACTCCTCTTATAGTTTCTGCTCGTAGTGTTGTTTCTCATCGCGTTGGGCACCCGGTCCCCCTGTGCCCCGCCACGATGCCCCCCCCCCCAAGACGCTTGGACGCGAGGAGCAAATCAAATTAATTTTTATCGACGTACTAAAACTCGCCGGGAAAAGCCGACCGCACGGTAATTGCAGGTAAAATCTTCGGCACTCAGGGGCACTTTCACGTGGAAATGGTCCAGCCTACATTTTACCATAATTAGTATTGTCATAGAGCCGGAACTCGGAGCTTCTAATTGTATAATGAGATGAACACTCGGTTTAGGTTTAACGGTCACTCGCTTATAATCGCGGTTTTCCTGAAAGTTAATCGCATGACAATTTTGTACAAATTGTGGGCACACGGTTTGCGCATGGAGATAAATATAATGGGATGGAAAGCAAGGAATTAAAAGAATCGATCCACTCTCCATTTGGGAACGGAACGGTTTTCAGCGCAAAAACTTATGTGTAATCTTGGTTATGCTGAACGCGACTAATATATACTTTGTGTAAAATGCTGAAAATATTATGAAAAATGCAATCATCTTTCAAGCTAATTTCTTTGGGAAAGATTCCTGCGTTGTGCGATGCTGTCTTCCTAAATCACTTACGATTTTCTCTTGCTCACAAAGAACTGCATTTCTGAATGGTGATTCAGATGTTCGAATTAGTGATTCATACAAAGGATTTTGTAATGAATATCAATAAAAATTGCGTCCTGGAGAAAAGATTCTAATAAATTGATTTATTAGTCGCATTTTTAAACAAAGGAATTTCAAATGTAACAAATTTTGATGGTATTAAACTATGGCTCAATGTTTTGTGATATTCTTCCAGCATTAATGTTTCATCTGAAGTCAGATTCCCCATTTTTGTTGTATAAAAGTAAAGGGATTATTTCGATATAGTTCCAAACTCATCACCAGATGGCGACGTATCTTAGATAGTAGTAAGTAACTAGTGCCTACAGAGAGACTCTAGAGGCAAGTAGCAATGGTTATAATAGAATTTGTAGAATTTAAACAACAAATTTAACAGTGTTATTACATGTAAAGATGATGTTAAATAACCAACGTTGAAACATACAATACTGAAGAAAAAATGTCGAAATTAATTACAAAATAGTTAACTATATTGTTTGTCGTATTTTTAATTTTTTCTTTTTGCAAAGTATACAATTTTACGCATATGGGAATGGAATAGATTATCAGGACCAGAAAGGATTCTTCACAAGGAGTTCTTCCATAGAAGGACAGGAAGAAAATCGTTCTCGGTAGCTACCAATTGTATACAAAATTTCGAAAAGTCTCTATAAGACTACCATAATCTATTGGAGAGGAAACAATGGAATGAAACCTGTGGTTTCCAAAGAAAGTTAACAATACTGACAAGACGCATGCACCAATGATTAGCTAAAGTGAATTTTAAGCTACCATTTCACCGGAGTTCATCTGTGTAACTATAAAATTAAATAATAACAGTAGGAACTAAGATAGTTTATATAAATAAATGATATGCAATGTAAAACTATATTACCTATCATTTACAAGGATGAAAATAAGTACTGTAATAAGAAGAGTTATCAATTTCTATTTACCTAATAAATTAGTAGTATGTTTAGTTAATTATTTCTCCGAGTAGTTTAGAGGAAGTATTACCATTCCCTTTCAGATAAGTTTATTATTTATTAATGGCATTTATTACTTTTCTCGGAAAATAGTCGATATAAGTTCAAAATGGCTCTTTCCGATATAATTTATGAGTTACAGTGCTCGCGTTCATTATGTTTCCGCTCACCATGTTTCGTGCGATGTACAATGTAAAAAGCTCAAAAAGGACACATATTTGCCATTGCCACTCCATTTATTTCACAATTATAAAAACTTTTATAGGAGGAAGATAAGGATTATAAATTATGAGAAAACCAAAAAGCGATAATAGTGATTAATAGTGCCATATACATATATATACAAAAATAATTCAACTCATTTATTAGCCATTTGAAAACAGGTTTAAAATAATCGCCTGCGAAGCAATAATAAGACCACACGAAAATTAAATCCGTTCCTAAAATCCGAGCCGACGTCTTCCGATCATGTATCTCCGGAACCCAACCAATCAGTTTACGGTAACGTCTTTTAATTATTCTTATCGCCACCATAAAGTCCCCGAAATTCGCGACTATCTTCGGTGAATAGTAAATTCCGCTCCTTAACGATCGGTGCATTCTCCGAAAAACCCATAAAGCGCGGATGGACCAAGGAGAGAGACGGAGAGAGAGAAAGATTGAGGGAGAGAATCAGAGGAGAAATGATGCGCGCGTGTCCCCCGTGTCGGAATGTCCCTCTTTGCTTATTCATCCCACTAACGGCTTCATTTCTCTCGTAACACGGTGCAGTTTTGCCTTCCAGCTTCGGCCTCATTGACGGAATATTTCTGCTCGATTCCTGCATAAATGTGTGTATATATGTTCTGTGGATCCAAGTCCTCCTGCGGCACAATAAACCTCACTTTTCATCTCTTTCTCTCTTCATCTCAACATTGTTCTCTTTTCTTTCCGACGCTGGTTTCTTCCTCATCTTGGGATCGGGAGTCTCACCGGTGGGTACACGTCGGACAGGTTACGGAGTGATCACCAGACTATACTCGGATCGTTACTTCATAGCATTCCAGAGTTGACTTCTTCGTGCAACCACCTTGCCGTCATGCCGACCGAACAGTAGAAAAATCCAGGAGAAAGAAAGGGAACTCGAAGTAGAAGAGTTGGGAAAAAGCGATCTGGTAAACATAGATCTAGCAGAATGAAAACAATGAAGATCAGTATTGGCATCCAACGGGACAACAGAAACATCCACATATATCGGCTTCAGCATGAATATATAATTACGATTGTCTTCAACCGGCATCTTGCAGTCAGAAAGGGTTTCGGAATTCAATTTTGCGCGGGATTGAGGTTGATATTCTTTGTGCAAGAAACTGATGTATAGAAAATAAGCAGTTATGAACTAAGTGGAGAACTTATCACCTGAAGCTCTAGTTATTCTAACCTAGTTGATGTTGATGAGTTTTCTTGGTGACTCTTTTCTTACATTATATCTATTAGGCGTTTCAGATGTCAGTAACAATGGGTATTATATTTGCGCTATACCCAAATATGTAAGATCATGAAAGGAGCGATAACACCATTATAGCCAAAGTCATCCGTAAAAGTTCATTTATAACCATAAACATTTTTGTGTCGCTTTTGAATTAACTTTATTTCCTGCTAAATTTTCCCCATTCCTTTATGTTAAAAGGTAACGCTTATGCAAAAGTATAAATAAAGAAGATCATTTATTTGCCATATCAAATAATCTTGTATTTACAGTAAACATCTTGAGTAGTAGGTAATGTGTAAAGGGTATCATAATAAAGGTTACTTTTTCAGGCCCACAATTTATCATGTATCATTTGCACCTTAGCGTTATCCCTCGATGCCATCGGAGTGAACCGTCTGAACAATAACAATAATTGGAGATTATTCAAGTCTATAGTGACATGGAATGGTCACTTGTGACCTATAATTTTGATAAATACTGTTGTTGTTTGTGGAAATGTTTATAAATATCAAAGGTGAGCCATTTTAAAACAGGCAAGTGGATTTCCTAAGTGACCACGAGACTTCTTCCTTATTTTATAAGTCATCCTCTTCATATGTCAAAGGAACCCGCACAAAGTAAACACGGAAAACCGGGTCTGGTCAATTCTGATGTAATTAAATTATGTTAGTATAGTTTTTGATGTATGTATAGATTGGCTTGAAAACTGAAATGTATAATGAGTTCAAATCAATTAATATGGTGGTTGGCGGAATTTGGTTAATTTCCGAGGTAATTTCCAGTATTAAAAAACCTCTGGTTCGGATTCAGCGACCTCACAATTCTATTCATCGATTGATTGGAACTTATTACACATTTCTTGAACATAAAGGTTAGAAACGCCATCAAAATCATTTGGGACTATTATAAATATTATCCACTCGTCTCTGAAATCATCCATAAGATAGTACATTTCAGGCTTAGAAGAACTTTTGATTAGAAATATTAACATACTTCAGCCAAATTGACCAGGACCCATTTTCCATCCACTTTATTTTGGGTCCCAAACTTATAAATGAAAGTTAGTTTGAACAAGAAACCATATCTTCTAGATGGTTAAACTACCTAATCAAAAGCAATAAATGAAGCTAGATAGACGATGAATATTAATAGTAAAGATAGCAAGGAAATATTACAAAACTTGTACTGAAAGGATGGAAGAAGATCATTGGGCTAAAACTTATAGACCGTTTGGAAGATCGTGTGAAGGAGACAATTGTAATGTTGAGAATATTAGTCTGAGAAATAGAGCGCTAAGAACATTCTGATAGTCGAGTAATACTATAAGAAATTCCTCGCTTAGCGATGCTCTGATTTCCCAGAAAATATACAAATATGAGAGAGACAATAAATTTACGTCTCTATATCAATTCTTTCGGTCCCATATGAATCGCCAAATCCTCCCCATTACATATTTCAGCTAAAAATTGTATGGATGAAAATACGGACAAAATCAGGATGATTGTCGAACTTCTAAAGTGGATGACGAAAGCCAAGACAATTATGGCAAAGGTGTTGTGTTTTACTTACATAACGATATTGTCGTTGAAGTTCTTCTTTGGAATATCTTGAACCAAATGTCAACTGCACGATAGGTTCTTGCAAGAGGGACTCATTATGACGAATTAAACGAAGTGATAATTCAATGGTACTAATTGCAGGAAATTTCACACCCTAAAGTCTCTTTGTTTTCCTACCGTACTATTTCTACGAGCGCTTATGAAAAGAACATTATATTCAAACGTTACATAAAGAAGACGGAATAGAAGCTCCTGAAAAAATAATTCACGGAAAAAAGACATTGAAAAATGTCCCGGAAAAACAATCATGGAAAAAGAGCTCTCATAAAACAGTTCCCAACAAAAATAGAGAATGTTGGATTGACAAACCAAGAAGAACTTCCAAGTTTCGTTTCCCGTGATGGTTTATATTCCCTAGTTTTCTTATCGTTCAAAACCACCGGTTCATCCTTTTTGATGCAAGTAGCCTATTTCTATCGGATAATAAGACGTTGATTTTTTCGTCAATCTGTTGACTAGACTGTAAAAAATGTCATGAAATTTAAGAAGTTTGTTCCTTAAAACATTTTCATGAACTTAAAACTGAATATGGAAGTTGTACCTCTTTGGTCATAACTTCATACAGCATTGTTCGATAAAGAAGGGACAACAGCCAATCGCGTTTCTGTTCAAGTTTGGTAACGTATCCTTACCTACGCAACTGTTCGTTGATTGGTTAATCGACCGTTCTTTCATTAAAGTCCGAATTTTACTTTCTGACAATTTAAGTTTGATAAAACGTTTGATCAACCAATCACTGAACACTCGAGTATGATATATGAATATTAAATCTTTAATATTCCAGTATATTTATTTAAAATTGCATATTAAAATGTATTAAATTTAAGAACATTTTTAACAGTGAAGTCATACTTTGGTATACTGTTGTATTATTTAAATTGACTACCAATTGACTTTTATTATATAGAAGTAAAGAGAAATCTTATTTACGTTGGGAGATAACTAAAATCCCCAACATCAGATATTGTAATCCTGACACCTATAATTTTAGGATTTGCAATTGCACTTGACTAAATGCGCTTTAGAGTCTGATATACGGTCCAGGCATATTTTTTCCACTATTCGTGAATGGACAAATCTGTGTAATATAAGAGCGGAAGAAAAGAGGTTATAGGACTCTCGGTAGCGCCGAGAAAGAGAACAAGGCCTGAACAAAGAGAGGCATAAGAATACGCGTGGAAGTTCCACGACTGGAGTCGGTCCTCGGTCGACCCTGGCCGGGAGCGATCAATGGGATAGCATTAACATCGAGTGACAGTACCTGTTGCTCACGCTAACCGGCGCATTACCACCCCATCCGTACCTCGTTCACCTGCTCTTACCCGTAATCAAATACGCCATAAAGAGGATGCCACTGCTCGCTTCTCTTTTCTAAGCGCGCTTTAAACTCGCCCGAACGCTTGTGTATATATATACATGCGGAAGGGACGGGAAGCAAGCCCCGAGGAGATGCATCACAAGCGATTTCGTGTAAATGGGCAATGAAAGCCAAGCTGCGGCGCATTCCTCCTGATGCATATTGCACGCCAACGGAGAAATGGAGAACCAAAGGGCAGCGAGACCGAGAAATGCGATGGGGAGATTAATGTAGGAGGAACCGGCGAACCGCCTTGTCCTCCTCCGGGAGGATCGCGCTCCTTAATTAACGTTTAAGAGGGAATTACTTTTAAGCCTTGTGTTTAATGGCAATTTTTTCAAACTCGTTATTAAATGACGGAACGGATAATTTTCTCGGTGATTGAATTTTCGGATGACCTGCGTAGATTTTTAACTAATAATTTGATTTTTCACGACTTCTTTCGATAAGACTTCTCCAACTTGCCAATATTGGAATTTGGGCTTGGTAATAGTTTTATTTTTGTCGACTAACCTATATGGTGCTGGGAATTAATAGTGGTCCAGCACATAGAAGCAAATATTCTGATTATCATTCACAGGACCAAAACAACTCCTTTGATCAGACTGAGATCCTTATAGACATTATATACTCAGGGGTCGCTGCACACAAATCTGGAATACGTTTTTATAAAGTTAGAATTTTATACGTGAGAAACAACCCCTTATCATTCAAAATTTTCAAAGTCCAAAAAGTTTATATTTACGAGTATTTTGTTAAGAGTAATCTGTAGCGGGGAATTCTTAATTTGGACATATGTTTAATTGGTTTGAATGATGTTTTTAAACGCTAGTGAAAGTCCAAGTTTTTAGAAACCCTGCGCACAAAGTGACGAATTGTAGGACCAGTGCAGGAAAAGTTAAAAGGGTCGCTGTTTATAAAACCGACATTTTTAAAATTCAAAATGATTTTGAACGTTTGTAACTACATTATAATATTGAACATAATGGAACCCGATTCGGGTGACCATGATGATACCCCGGGCCTGACCTGGATGTATTCAGGGGTGTCCGATCTGGTAGCCGAGCTAATGCCTGATCAGGGCCGGATGTGCAATCCCTCCGTCTGGACAAATGACTGTACTCAAGTATATTTTGCAGCCTGACATAAAACAATTAATAACTTTATTACTTGTTGAGATATATCGTTTGCCTTCGAACATTTTTTCCGTACATGGAGTAAGTACCGTATAATAAGCCTGGTAGAGATGGTCACGAGAATCTGCCCAGAATTATTCTAGATTTTGATTATCTGGCTAGAAACTGGCTCTATAATAATGGGTGGAAATTCTACTAAAAATGAAATGAATTCTGGCGTAAATCTACCCAGACGCGAGACATTGAGACAGCTCATACAGTTTAACATGAGTGCGACATGCTCCTACAACTTATCGACCTCGCTTAGATTCGAGAATCTCGAATACCTCTCGATCGAACACCCAATATGGCGGCTTGTTCTCAGCTGATTCGCCTGCACATGCTGTCGCGATTGTTTACAAAGCTGTTATAAAGATCAAAGCTTCATTTCGAAAGAAAAATTGTTTACATTTACACCTACTCATTTTGTCGAATCGATTGATCCTTACCTATTACAGTGCGACCTCACACTATTGAAACGAGAAGGAGCGGAATATTTACCCCCTCTTTAAAGACTATCTTGCCGCGTACGCATGCAGGTCGGCAGATATTCATACATATGTACCGCATAATATGACAGAGTGGGGGTAAGAGGGGAAGCTGATCTTTCACAAGTGACAGATAGAAATTTTCCATAATGCCAGGGTGCCACTAGTGTGAGTTTCTATAGTGTGAGGTCGCACTGTATACAGATTTAATATGATATTTTCAGATTGTAATTATTGCTTTATGCCACTCTAAATATATGTTAGTGGTCTATAGCGGGGTTTCATCTAAAATTCGTGTATATTTCTACCGAGATTCTACCGAACAGTAGGATAATGGCTAGTTCAACCAGCCAAATTTATACCAGGGAAGTAATGTGCAGTATTTAATATGTAATTATACAAATTGCAAACCGCTAATTTTGAATTAGGTATTGAATTTTTTACGACTTTTATATATGATGTAATCATTTATAAAACCATTTGTTAAGAAAAAAGTGACGACTAGTGGAGACAATATATGTTGAAAACCATAAAATTGCCAATAAAAGAACTACTAGAACATTATCAATTCTTAGGCATCTAACCCATATTTGTCATTAGGACTAAAAGTTATATTAGGGATTAAAAGTTTTAAATCCTTTTCAAATATCACCGAAAGGAAATTAGTATTTGGTAATGGAGATTTGTACAAAAATGTTTGTGTAGAGTATAAAATATTTTATTAGAGATATTAAAAACACGTCATAATGAAAATATATAAAGAACATGTAAGAGCTTAGTGTGGGATGAAAAATTCACTGGATTATAAATAACACACCGTCTT
The DNA here is from genome assembly GCA_030407085.1 of Trichopria drosophilae. Taxonomy (NCBI): domain Eukaryota; kingdom Metazoa; phylum Arthropoda; class Insecta; order Hymenoptera; family Diapriidae; genus Trichopria; species Trichopria drosophilae. The sequence continues at coordinate 171,733,473 of CM059582.1, read as the reverse complement.
CCAATTTACTTAGTAGAGTTTAACCTTGCATGTCGCTCACGTTCATTTCTGAACAGAAATCGCCTTGAATAAGAACAGGATTACAGGTGTCAAAAACGTCGGCGATCCAATACAATCGTATCATGTAGCTACTTAATGCCATTCGCACGAACATAGTTTGCCTTGGTGAAATTAATTTATTTCCTTAAATTATAGCATTTTATTGACAATTTAATTAACTTTGTTACTCGCTACCGTTACAATCATTGTGGTAAAAATTTAATGAAACCTATAGTTAATTTGATAAATATGTAAGTCTCAGATTATGGATAGGTTTCTAAACATTCATTTTCGTCGACCGTATATAATACTTTAAATTATATCATTACGGTATACACATAATTAAAGATAGCATTTCTAGAGAAAAATAATATATAAATAAGATTGAAATCTAAGTAGACTATGGTAGAAAATGAGGGCAGCTATTCGCCATTATGGTGAAGATTATGTTGAAGGTCTTATACCTAATGTTATAGTGAAACATACAGTTTTCTGTTCCTGCCGTAACAAATATAGGCCGTAATGTGAAAAAATGCAAATATTACCTTTAAATAGACGTTTATTTGATAAACTGCAAATCCTATCATCATGTTCAGATATTGTTAATAAAAATATATTGTGATAAATATTACTGTTTGTATAATTTACTTTTCAGCAAAAGGGCGATGTAATATGTAAAAACAAGTTCTTTTGTACATACATATTTGCTATCATTTGGATGTAACAAAATTAAAATAAAATGTAACAAAACCAGAAGACCTTAAATACGTTCTATTTCGAATAATATATTTCCATCTCAAAAGAGCCAATGAACACGTCTTATAAATAGTATGCTGTAATTTTATACCAAACTGTTCAACAAACGACGTTTCGTCACAACAATTCGCAATGCGACAATTCGACATACGACGTTTCACAAAACGAAAACCAGAGTGCATTAAAATAACAAATTAATTTAACGTATTATAATCTATCCCAATCTAATCTCATCTCATCAAATCTAACCTAACCTAACCGCACCATTCCAATTAACACTTCTCATCACGAAACAAAAATTGGAATACCTCCAAATATAAATATTAACATAACTTAATCCAACAATATGCAGATATTACATTAACCTATTCTAGCCTGATTTAACCTACCTAACCTAACCTCATCCAGCCTAACCCATGTGTAGTTATTATAAAGTTCCTTTTATAAATCTGTGGCGACATAGAAAAAGGGCATAAGTCCATTCATAGTGGTCTTGAAACAACTTTAAATAAAGTCTTCAGAAATGGGATTTCCTTGTTTATTCTGGTACTACTAACCTTCTTGGTTATTTTTATTAACTTTTAAAAAATCAGTCGGGCTGTTTTTTTTAAATCGACTTTTTATAATAAAATTAGAAAATAATAAAACTACGAAGTATAAACTTATGCTTAAATATTTTAAATGCAGGTTATTTTGTTTTTAAATTCAGGTTATTTTGGTTTTAATGGTAGGTTATGAAGAAGACAATATAAATTGTGTAGATTTATTGATATTTTGAACACAACCCTGAAACACATTATGTACATTAGGGTGGTTGAAAATGGAATTTTACTTTCGAGTGGACACGTGTAGAGTTTGAAAAAAAAAATATGTGTTTTTGCCTTTTTGTATTAAATTTTTGTATTAGATTTGTCCGAAATTTTTGAGTTTTCTACATCGAAAAATATGTGTCTAGGTAAAATTTCAAGTCCTTATATCTTATAGAAATCTCACAATTTTCAATTTAGTAAAATTAAAAAGTTTTTCAAATTAAATTTTAATAACTCATGATTTAAAGTTAAAACCGTGATTTTAGTGAAAAGAATATTTAAATAGTGCAAATCGATTGGACATATCCTAAAGAATTTAGTCCCATATACGTTTTTTAACTAAAATTTAACTCGTGAATTCTGACTGCAAATTCGTATTCAGTGACCCCAAAAATGTATGGAAACGCAAATGTTCTACCGTTTATATTGAACTTATAGAATGTTTCGAGAACTATCATGAACACAACTGAAAAAATCCACTTTTAAAGTTCAAATTTTCAAGCGACCTACGGGCCGTATTCATGTTGTAAAAAAATGCAAAAAGTCATATATTTTTTTTGGACATTTTATAAAAATTAAGTCGAACGAAAGGAACAAAATTTTTTATTTTTGTTTTGTGAACCACACTAATGTACATACATATACATTGTAATTTTTTAATTTTGGTATAAAAAGTCAATTAAAAAAAAATGTCCGACCAGTTATTAAATTTGTTTAATGAAAATACTCATGAAGGACAACAGTACCAGAGTCAATACACAAATCCCATTTTAGAGTATTTAAACACGCGTTATACGTCATAATTTTATTAATTTTCTAATTTTACTATAAAAAGACATCTTTTTAAACGACCAGACCGGTTTTATTAATTTTTCAATGAAAATACTCAGGAAGGTCACCAGTACTAGAATCAAAAGCAATATGATATAATATTTATTTATGAAACAAATATTTTAGAACAAATACTTAATAGCTACAAAGCATTGACTGCAATTTAAATGACTAAAAGTGTGGAGAAGTTTTGGAGCAAAGTTACACGGACATATGTCATATTTTCTAAATATTTATTTTTACATTCACGTTTTTAAAATTGTAAGGATTTATGTTACGTAAATCAAAATCATGTATAATCGTCTTATGCATTTTTTTCATACCGCCATAGAAATATGTAACTACATAAAAAAGAGCTTGAGCATCATTCCATCACCCTCAGTTTATTATTGTGATATCCATAAAAAATTGCTCTGACAAATACGATGGAAAACCCGAATGACGCGTTTTAGTCCCAGATCCCAAAGGCTTGGGACATCCGTACGCCTTCAGTGTTGTGGAAAATAAAATCGATCGAAATATAAAAGTGGCTGCAGTAAAAATAGAACGTGTAGTGCAATGTCGACAAATCGACGTTACGACCTGCAACGTTTTCAAGCCTCGCGATATGTATAGTGAAAACACTCACCGAGTCGGTGGGATTTGCTTTTACGACACGCCGGTATAAAAGCACTAACTCGTTTCAGCCTACATGCATCATCAAGGAGGATGCTTTTGCTCGCTTGTCTAGGTTATTTACAAAAAATAACCTTTCCATTACGTCAACTTGGATTTCTATTAGTGAGCACTTCGATCATGACCAGATATCTCGTTGGTATTGTTACTATAAAGTGACTCGCTCACGAATCTTGCTGAAAGTGCTTCAGATGTATTTACAGTAAGACGAAGGTAATTTACATTTGACAGCTCTCATCTGATTAGTACGAGGATACAAATTGTGAATATTTAGCTGTAATTAATGACAACTGAGGATACCTGGATGGCTCGCGTGATAACTGGATCTCTGAGTTTTAATGAATTGCGCAAATGAGGTTGTATTTTTTTCAATGTGAGAAATTAACGATTTGTGTCTTCTAGGACTTTGTATCTTGAATTCCTCCTTAAAATAAAGATTGCTAAGTCTAATTTAAAAAATGCCAATAATTAATGGTTTTGATAGTCCAGTTTTTACAAAAAGTGTGAGTTTTTTAGCGAGTGTATGATAAAAACGAATGTGTACTGAAAGGAAACAAATGATAATACTGGTTAACGACTTCAATGTCAGCCGTTTTCATATAGAAAGTCTTAAAACTGGTACGAGCCTGCTTTGAAAATATCAGAAAACTATAATGAAACACGGGTCCCATTTTTTTCATTAAACAGATCATTTAGCATAAACAAAATCACTGTCCTCTTCCTCCCTATAGGGGATATGATTAATCCTTTGAAGCATATATTTTTTTATCAAATTTCGATGAAAATGTTAAGTAGGGGGCATCTGGGTCGTTGAATATGCATACGCATGCAAAATTCAAAAATCCAACATAAAAGAGCCGACGAAATAAAACAATATTGAAACAACATTTTTAAGAAGATATCAAGAGATTCATTTGTTTATAGATTCAAAATAGTAGATTAATAATGACGGGGAAAAATAAATAAAAAAGGAGAGAACAATCCCGCCAATATCTCCGCATGGTACCTTCTAAAGTCTTTATTTAGCTAACCAGTTAAAAGTGGAGGTAAATCGCACAATTTTTGCATTTTATGAAATATATGAAATTGAGTCCGCTATTGTAAAGTAAAAATTTCGTTTTATACATTAATTTTGGAAATTTGACATCAGATTTAACAGTATAGTTTATTGTGTTTGTAGCGCATGTAGTGAAGTAGAGATAGTAGGTTCGAGTTATGTAATATAATTTCGCATCAAAGTACACATTTATTTTAGGGCGTTTTTATGTTTTCTATGAATATATTCCAACTAACAAAAAGATGAGTTCAGAATCGTAGAGAAGTTACCAAACTACATTTTTATAGAGTTTGCTGTGTTATCTGCGAAATTTGTGCTTGCAAATTCTCTACCTTATTGTTTTAATTAGTTGCTCTTCATAAATGTGGTTAGCCTCAGCATAAAATACGAAAAATCATAATTCATTGTGAAATTAAAGTGCATTAATGAAACAGCAAAAATACCACATGGAATTATTTTTTATTGAATGAAATAGAAAAATCTGTTGTCATGTGTCGTTGGGGTTGCAGTTGGTATCGTACTGTTATACAGAAATCAGAATAAGGGAAACTTAAAATCGTAAATATAAACCAGTAGAGTTTGGGAAAAAGTTACAAGAATTTATAAGAATATATAATTAAGAATTGATACACTTTCTTTAAAAGAATAAATTTGTTAAATATTAGACAGCATCTGCCCTCGTAGAAATCTGTCCAGTTTTTTATTACATTGCCTAGTTTCCCTATACCTTTATCATGGGAAATAACAAAACTGGACAGAAACTAGCCAAAAACTAAATCGTTTTATACTAGGCTACATACGAATCTATATAAATATTATCACAGCTGCAATTAAGTACTGTAAGCGCCCAATAGATGAGGTCATAGTTTCTCGCAAGCAGTGCAGAATTGGGTTATACAAGGCATTTATAGAAGGCCAGAAGTGCAGTATTGTATATCGAGAATATAACTGATATAGAATCGGTTATTAATCGTAGTCCAGTTTAACCAATTGGAGATAGTAAATCCAGCATTGGTTAAATGAAATCCACGTGATTTCATAAAAAGTGACGAGGATATTGAAAATTCATGATGGCAGCACTTTTAAACTGACACATTTAATTCTGAAAAGTTGCGATAACTATTTCACAAAGAATGATTTTTATGGTAGACATTTTTTTCTCTATCCGTATTCTGTAACTCATTTTCGAGAATAAATGTCGACATTAACTTGAATAGCGGCATTTAAACCACACGCGATTGTGTATTTTGTTATAACTCAAAATAATGACGGCATTAACATCGGTATTCAATTACAGAATACCGGTATTGAAGTCGCAGCGAACTAATAGATTCGTTTAGAAAATATATTAACAGTTACCGTTATGTTACTACAGCTCCATGAAGTACAAAACTGAAATTAGGAAGTAATAAACAGAACTTATGATTTAACGAAGTTTTTGAGGAAAGTATTCCGTCAATAAGAGGAACTAAAAATTATACAGCGGTTTACAAATTATTTGTTTCATATAATTGCCTTATTGAACTATCCGTTATTGGCGAATATTAAAATATAACCTAGAAGGTTGAATTTTTGAAAATAAATCAAAAAGTGATACTTTCATATTGATTCGTCGATTATGGCATAACCGTTGATTTTACGCAGAAAAAAGTGCATATAACCTTTTATGAAGAGAATTTGATGCTCTATTTTTTCTGCTGCAAGCATTTTTTTATGTGATTTGTATTTTTTATAAGAAACGCTGTTTTTGGTTCGACCTCCCTATAAACTAGTATGGATCGGCTCTAAAAAGTAATAATATCTTAGTTACGATATTCCCAATTAAAAAAGAGGTTTCACTTAAAAATCACGTTTACTATTATATATATATATAAACATACGTACGTACCAGATCACGGACAAATATTTTTTATTGCATTTTTTACTTGTTCAGTATCTGAAACGTCGACGTTTGATGAATAATTGTAGGATAATTTTTGTTTGCCCAGATGACACAATTAAATACTTCGTCCATACTTCGTCTGGGTCGGAGCGATTATTGGAAATGTTTATGAATCCAGTATATGGTGATTTCGGATCTCAATATTAAGGAGCCAAAAGAACCGAAGCCATCTTACGCCGGGATGTTAACTCTTTAAGGAATAGAACGATATTGGATTTACCGTTGGCCGCTCAATGTTGTTCAAAGTTTTGGACAAGACCAAATCTTTCTAGGATTAGGCATCGAACGAAAATTATTTATTGCTGAATATTTTCCAGTGCTACTGTTAGCAGATCCGGAAATTTCAGATGTGAAACATGTTTGCTGCTAAGTAATAATAATAATAATAATATGTCTTTATTGCTGCAGAAAACAATTCAGGTACATTACACTTATCACATTATATAAATCTGCTGGCAAATGGGCGAGTTTCAACTTCAAGCTGTTTTACAAACTAACCTAGCTTATTTGTTCAACATACATCATTTGTTGATTAAATTCACCATTTCATTATAAGAATAATGTAATACATGTTCACATTAAAATCTGTTATTTATGCTCTAAGTTTTAGTCTGCAAGTATTCATCAAACAAATTTTGAATAAATAACATTATGTCATCACATGTCACGAACCAAACTAGGTCCAACCGAATTAGTACAGTAGTTTTATAGGCTCTATTATGTAAGCGAAATAGAACTCGACAATTGGATAAAGAAAGAATATGTAACGTTGGCGAGGGGATTCTGCAAAGAATGAATATTTGCTGCGCATGAACAGTTGTTCAGTCGCACTTAATATACGAACGGAATTTGGTAAATTGAGTTTCTTGACCGAAACATTGAAGCCAATTTCCAAAACATTCAATTTTGAGACAAATAATTTGGAGTGATTTGTACTCTTGTCAGATACTTCTCAAAAAAATGCTATGTAAGAGCCCTTCATCTACTTCGACAATGTGCTTCATCGTACATCCGCCGTCAGATTCTTACTATTTTTAGGTCGTCTTTATGCAAATTGTGTGTAAGTACTATTCAATACTGACCATATGTATCCATACATTCGATCTCGTAGATTTCTGCAAATTATAATGTTGCGATCTATTTCTCTAAAATCGATCCGAGACAATATAAAAAATATTAAAAAGGAATAAATCGTGAGGATCTGCGACAAGCCAATCTAATAGACCAATTAATGCACTCAGTGAAGCAAGTATCTTCTGGAACTTCCTACTCATAGTACTGCTTAAACCCTCTCCCTCTAAACTCGGTCTTTCCATTTTGGATGTGAATAGCGCAGAGAGGTTAATTCCAAATGTTGGTAGGGGTAACCAAAATATGCAGATCATCCCCACTTTTTTATTCTTAATAAGATTCCATGAAATCTTATAGCTGTGTGTGGGTAGTGGACTGTGCCTTCGACCATATCGTATTTGTTGTGGCGTGTTGCATTAATGATATATTTATCGAAATTTATTTTTCTCTTATTTCAGAACTAACTGATATCTAGTTCCAGAAACATTCCAGATATGTAACTGGAATCACAGTAAGATTTCTATTGGTATGTTCCTGAAATATAAATATAACGATAAATGATGTTCGGGCTTATAATCACAAACATTAAGTTATAAATAGTGGTCCGAATCCGCTGCTTGCTGGGACAATCTCAAAAAACCTTACAGCAGATGTTAAAACCTATGTAGCAGAATATTTCTGAGAAGCTGCAGTTCGTTCACACACTCCTTGGTCAGATTACATTCAGGAATGTTAGGAAGCATGATCTCCTTCCATAATTTCGTTTACCCACGTACAAGCTATTTTTTTGTTCGGATCGGTTTTCTTCTCTGGATGAGGAGTTTGATAAAATGTCGTTTTAGGAAGGTGTTGTCTTGCCAAGTTAAGAAATACCATCTCGTAAGAACGAGGAGAGGAAAGGGCGAAAGATATCTACTCGCAATAACAATGCTGGAATGTCGGTTGCAATATAGGATTGCGATAAAGCGGATGATGGAGTAACGCACGTAACACTATGATCAGCGTGGATTGGAAACCTCTTCTTTTTCATCGCGGAAATGGCGCCGCGTGCGAAGTAGCATAACGACTCGGTTCTCGCGCACGGCATGTGTGCAGGATCGATCCTGGAGGCATCGGAAATATGCGCGAATGCCGCGAGCATAGCGAGTATAACGAGAATCCGCGAATCATAAGGAGGCCGACGCCGATTATCGGATTTTCTGGCACAAGAAACTCCACGGCATTTAACGACTGCCGCTGTCATTAACGGGATATTCGCGGCCCGTCGACAGAAATCCAACGTTTATGCCGGATCACGTCATGTAACGAGCAATAGACGTGCAGGTCCGAGATTTGCCTCGAAATTCTCGATGGTGCAACTGGAAATCGATGGACTGGATTGAAATACGCCGATAGACATTCGCATGTCTTAATTAAGTCGTTCCAGAGACGTCGCGACGTATATCCGCTGCCATGTCGCGTACTTATTGCTGCGGGGAAGATATGGCCGTTTTATCTAGTTTTGAAGGAGTGCCGAACCCAGTAAGAATCATATTTATTCCAAGTTCTCGTTATTGTCGATCTGCTCCGCATTTCATTTATCCTTGATAGGAGTGGGTTGAATCGTGTTCAGAGGTTTGAATACTCGTTGCTTGGCAACATTTTATGCGGCAATGTAGTTCTCACGTATCACTTTAGGGAAGTTGGAGTGATATAATGAAGTGGTTGCCATGGGCCTGAAAATATAATTAATTTCACTTTGTTTCTACGTTATGTTCGTAATATGGTATCATTAAGTAACTATTAAACTAAAAGGTATTCAGAAGTATAAAAAAGTTGGAAATTATGTAAAACTATTAATTTTTTTCTGATACGAATACTTCTTATGGAATTAACAATGAAGCAGATCTATATTAGTGCCTCAGGATGAACGAAGATGGAACAAGGCGCGCGACTCTTTTAAGTTATTTTTGAATATTTCTATTCTTTGTGGCATAATTCAGAATAATTTGTATATTTATATTGAACAAAATTGCAATCGAGGCGGTAGTGGAAAAAATGTAAATATTTAAAAAAAATTTGTTTGGTTATGAAAAAATGGTGAATCAAACACACGAGTTTCGATCCAATGCCTTTTAACATAATTAAATTCAAAAATAACCCGGTGCATCAAAAAATAAAAAAAATATAGACCCTTTTATAACGACCGTAGCACAGGTTGTAGGTCATAAGTCACATGGGATAGTATAATTTTCTTAATTTGAAAGAGGAACAGTTATTACCTTTCCGACTATCCATGTTTTATATTGATAAAGTGAAAACACCAAGACTAAAGTTGAAAGTACGGAAGAATTTTTCTAATTAATGTTTAGAGAGGAAATGCAATGCCGCATCGAGAGGGCCTTTGTTGGAGAAAAAGGGAAGTGTATGTCAGTAATTTTCGTCTAACTTTGAGCCTCTGTCCAAAGTTATACCGCCCAGAGTTATATGTCTATCCCAAGTTATACACACGGGAAAAAATTTGGTATTCTGGTAGCTCGATAGATCTCTAAAAGGTTGGGATTTCTATGACTCATGCGGTTCCGGGGAGGCACGACTCAGCATGCGCAAAGAGGCGTTCCAGTAAGAGTGATGAAATCTACAACTGGAGTTGTGAGAACTACATCATCGAGTCAGGGCAAACATATGTCCGAAGAACGAATCGAGTTGACGCTACTCGCTAACCGATCGAGCTGCCACAATTACAAATTTCTTCCAGTGCATTTGCCTTCTCCAAAGTTATACCAGTTTCTTCGTCTCCTTCCACCCCCCACATTGTCTCGCTGAGCTACACTTGCTTCGGACACTCACACACAGAAACATCCATTGCACGGATATAAATAATGTTACGGAAGTGGGGATAGTGAGCGGCTATATGACTTTGGAGAAGTTTCCGCCATTTTGAAAGAACCAACTGTATAGCTTTGGACGGGGAGTGCATATGCAATTTTTACTCATGCGCTGCGTGTGACCTTTGATTGTACATAGAAGATAAAATGTCAAGATTTGGCAAAGTATACGTAAACAAATTGCTATCTAGGTGTTTTTAATGCATATCTTTTAAAAGAGGTCTTGATAAACTCTACCATGTGAAAAATTTTAGTACCATTTTTTGCTTCAATTTCAATAAAGTATTTCATAAAAAAATCTAAGTTGAACAGAATTAAAAGGTACATCTCTTACTATTTTCGTTATCACTGTTGAAGGTTCCAAGATAAAAATTGAGATTCGGCCATCAAGAATCCTAATATGGCGCCAAATTTAAAAAAAAATTGCCAAAAAAATGAGATAATATTTATTCTCATCATTTTTTTTCGAGTTATTAGAATATTGGGATTCTACTGAAACTATGAACAAAGATGGATAAAATATTTGAAATTTAAGAACAAATTTTACTTTTATACCCTACATCTTTGTAATATCTTCAAAATGGCGTCATGAATGAAAATTTCTTTGACAAATTTCTGAACGCTGAAATTCTGAAATTAATTCAAAATTTGTTTTGTTCAAAAAAAATGTTTCCAAATTCGTTAGATCATCTTGAACAAAAAATGTCTGTTGTGAATTTTTTGCAAAATATCTATTTCCGTAGATATAAAATGTAACATTGAAAAAAATACAATTTTTCCAATAACATATTTCATTTAACGCTTCGGACCTCAAGATTGATTTGCATACTCAATCTAAAACTTTTACGCGAACAATCTAACGTCATGTATTTTCATTTCCCAAACACTCCGAGTCAAAATTTCCGATTTAGAAGACAGGGGAATTTTGGAGAATTTTTAGGGTTACTCTGTAATATTTGAATTAATAAATAAAAATTTTACTTATTACCAGATCAGTAATTTTACCAGAAACTCACGTACAACTAATAAATGAAAAATAATTACATTTCAATTTAATTAAACTTTTTACAGTGGTTGAACTTAGAACCGTTTTAAATGTTTAAGTTTGTGCGATCGATATTGATTAAAATAATTATGTATATCAATAATGTTAAAATTATAGTAGAAAAATACAATTTTATGACCATAACTGACCGAATTTCATTATTGGATTATTGAAAATAATGACAATTAAAAATACCAAAAATATTAATATAATCCTTTTTTGTAAAAATATTCTGAATAACTGCATTCATCATTATATATTTTATGTATTAATTAGACCAAGAGTACATTTAGGTCAAAATGAATTTCCAATCCATCATAATAAACCTTAATTTATACACGTGGATTCATTAACCTTGGGACATTAAAAAATAGGTCACCTCTCTGGATGAGAGACATATTGATTTTATTTCTTTTATTCGGACATTGTCGTGATAACACTGAAATTAATTATATTATCTTCAATCTAACGAAATATAGACCTAAAAAAAGTGGATGAATTGTTTCCATGTTGCGAACAAACTTTCATTGCTTTCAATAATATTGGTTTACAAAAAAAAAGGTCAAGGTTGGTTTGTTTAAAAATTCTTATATTTATAAAATGTTAGCTCACAATGAACATGAAAAGGGTAACAAAAATATTTTCCACGTGGCCAGTTCCAGAAAAATCGAGGTTAAAGGGTAACCATTTATTTTAGCACTTTCTCAGTTATAACAAAACCAAACTCAATGGGATGCAACTTCTAAGAGGGCTGAAACGAAAGCTTAGCAGTAGCTTAGGTAAAAGAGAACTTAAGTTATCATCCACCTTATTATCGCAGGAAAAATAACTTAGCTTGGGACAATTGATGGTTCTTCATGATCAGATTTTTTGGTAAGTAGTCACTCCAACGGTTGTTGGGGTGCTAACTATGAATAAAATGTTAAATTTTAAAAATTCAAAATGGTGGGCACAATAAGTCGAATTAAAATTTAAATATTAAGCAGATTCGTTTGAAGCCTTTTACTTGGATGTTTTTGAAGTTTGCGACCTCAAGTGTGGAGTCATTTTGGCAGCTATGTACATTAAAATAGAGGATTTAATAGGGCAACGAATTTTTTTATAGTTAATTCGTTACAGATTTATTACTAAAGGAAATTCAAATAAAAAATGAGATCATGTTAAACCCTTTTTCACGAGAGCTCGCAAACTCAGCTTTTCTCTTACGATAAAATGGTGGTTCGTAAGTTAAGTTCCCCACCACAGGCCGTTCTAAGCGTTCATTTCTGTTCTATTAAAAGTTTTATATCTTTTCTTGTTCAGTCTGACCTAAACAATTAATACACACAAGAACTTTCAAATAAAGAAATCTGAACCTTATTATTGTAACCCCATACATATTAATCGACGTAAAGATATAAAATATAAATAATAATTATAACTAGATGTTATAACCACTTATTCATCATTCCCGTAAAGATGCTAGTTGAAGGTTTATTAACTCATACGACTAATGAACTAGGATAAAAATAAATTTCATTGTATAACCAATTTGGAGCGGTTGGACCTAACTTGTTTTTTTTTCGAATTAGTTTGCGATGACCGAACGGCTCGATTAAGTTAATCTGCATATCTGCATCAAGATGGGATGTTTATAGTAAATACAGTATTTTGTTCTTAATTTGTATTGTTTCCTATTGAAACGAAAATGATCGACCATCGTTTGTAGTACTTTATGGTGCACAATACATCAGTCAAGTAGAGGAGTTGGTCCTTTTTTAACGAAGTCGTTTGGTTGCGGCAATTTATCTTTTCCAACCAAACTCGTTAGGTATCATAATCATTAAGTTCTATTGAGTTCGTAGCAACTGAGCAACTTTTTTTAGACATCAAGTTTATATATCGACGATACAACTTACATACAATACAGATTAAAAACAGGTAATCGAAAAAGCGCAACCAACTCGTGGTTGTGTCAGGATTTTCTCAGTGAGTACTAAAACACCTATAACGAATGAATTTGAACAGCAGACAAGAGTAATACATTCCAAAGATTACTGAATACCATGATCCAGAAATGTGATATATGCCTCTTCCAGGCACGATATGCAAACACATAAATCTTGACAGTATTTATCGGAGAAGCAATTAATCAAAAACTGGTTGCTCTATATCGACTTGGCTCAGAGTACAGGAAGTGTGAAGCACTGTAAAGAGTTAAATAAGATCATAATTCTCAGTGGTAATGAATTACGACTTTACCAAGACGCAACTTAATTCTCACATACGTACGTGGGACTAGGCATCCCCTTAGCCGACTGTTGAACTGACAACAGGTGGGAACGATTTGCAAAATGAAAATAAGCAGCAGAAATCGAACAATTCGCCGAAGACTCCGCGTTAATTAGACACCAAGAATATGCGATCAGTCAAGTGAGGTTTCCTCTCGGAGATATTAAGCTCGGGTACCAGCCGTCGCGAGATCTCGAACGTGTCGTCCCGAACTCTTCTCAGCATTAATTAAGTTATTTTTAACACCTGCGTACGGAAGTCGAGGGCAAGGTGTTAAAGCCGGGCGTTCACGACGTTTTGCTTTTAAGTTCGCGAGGTATACGTATCGCCACCATTCGGATAACTTATTCGCACGTCGTCCTGCGTAATTTGTACGTGGAAGCCGGACGGATCAAAGCGCGGTAATCTTCGTAATACGAGTTTCAGAGACGCAAAGAGGAGAGAGAAGCCGACGACAGAAGGCCCAGGAATAAGAAGCGGCTACGGGATGGTACGTAGGGAAGGCGAAGGGAATTTATCGAGAGTCTCGTTAAAAATTACAAAAGTCTGCACGACATAATAATTAAGGGCCAGTTGGTCTCGGGCGAATTCGTTTCCTGTGATTTACGCGAGTTTTAGCTTACTCGCTTCATTTGAAACCGCGAAATTGTCGCCGATTCTATCAGTGATTTAATACCGCGCTTTCGAATCCCCGAACGTAATTCTTGCGCGTGTTCAGCAATTAGTTTCCGCGATGAGGAAGTTCAGCCGGTATGCGAATGGAAAGCGACTCTGTGAAGATCCGTTTAGGACTATAGTTTCAAAGTTTTCTTCATTCGTGGATATATCGGAAGTGGAACGTTGGAAAACTTATCACTTTGTAAGATCTAAATGAACAATGTTCTATAATGGGAATACAGCAGAGTCTCGATATATTTACCTATTTGGTTCCTCGCTACCTCCTTCCGTCTCGTTATAGTTACCAAAAAACGGGGAGCGCTGCTCTCCCACTCCCATCAGTCGCGTTGTATTCGCGACGTCACACCAGGCCCTTCCTGAGGCCCAAACCCGTAAGGTGGGGGAAAAGGAAAGCGGCGATAGGTAAAAATAACGACACGGCACAGGGCAAATTTGTTGGGACGTAAACATAGCAAGACACAATTACACCGGGACTCTACTGTAGAAGGAAAAAACTTTTGGATAGGAAGTTTGATATTGACCCCTAAGAATTTTCTAAGAATTTCTAAGAATTTGTTAGTTCGTAGGATTGATTATCATTGGTTGAATACTAGTTGATTGGTCTGGGGCAAATATGGTCTACAGACAGATTTGGGTGATTTCACGGTAAAGTGCTAATTTGAGGTCTAATATTTTGACTAAAAAAAATGTTAAAGATCGGTTTTTTAAAATCGATTCCTCTTTAGCATCATTTACTCATAGTAAGTAATCAAATTTATCAACCATTTTTATTTAAGATGACATTCTTCCTTATTTTGTACACACAGAATACGTAATTTTTTAAATTGAGAGAATAAAATGTTATATGCACAAATCATTTAAATATTATTACGCGCCTCCTTGTTGGTGGTCATATTTACGATGTGTTCAGATCAGAGTAATAGTGAATAAGTTCATCCATTACAACGGCTCCGTTGTAAGTCGGCAAACAACATTTAATAGACATTTATGAAGTTCCCGTCGATATTAATGACTGAATCACACGCAACGCAAAGGACTTATAATTATGGTAAAGATTTCAAAAATAACATATTGCTAGATTCCTTGAAATAGAAAATGTAAATCAGACAAATGAAAAATTTATTTAAATTATAACTTTTTTAATATTTTTTTTATAAGGTAAGTAATCGAATTTCTTTTCATTTTATTTTAGATGCCTGAGTTCTCATTCCTTTTTCTCAAAAAAATTATATAATATGTTCTTTATATCATGTTTAGAAATTAATTGCAAATTAATAAAAAATCGTTTAATTATTTAGAATAAATATCATAAATAATAGTTAATAAATATTTCCGTTCTATGTCCTAAATTCATGTCATACTTTTATGGAACTCCAGGCTCGGTACTAAAATATATAATAGAGATTTGTTAGTTTTAAACAATATAACCTAAAATGTCTCCACAAATCGTACGATCCCATAAACTTACCAAGTCAAATAAATCTCTTCTATTTTAACGATTGCTTTATGTGGGTTTATTTCTCAGTATTGATCTCTATTTGCAATACTATTCTACTTATTTCTTTCATTGATGAAAGAATGAATCAATGGATGATATTGCAGATGCCAGTAGGACATAAAGAAAAGACAGGCAGTATATTACAAAATGTCGAAAGGATATTTTCATGAAAATGGGTGTAAAAAATTATTTAAATAATTAAAATGGAATTTAAAAGTTGGTTTAATGACATTTTTCATTATCCGTAATCTTAAAACCGTGATTGGAACTAAATCCAGATATATAGAAATGGATTCTATTTCTTCCATAAAGAGGACTTTTTATCCTGTTTGTACAGTTATATCCTGAATTTTATCCTCAATTCATTTGCAAGTAGTGCTATAGTGGTAATCCACTTTACCATCCTGATGTCTTTGAATTTTTATTATTGACATTGAAGTTCACGCAAACAGATAAGTCTTTGTGCTATGTTCTGTTTGCTCAGTAATGACATTACGTATAAAAATGGCATCTATATGATATCATTGTTTATTGATTAGATTCCATAAAAAAATACACCGAAATTAGTTTTTCCTAATAATTCATTATTGACGATATTTTAAAATTAATTTAGTATAATAAGGCTTTTTTCCATACATGTAAAATGGCTGTTTTCTGGGTCATTATTTATGATATCAAATTTACAAAATTTAACATGGAGGTTTTAATATGTCCGTCATCAAAATATGGAAAAGTAACAATTTAGTATAAACTGCATATCTGACGGTTTCAGAGTCGTTGATTAAAAATCTTGTGAAGAATATCCGAAATTAAAAATTGCGGATTAAGAATGGCTGTTATCACTCTCTTAAAAAGTAGCAATTTATTTAAAATTGCGTATCCAACGACCTTGAAAACCTCCAACTACAAAAAATTGTATTGGGGTGAAGGCGTTTTTCAAAAGTTTGACCGCCATATTAAATGTGGTAAAAATAACGTAAAATTCACAATCAGTCACTCCGAAATCCCGCAAACAACGGTTTTCAATTGAATAGCAAGAAAAAAACGTGATAGAATGGGTTGACTAAAACTAAGTTTTAGTGAAATTCGAAAAGAATGAAAAACTTGTCAAGATAGGTATTATTGAACAGAAATAGGAGCAATTTCTAATTTGTCCTATTCAACAAGATGTTATTTTGTATCCTAGTTTTGAAATCTATACTCTGAGAATGTAACAAATTTGTTTCGGTCTGAAAGAGCAGAAAAAGTAAAAAATTTGCACTGTTTTGATGTATTTGTAAAAAAATATTCATATTCAATTTCTAAATACTCAACATTTAATCTTAAAGAGCCATCACGAAAACTACGGGGAGAATGGTAGGCATAAATTTAATTTTGAGTTTTTAAGAATTTATTGAGGTAATAAAGATAAATCCATTTTGTTAAATCATTTTATTTTTGACAACTTAACTACATTATTTTACACAATGATACATTCAAATTGTAAACAATTGAAGAAACAACAGTTTAAAAATAAAATAAAATGTATAATTAAATATTATTGGTAAATATTATTAATATGACGGACACAAATCTGTACCACATATTAATACTAAAGAAAAGTAATATTAAATTATTTTACCATAAAACATTAATTAAAAAATGTAAATAAATTGGTAAAAAACATTAAAAGTTTCTTTATAAATGAAATATTGTGAAAACGAGGTATATTGAGTCCTCCATTGTGAATCGCAATATAAAGCCTGTGTGACTTCTTTATATATATCGGATCTCTAAACTTGGCAAATCTTAAATCAACCAGAACGCTATAAAATACATCAAAATAGGATAGATATATTACAGAATGGTAGAGAAAAGCAAGGGGAAGATATAAAGTTCCTAATGCGAAATCTAGACTTGCACTTTATCGTTCTTAAATGGTAGTAGTATACTCTGAAAAGTGTCGTTTTATTGGGAATTTCTCGAACCGGTGTTAAAAATATAATCTATTACGTGTTAGTTATTGAACACGTATTATGCACGGTTATATGTTAAGTATTTGCGTGCATAAAAGCATATTTTGCATCCATTTCTGGTTTTCCAGATGAAGTGATGAATTCGATATATCTACCGTGTGGTGGGTACTTGTATGTAATATGCAGAGGTTTTGCATGTAATTGAGGATGTTATACTGCGAGATCCATTTTATTTCCTTATTTGTTAACCAATGAAAACCGGATATTATCTTTACGATTAAATAATGTGTAATTTGTTAATGTATCGTTTGAAAATATGAAAGTAATGAATCCCTCTTAAAACTATTTTACCTGGCTATTAGTAGAACAAAATAACACGTTTAGGATACAGTTTTATACTTAAGAAGATCCTGTCAAAGCATTTGGTACTTGACGATCCTGTCAAAGCATTTGATATATTGATAAAACTACATTAAGTGCTTGACATTTAATTTGCACATAATATGGAACATTTTTACAATTTTATCGCCGGATGCATAATGAATGCAGTTAGAAATACCACGTCGTGTATGCGATGAACTAGACAGGATTTCAGATGATGTATAATAGTTTGCATTGCATGTTCGTCATTATATTTTGTATATTTGATTACACTCTAAAATCCTTAAACTGAAAAGTCACTGCATAACAGTGAAATCTCACTTTTAGATATACTACCAACTGAACCACTCGCCAAAAGTGAAAATTCACTTTATTAAACAGTAAATTTTTTCAATGAATGTAAGAGTGCAAATGTCACTTTAAACAAAGTGAAATTTCACTACAAGCACAAGCGAATTATTTAATATATGTCTAATATTATTTGTATATTTTTTATAACATATGTATATTCTCGGACTATTTCATCGACTAATTTCCATAGATTACCGACTATTGATGTCTATTATCCCATTCGGTAATATCAAACCACGAGTGGTACTACACTCTAAATTTCTTAAAGTGAAAGTTGAGCCACTTTCTGATAAAAGTGACTTTTTCACTGTTTTTAAAGCGGAAATTTTACTTTACTAATAGTGGATGGAAATATGGCACTCTAATAAAGTGAAATTTCCACTTTAAAGATAGTGAAAAAGTCACTTTGATCAGAAAGTGGCTCAAATTTCACTTTAAGAAATTTAAAGAGATTGATTGATTGTCTTTATTATGGCTTGAGGTATTACCTCTTAGGCCAACCGATATGGAGCATACATACAGATAACTAAAACTAAAACTAAGCTTAATAAAACAAGGCATACTAACAGATGCATATAAAAGCGCAATACTAGTTCTATAACAAAGAAGATATAAAATAGATAGATGATAATAATAGTCGAGCGATTACAACTTAGGGTACACGCATACCAGAAGTAAAAGTGGACGAAAATACTAATGTTAAGTACTAAAAATACTAATACTAATATTACTAATACTAAAATATAAAATACAAAATAATTATACTAAGGTCCGACTTAATAGGAAATTTTTTAGTTTTACTTTAAACAAATGCACATTTTCACTTGAACGAATTTCGACTGGAAGTTCATTCCATAACCGGGTAGAAGTGACAATAAAAGAGTTGGAATAGGATTCTAGCCGATGTGTCGGTACTCGAAGTTGTTGCATAGAGCCGGGTCGAAGAGCCCTGGATGTAGATTCGCCACTGGTAACGTACATAAAGATAGTGGGGTACGTGGAACTTAATAATCTTATAGGTAACGATACCAATGAAGTATAACCTACGCGATTTGGTGTTGAGCCAGCCAAGCTTATTACGATATGGGGTAATGTGCTCATCGCGCCGTAGATCGAAGATGAAAGGAATGCCCGCATTAAACATTCGTTCCACCCTGATTTTTTGAATTACATTAATGTCGTTGTAAACTGCGCAGCAGTAATCGAAATAGGGTAAAATCAATGAGGAAACAAGGGTTTGCCTAACATCAGTTGGTAGTTGAGCACGGTTATTACGTAGTTGACGTAGAGTGGAGAAGACTTTATTGGACATTTGTATAAGATGGTACTTCCACGAGAACGTTCCATCAAACACGAGACCCAAGTTCCTCACCGATTTAACCCACGGTTAGAGAGAGAGAAAGCGAGAGAGAGAAAGAGAGTATAATAATATATAATAATTTGTTCATCGGACGGTCATGTGCTAATTGGGTTGTTGAGATTCCACTATCATAGTTATAAACAATGGAAATTACTGCAATTAGAGTGAAAAATCCGCTGTATTGCAGTGTACATTTCACTTCGTATGCAGCGAGAGAGTCACTGGTAGAAAAAGTATCTTAAAATCACTTTTAGCTAAAGTGAAATTTCACTTCAACAAGGTTGAGTGGATCCTCACTATTCGTTAAAGTGGACACTGACTGTACTGAAGTAAAACTTCACTTAAGTATGTATTATATTTAGAAAAAAAAACACGCAGAAGAAATTTTTCAGAGGATGGATCCACCATTTTTAATTTTTAGAATCTGAACAGATTCGTGATTATTACCTCAAAAACTATAAATTATGTTTAGTCTGCAATTATATTAACTATTTTAATTATTTAAATGCCGTAAACAAAAAAATACGTATACTTACAGGTATAACAAATTTTATTCGGACACTTGGGCATTGATACTTGTTACACTAAATAATCTAAAAATACATTCGTAAATCTAGCAAGTCAATTAATTAATGGGTTGTAAATTTAAATATTTGCAAAAATTTTAATTTGTAGCTCTATTCCTATGGAGTAATGGCTTTAGTTAGGGGTTGAGATTATCAATATTACTAATAACAACATTATCTTTAATTTTAAATTCTTTATTGTTAATATATTAATGTTACTCAAATGGTGAGTATAAAAAATATCGAGTAATCATATATTTCGTTAAAATTATAATAATTATGTAAAATACCGATGTGCATTGTGGGGAGAAATTATTTGAGGGAGAAATTAATAACTCTACTCGTATCTTCAATTAATGATATGAAAGTATTTCTATGAGCCCATATTTATTCTTTATTCCGTAATAATTATAGAGCCTTATCATAATGTTTTTAGGAGCATAATTTTATACGTAATTGGGGTCCGCAACTTATAAAGCGTTCGTAAGATGCATTAAAGTGAGAATTCTTAGTAGCCATAAAATTATAAAAGATGCGTTAAAATACGCTATATAAGAAATAAGAACGAAAAGCTGCTTCGATTACGTAAGGAATAAAATAACAGTATGGAACGAAGAATCGAATGGGCGAGAATTTGAAATAATACACATATTCGTCAATAGCTAAACGCAATAAATTACATTTAAATTCAACTTTAAGGCAGAAATGGTTGTTTCACATATGAAAAATTACACTATGGGGAGTCAATATAACTTTTATAGATTACTTTTTATGATTTGTATATTGACTTGATTGCTCACGATTATGAAGCAAATCAAATTTATTTTAACCTATTGTTCACAAAATAAGTGGTTGTTTTATATGAATTAAGTGTATTACAAATGTAGTGAATGCAAAATAACTAGCGGAGAGGCTTGCAGGTTGCAAACCCCATCGATTTTTACTTCCTGACATTGCTATAATGCCATAATCCCGACATGTAATGACGACGAAGCAGTCATTAATATTTAATCATATTAGAGCTGATCAGCGCTGTCACTTACTTTTTCTTGAATGAGTACTGGAAATTGCTTCTATAACTATGCCAAAATATATTTGTTTTCTGTATTTATAACTCGAATATTTTTTTGTCGCAATATTTGTTAAGATTGGTTTTCCATTCAATTTTTAAACCTAAATAGTTTTCCAATAATCCCAGGAATTAGCCATACCCCTGTTTTCGCATATTATTACTTATACAGTAGAACTTCACTTTAGTGTCCCTCCCTTTGTTACTGCATTCACATTATTAACGAGATTCCCTTCACGTATTTAGCGCAGGTAAGGTTAGTTCTTCTTCCCTCTTTTGTAATTCCAGTGTCGTTTATCTAGAACTTACGGAAACAATATCTGATGTTATGAACTCGTAAAATGTACAATTTATGAGTATTTATATATTTATATCAACGATAACACTTATTTTCGTGCAAAATGTTATAAATATAATGATGGAATAAAAAATTGATTTTTAGAATACCAACTAATCAACTAATCATCGAACATGCCGAACCAACTAAGTGCAGAAGCTTTTATCCAACTGAATGACGAAAGGCGAACAAAATAACAATTAGTATCTATTTTCATCACTTCATGATAAGATTAATTAAGTGTGCACTTTGCACACTACGAATGTAATTCTATTCCGACTTGTCTCTGTTTTCGTGTCAGCTGATCAAAAAATGTAAATGTCTACTTATTGGAATATTAACCCCAGTTTATACAATAATTTACTGAAATAAAATGTCAATTGCGATATTGAAGAAGTGGTTGGAAGGCTTAAGTTTCAATACAAACTAGAGTATATGGTTGCCGAGGTGGTAATTAAAGGTTCGAAGAATGTTAGATGCTGATAACCTTGGTACGCAAATCCAAAAAAATCCCAATAAACTAACTTTAATATATCTCATTAGATACAATTTTACAAGATTCACAGCTCCTCAATTACAAAGTAATCTTATCGATTCCAATGCAACTTTGTTGGAACTTTAAGTTCGTCCACTACAGTAAACAAGAACGAAAAGAGATCGAGCAGGAAAGCAGGAGTGTAAACTGTATCGGTTAGGTGCTATTGATAAGATTCTTCGACATGCTCATGGTTGCATGCAATCTCCAGTTTCTTGCCTCATTAGGTTGAACGCGAAAAGATCCTAACGCGTGGTTTCCAACACTTTCAGCGTTAGAAAAGATGAAACTTAATCTTGATCAATAATTAAGTTAAGGGAGGTTACCGTTGTGTTCAAGAAAGTCGAAAATCTCAAGGATACCGAGCGATCTTAGTCATGACCAGGAAGGAAAACGACTGGGCGGGTCACGTTCTTTAATTGCGGTACACTGCAATAATTTTTGGAAGCTGTCAGGACCCTTTTTCTGTTTTCGGACGGGCATCTTGATTGGGTCGACGGATCCCGTTTTCAGATTTAGATTACACATAGGTTTCAAGTATTGTTCGGAAATACTCGTGAAGGGACGACATGGATCCATTGCAACTATTAATCACCGAGGGGCAGATCGTTTTTCAAAATCATGTCTCGAATGGGATACTTGATAACTTGAATAATACATTTGAAATTTGTTTAGCAAAATAATGATGTTACGTATATCAAATTCCATTTGTCATATTAGTAAATTCAATGCTGTATTTCTTTTTCGTTGACAAGATGATGGAGATTTTTTTAATGAAGGATTTATCCTTATATTTTATAGCCGGATAGTTGAAGTTAATAACTTTAAATAGCGACAGATCGGTCGTCAATATATTCCACTAAGCATGCGCGCAAAATGTTGTTATAGACAATTGCATGCCAAAACGTTTTCAATGTGAATCGTTCTTAGGTACATAAATGTTTCTAAAGTGGTGTGACCATAACGGAGCAATAATTATTACATATGTCATTGTTCATAATAGAGTCACACTACTCGTACATATATTTTTAAGGGCATGGTTGATTTTTTTACAACCTTTGTTGAATCCAAAAAACATGTTAACTAACGAATAGACTATGTAAAAAAATGTTGTAAAGGGATTGAACGTGTGAATTGTTTCTGCGTTTCATCCTTAAATCCGCCTTCGTAGCACCCATTTGCAAATTCTCTTGGGGATTCTTTTTTATCTCCTGCTGTTCCATCTCTGTTCCATTGGTATCTCGAACTCATTACGTTCCACTCTGTTTCTCTCTTAGTCTCGGAATCTCACCAAGAGCGGGATACCTGCATCTTCTCAGCTTAGTCACGCTTCCCAATGAGCGACGCATTGCTCCCTTTTGCCCCTTTCCTTCTTTGTCGTCACACACTCTCTCTCTCTGTTTTTTATTTTTGTTATTCTTTTTTTTACCGGCCATGGTCGCGTTTTACCCATGGTGCCTCCGGAACCGCGGGAGAGATTACGTGTCGTTATTGGGTCTTAATAGGTGCAGCGGGGTCCTTCGTGGATATACCGATTATCGGGTTACTCGTTCGCTTCGCCTGCCTACACTCTTGCGAGCGCAGTTTAAGTACCTGCTTACATGAACGAGAGGTTCCCAAGTACATGTAGACCGATTCTCAAGTACGCATTCCTTCTGTTACTATAAAATACGACGTATAGTCGCGGAAGCGACGAATGTCGTGAGGCGAAACATTAATATACATCCAATTCGTATGTAGGGTGTTACAAAGGGACAGATTGTTATGCAAATGGTTACCGAATTTTAGTATTCATTGTAGTCGAATTCCGCCATTGCTGTTATTTCAAAAATTATCTGCGAAATTATCGTTAGGGGATAGGGTTTATCCATTTTTTACAGAGATATAGATGGAACTGAAGAAAATTTGATAACAATTGAAACTGGTAATGGTTTTTAATATAGAGCAAACTTTGTCAATCAATAGAAAAAATGACTGATTTCATATGTTAAATGATGTATCCGTAATTAAGAGTCTGTTTCAACATATCAACCGATACTTTGTGTCAACCTCTTATCCTAGCACTACTATTTAGTGGTTCAAACATACTGACCATCGGAGTTCCGAAGAAAGCCGATCCAAATATATCTCATCTTTATCTTCATTGTCGCTGTCAAAATTATGATCGTTACCATTCTCATCATGATCTCGATCAATCGTTAAACTGTATTCGCTTCCTTCTTAATCACGTTCTTGACAATGACAAAGTTTCATACGACATTCACCAGTTTCGGACCATCTTATGTATATTCAAAACCTAAAGGGCTGGTAACTTTGCATCGTCACCGTAGCATGTGCTAGCGAGATGCGCTTTATACAGCGAGTCTGCACGGCGTGTACGAATAAGTTGTGTATATTGGGATAGTGCGTGTATGCACAGCAGAAAGTGCTTGAAAGTCGCCGCTCCGATCTTTCGAGAGGAAACTGGAAATGACGTCATTCACATGCACCGGGTTGCAGGTTACGTGCGCGACCTGCGTATAAACGCGAATCGGAAGACGATCCGTTTATGGGATTCAAGGTTCAGGTTATGGGAAAAGATCAACTGCGTAATTCGAACGCGTAAACAATGTTGGAGTAAATGGCGAGAATTTTTTTAGGGCTTGGACCCACTGCGGAGGTGACATTCGTGCTAGTGGCATTATTTCTTCGATGGCTTTAGAGGTACTATTTATGATGTGTGTGAGCAAATGAATAATATTTGGACACTTCGCACATAAAAATATGGAAACTTATTTTAAAAAATCTGCTTAAACTTAACCAATTGATGACAAATTACTATTCAGTTTGTAAATCTGACAACTTTAGTGCGTCAGTTTACTTAATTGCGTCAACTATTTTTTCCGTTTTAGTTTGTGAGCACCAATTGCTTTTATTGTCTTTATCTTTCATATAAGGAAAAAAGGTAAAAGAGTCGGTGTAGTACGAATTAATAATGGGGAGTATGTATATGCATGTCCACGCAGTAATATGTTCTGTGCTCCAAACGCTGTTAATATTCTATACATGAAACTCATAAAAACGGGCGTTGATAAATTGCATAACAAAGAGATTTCAAAAATGCTATGCGCCGTGGCTTTTACGGCATACTGTATTGTAAACGACTGGTGGAAAGGTTTCAAAATAAAACGCGCAATTCGATTGGCCAAATGAAAATTTATCAATTTATTCCGATCAACCGGTGAAGATCCGATCGCTACGCGGACTTCCTCCTCACCCGACGATGTACTGACACGTTCTGAAAAAACCCGATAGTCAATTTTTTACATATTAATTCGACTTTTCAATTTCTCGAACATTCAATTAGACTATAATATTAGAATTACAAATAATTGTATCCAGATCGTCAGCATTTCGAAGGACCTTTTAGATAATTTACCTAACAGGCCTGCTTCATTTTGAGAGGTACTCCCATTCGGGTGTTCAACGGCGTAGGGACACCACTTCTGTGGGGAAAACCTACGCCTAAAATTCTCCCCCCTGTATGAAGTCGACGGTCTGGTACACTTCACTAGAATCGACGTTTTCATAACCCATTCAAATCATCATCGAAGTCTTCACACGTCATGTACATTAATAACTTTTGGGTTGCGCATGAAACTATCACATGGTACCATAGCTCAACAACTAAATACAATCTCATACTCATTCCTTTCAGACTCGTTAGTATCGTTACCTATGATTTCGCCAGTGCTGCTTCCGTTACACATTCCCTTAAATTCAAACTCACAATAAATATCATGTGACACTTTACATCACAGTTCTGTCGGGGTCATTAGTAGTTGTGTTCAAAGTGAGTAAAAAAGACAAAGCAGGTAGATCCACTATAACTACTACGATATTACTTAACCCATTAACGCCCAACGACCACTTCTTGCTTGCGTCAATTTCAGTTCAGTATTTCGTATCAAAATCGAACTTAAGAAAAATTGAGAGGTATATATCCTACAATTTTCCAGGTCGCTCTTCATGATTTCGAGGTCAAAATTGAGTTTCATCCATCGGGAATTCCAATATGGTGCCGAATTTGAAAACAATGTCCAGAAAATTGGGAAATATTTATTCTTACCAATTTTTTTTCGAGCCCTTAGAATATTGGGATTCTTTTGAAACTCTGAAAAAAGGTGACCAAAATACTTCAATTTTAAGGACAAATTTTACTTTTATACCCTACATCATTCTAACGACCTCAAAATGACCGCAAGAATGAAAATGTCTTTACAATTTTCTGGACGCCCTAACTCAAAACTACGAGCTTTATTTAAAAAAATGATACGAATAAAAAGTTCTTAGAATTTACCGTGAAATATCATAGATTTGTTTAGATTATTTTTATGACATTTGGGGATTTTTAAAAAATTTTTTTTCCAAATTGCAATTTGTTAACGAAAAATTATGAAAAAAATTTACTGTGTTCTTTAATGAATTCTGAGAATTTTTTGTTCTTTGCAATTTTTTCACAATGTTGACAGTTTTTGAGAAAAAAAAATCTTAAGCTGTAATATTATACAAAGTAGAACAAACTCTTAGAATTCATGAGAGAATACTAAATTTTTTTCAGAATTTTTCGAAAATAAATTACAATTTTGAAAAAATTAAAAAAAAAAAAACTCACTACAAAAATCTAAAAAAATTCCGTGATATTTGATGAATTCTGAGAACTTTTCTTTGTTACCATCGTATTAATAAAGATCGTTGTTTTTGAGTTAGAGCGTCCAAAAAAATTCAAAGAAATTTTCATTGTTGCGGCCATTTTGAGGTCAATAGAATAATGTATGGTATAAAAGTAAAATTAAAATTGAAGTATTTTGTTCACCTTTATTCAGAGTTTCAATAGAATCCCAATATTCCAAGGGCTCGAAAAAAATTGGTAAGAATAAATATTTCCCAATTTTTTTGACATTTTTTTCAAATTCGGCGCTATATTGGAATTCCTTATAGCCGAAACTCAATTTTGGCCTCAGAATCTTGAAGAGCGACCTCGAAAACAGTAGGATATGTATCTCTTAATTTTTGTTAACTGCCATTTTGATACAAAATACTTTATTGAAATAGAAGGAAGAAAGTGTCCTTTAGGAGTTAATGGGTTAAATAATATCAAAGACAAAGGCAAACTTAGTGATCATAAGGCAAAGTCAAAAGAGGACATATACCATGCCAAAGGGTGTGCTCTACCAATGTAAGAGGCTTACAGATGTCGGTAATACTACTCAAATACTACCCATATTCTATTAAACTACACTGCTATAAACAATTCGAGATTTTAATAGTAATGATGTAAGTCACTCAAGTCAGTCTTACAACGAAGATGTACATTCTCACAAGATCTCGTACTGCATACTGTATTAGTTCTCCCCCGCTTAGAGGGAACATCAGCGAAAAATTCGCACTCCGTATCCACTTTGCTTCGCAATCAGTACGGACGCATTGCACCATGACAGTGTATAAATCACCACATCTCAAGCATCCAACTATAACAATTATTTATTTACAAGTTGCGTGAATCTGATGACTACATAGATTTTCGACGGAAATATTCCATGTCGTTTATAAAATTCACAAAACGAAAGTTACGGCAGCCAAGAATGCAAATCATTTCAATTGTCGACTCGGTTGATTGACAAAATAATTGTCATTGAAACATATTTTTTTGACATCTTTCAAAATAACTTCTCATTGATATAGTCACCGTATGACCTGGTTCAAAATCGGGTAAAAATCTGGCGAAAACCCGTCACGTATTTAAATAAATTAACTTGAATAATACTTCGGATTATGACTCAGTTCAAGTGTCCGGAAATGGCGACAACCTTTCACTTCAAGTTGTCGAGACGACGTTTTTTTTTCTTTCGCGAATAATTGTTTTCCGTAACGTGTATTTTATCACGAAATGTTTGCAAATCTGTCTAATTGTGATATTGCTGAGCTTTGAATGCAACGAATGCTTTAGGTTCTTCAATTGAGCTGACACTACCGACCATGGTCACTTTCTTGAGACCGATAAACTAAACCGTACGTGGTTCATCTAAGACCTTCCTCCCACCAAAGCACAAATTTTCAGTTCACTATATACATACCCAGACATCATTCAGTTTAAGAAAGTTTGGGTTAGGAGTAAACAAGTTTGTGATGATGCCGAACTCGCGAGGTTAGGGAAAATACTTACCTAACTCATAAGCAATTTTTTCTCGTGTATGGGTTATTGCATGGCTAACGTCCGGAAATTCCTCGAATACAGAAGTTTGAAACGGCATTAAGAACTATCATCCATTCCAAAGTATCAGTTAGTATTTCCTGCAATTCATTTGTTATTTACCTGGTTTTATATAGTGGTGACCTAATCAATCTATTATCAAGAAAGTCAAATGAAATAGCCTATGTCGGTAGAGTGTTTAAACATACGGATATCCAAGAACCCCCTTAGATTATTTCCATGATTCTGGTATCCCATGCTATATAAGCAAATTGTATGTAGCACGACATTGATTTGATTTAAATGCACTCGGAATAAGTAAACACCTTGTTCCGTAAAACCATTCTTTTCCGTAGTTCGAGCAAACATCCTGCAGGCAACAGGGAGTCTCGAGCTGCTGGAAAAGATAGTCGGGTCACGATAAGACGAATATCAGTACATCATGGCTAGCAGCTTAAAGGCAGATCGCCGATAAAATTGCTGTCGCCGGATCGTGCGGTGTTTCCAACAACACAACACGGCCCGTACGGTGCTTGGTCCGATATACAGACGACGGCATGGAGTGGATCGCAGATGCGTCCTGAATGGGAAAGCCCCCTAGGCGCACCTGTGTTCCTCGGGTATGAATGACCGACCGGGATGCTGGCGACAGCGGGGGCGTGCAACACCGTGGGGTTGCGCCACGTCCGCAGGGCGCCAAACCCTTTAACGGGACCCCGCGCATCTGTCGCAATCATCAGCGCCATTGTTCGTAGGCGCTGGGGAATCCCCTCTTTCTATCCGACATATGTATATACGAACCACAGTCTGAGGAGCGCGTGCTACGCGCGAGTGTCCTCGACACGGGCGTAAAACTGATGCGTGCCTAAGTTTTTTTGGGGCTCTCGTAATTCGAGAACAGCGCGCACCTTTTTCTCGCTCCCATCTCCTATTTCGATCATGTACCCGGGTCTCAGATTTCCCCAGTAAATGATACATGTCACGCGATCGGCTCTTCTTGCGCTTCGAGACTCTTCTCTGTACGTGATTCAGGAGACACGCGCGACTATGCATTTTCTGCGTGGCAATTATTTTCTTGGACGATTCATCGAGAAAGTAGGCTGATTTGACCGCGAATGCAGTTTCTTCTGGTTTCAATTTCATGACCTTTTAGTAAATGTAATTCATGGTAGGTGTTTAGGAATAATTTTTTTTAAAGGAATTATTAATTACAGGCTGTTATTTACATTATTCAATTAATTGAAAACTCGGTAGGCAAAAAAAAATGTTTAGTTGGGGTAACGAATAAATTAGTCATCCAGGTATTCGCATAGAGCTCTCCGCTTCAAACAACAAACTGATTGGAGCTACAAACGAGTACTTATCGGAACCAATATTATTGTCACATAATTCCAGTAACCAATTAATTATTTATTCAATCTAATCTTATACCTGAAGATTTGAACAGCTATCCCAACCAACTTATTTGTTCAGTACCATACCAACTTCACTATACTATGGCAAGGTAGTGTATGGCCCAAGTTTGTACCAGATGCGTCCCGAAAGATACTAAATCTAACAAAGATGCATCGGGTATCTATTCCTACTTCAACATATGTGGCCGTATATTGGTAGCATCAAATAGATCTTCTGGTTGACAAAGCTTTATTATGTTTTTAGTATAAGCAGAAATTAGAATGAATTTTCTGACATATATCTCGCCTTTTTAGTCTTCGCAGGGATAACGAATAACCTGTTTCTATAACTTGGTTTAAAATTGAAGCAAGAAAAGACAGACTTCCCTTTGCAAAACAAAGTGGAGTTGTATATAAAATTCCTTGTTTTCACTGTAACAAATATTAAGTTGGACAGACATACAGGCCTCTAAAAACAAGAATAAATGAACATAAGTGGAATATTTTTGCAAAAAATTCGGAACAGTTTACAGGTCTAACCAACCATAGACTTGAAACTGGACACGATTTTGATTTTGACAACATAATCCTTGCAAAAGAAAAAACGGGACAAAAACAGGTCCCCTTGAAAATTATTTTATTAAAAAAGAGAATAACACCATCAACATCCGGTTCGACACATCAACGCTACCGGAAGTGTACCATCCCTTTCTGTAATGAATTCCATTTTATCCCCTAAATTTATACATAGTTTGTCAACGATTACTTTATTTTTAGTGCAACATCACCAACACATATAAAACTTCATAACCCCTAATTCAGTATAAATGCGACGTAATTAGCACCGGTTTCTTACATAGTCTTGAAGAGGACTCATATTCGAGTCGAAGCGTTGTTAAATTTTCATTTATTATTTATATTACAAAAAATAAACCCTCCAAATTATTAACCCTTATCTGTTTTTTCTTTAACCCTGTTTCGATGCCTAGTTTTCCGAATAATGGGACATTGATGAGTTTGACGCAAGTAGCTGCTGTGATGTTACTGCAGCATAAATTTGTTGTATTTTTGTCACCGCAGCTATTTTGTGCTCTCTGTAGCCATATGTACATAACGTAAATATTTATGAATTTAGGAAACTTGCTGATGTCAAAATTTGTTTTTTGAATCATTATATAATTGTAGTGTACGACATAAGAACAAAAGTTTTAAAACGGGTTTATTATTTAGCAGTATTTATTTAGACGATAATAATTGGAATTCGATGGAAATTAAGAAATTCATTTGTCACGGTACCTCGAAGCCTTGAAGATCAGTCCTCAGTGGCGCTATCTCTCAGCGGGGAGAGGGATATTGAAATTTGTAAATAGTACACTTAACCGAATTAATTCTGTCACCAACACTGTTCTGTTATCCTTTTTCATCACGTAATGACGTACAGGTAATAACATGGGTATCAAAGCAGCATTGGTGACAGAATTAATGCGGTTGAGTCTGCAGCAATACAATCCAGTTTGATTCAAATATGCCGAAAGATATAGCCACTGTAGGTAGATCACTCTTGAGTCTTTGATATCTCGCAATATCGATTTAAAACATCGTGTCATTTTTAATAAATGTCAATACTTATTATCTAAATAATTTTAATTACTACGTAAATAAAAAACTATGTTATAACTTTTGCACATCACATTGTTAATATAAAAAAATAGTAATCATGCAAGTTTCGTATTGTAAATTTTATATAATATTTGATATGAACATGAAGCCACAAAGCATAAGAGTATTCCACAAAATAATATACGTTTTTGTTAAAAATGCCTTCAATATTGATATTCTCACACCAATACCCTCCAAACCGATGGTGTTATATTTAGCCTTCACAGAATATCGCAGGTGACTATTAATTGTAAATCAAATTATACAGTTCGGATTATATCCAGATGCTTTTTCAAGATTAAAAGTCAGAATCTTTAATTGAAAATCTAGCAGTATATTGTATTGCGCCTCTGACGGACGATTAAAACTTATAATATGAAAATTTGAATGTGTTTCTAGGCAGATCGAATCGCCAACATCAAATTCCAAAAATTTTATGACATATTTTAATCTATTATAACATAATTTTGGATTAGTAAAATTTGATTCTAGTGATTCGAAAGAACAATATCAGTTCAACCAAACTGCATCACAACCGCATGGTTTATAAAACGTGGTAATCGTCGAATTGTTATCTCCCTAGATAATCGCCCCATGTACCTTGTCCTCTTGTCCCCTAATTCTGCGTACTATACATTTCTTTTTATCACAGGTTTAGTATACATTAGGACACGTGCGCGATCTTCACTCCTGTTCTTGTCATTCAAGAACGTTACATTTTTACGAGGCATGCTTCAAACCACAATAACGTGAGCTCCCTCTTATGTATATTGGGGTAACCGCTGGTCGATAATTGTCTCCCTCGATACAAAAAAGTGCACATTCAATGTATCGTATTTCGTACACAAAATAAAAAATTGTAGGTACTAGTTGTTCATATGTTTTTATAATTAAACAAATGATGTAATCTATATATATGAACAATTGTTGTGATTCTTTCACCCTCTCCTCCCTAAGTTGTGAGTTTTTTTTGTTAAATAATACATAGATTAGTACAGATATTTGCATTAACATTTAAAATGTTCTTATGCTTTTAAGTCGTATCAGTACGTTAAGCTTGTGATATTAAGAAATTTTAATTTTTACTGAATTTATATTTTGTGTTTATGCAAGCGGTATTGTTAGAATTATTGTTGTAACAATTTTCACAGGAAAATATGTAACATGCAATTCTGGTGAAAATCGACAAATAATAGTCCTTAGGGTTTCTTCGGGACTAAACAACAATTTCTGCGTGATCTTGACGATTCCTGCATCGTTTTAAATATACCATGTGGAGGCTGCGATGTATTACACTTCATTTTTGAAAAAAATGACCTTTTTTCACTTCACAATTTTTAACATAATCTTTCTTCATAATTTTTAATTTTTTCAAAATATTATATACATCTATATTTGAATCGAAATGCTATGTACCATTAGCTCGCAAAATGTAAAATAACTTCGAATGTTTCACCGAGTTCATTGTTACATTACTTCTCAATAATCTTTGAAAGTGCAAAAAAAGTAAAACTATTTTTTATACTGTACTCGGCTGCTCTTACACAAATCGGTAACTTATTTATCTTTGCGGGTTTTGTTTATCCGTCCGTTCCATATTTCGCCATCTTGCGGCATAATACCACTGCCATAAGGGATAATCGGATATTGGAATCTTCGATGTCCACGCCTAATTTTCAATTCTTATGCGAATTTTGATAAAGGAATATGACACCATGAACATGTACCCGCTGGTGTAACATATAAATAGAGCAAAATATATTTAATAAAACCACTCTAAATTTCTTAGAGTGAGAAGTCACTCGTTAATTAGTGAAAACCGTGCAACTCTCATGAAAGAATGAATATTCAACTCTTTAAGAGTGGAAATTCACTCTCGTTATTTTGTAATTTCACTCTTAAAGAGTTAAATATTCACTCTTTCCCGAGAGTTGCTCGTTTTTTACTAACCAAAGAGTGAATTCTCACTCCAATAAATTTAGAGTGCAAGCTACATATTCTAGTCTTATGCACTGAGTCGTTTCACAGTAGGAAATGAGAGTGATTATAGATTATAATATTTTGAAAATTGTCGCCTATTGGCAGCTAAACTATTTTTAAAAAAAATCATTTTTGTTTCTCAGATAATGCTTTTTAATATATTGGGTGCCGTATTGCAAACAACTTTGAACATTTTTACTAAAACCAATTTGAAAATTTCTGTATTTTTTTACTACATTATATTTATATTAAAATTAAATATTGACTATTTTCAGTTTAAAAAATGTTACTCGCTGTATGTACTAATATGATAGCAGTTAATAGTGAAAGCAAATCTACTTAATGTCGTAAAATTGATTTGCAGATAAGCGACTAATTTAATCGATTTAAAATTAAACCAACGCCTTTACGGTTTTGATCGACGTAACTTTTTCTTTTATGAATAGATAAAATTTAAAATGATCAGATAAGATAGATGACAAGAGCATTCAAAAGGACATTTTCAACTAAGAAAAAATTTAATTAATTTTATTTGTTTTTGGTCCAATTTTCTAAAATTCGAGGGCTGTGAATTATTGTACAACGCTTGTCGAATTACAAAATATCGTATGCAACACGGACGAGATATCGATAATTGGCCCTTGTTACATAATATACTATTTAAGAGATGTTCCACGGTACGGTGCCGTGTTGAAATATAATGGATCAGTATTGATCAAAGTACTTTTTATTAGTTTACCAAGTACCATTTGATAAGCAATTTTGCTATATTTTTCCAGTTAGGAATAGTTAAAAAAATGAAAAACCTTTGTCAATTGCATTACAAACCATGCCGCTATATTTAAATTAACGTTTTGCAATAAACAATTAACATTTTATATTGAAATTAGATATCGGTATAAAGTTATTTAATAAAATGATTATAAAATAATCCTTTTTCTTAATGAATCTTGAGAAATGCAGGCGAGACTCTATTATACATAGAGTGGTACTATCTCCGCCTTCTCTTATATTATTATGTTACCTCCGTGCGAGAAATTCAATTTCACACACTGTTTTTACGATACGAGGTGCCCGATTAACGCACGTTAATAGCAGTGCTCGAATTGCTTCATGCAGTCACATCAATACAAGAATGATTTCTTAGCATAGGATGGACGTATCGTGTACAGGTGACTCCATTCTTTACACTTGTGCGTAAATCACCTACTTCGCACACTTGCATCGCAATGTAATAGTCTCACTATATTGTCAGAAAAGAAGCTGAAGATTCTAACAAGTTTTATTAAACAGGACGAGTAAAATATTAAATAGTTTAAATAGGAAATTAACACTGTTGGATTCTGTGCTTTTCTTAATTCGTTATGTTTTCAAAAAACCCGAGTTAAAATAGAATTAAGCCCTGATGATCATGGACTGACCGCAATATTATGCGTCTGAATAGGGACTTACTAAATGTCTACTTGAAGTTTAATTGAGTTAATAAATACTACCACCATGTCGAAAGTTCCACCATTCTGATCACATTTTTCCTATATTTTGTTAATTGAAATTTTCTTTTGATTTTATAATAATAACGCTCCGTGTTACAAACACTCTTCGAGGTTTTTGACAGATCAATCAAACCAAGCAGACTTGCTCTAGGTATAAAATTATTACACAAATAATTTTAAAAAATGTAAGAACAAATTAAGGTAGCTGAAGTTCGTATTCTGCATAGTTAGTTTGGTACGAATCTGAAGTCCGATTTTCAAAATTCAAAATGGCGGATCCAATATGGCGGACGGTTTTTTGAAAATGAAACGAAATGTTTTTGATTTTTAAAATATGACTTCAAATTTTGAAAATTTGTAAACGATTACTTTCAGAGTAATCAGCGACCTCAAAAACCCCCGAGTAACACGTTTCAAATAGATTTCGTTTCATTTTCAAAAAACCGTCTGCCATATTGGATCCGCCATTTTGAATTTCACAATTCTGAGTTTATATTCGTTATCAGCGACTCCAAAAACCCTCGAATATCCATTTTCAGACAAATTCAACGATCTTTAGTTTTTGTGTCCGCCATATTAGTTCCGCCATTTTGAATTCCACAATTCTGAGTTCATATTCGTATTCAGCGAATCCAAAAACATCCGCATTTTGATTTTTACTAAAATCGAGTGACCTTTAACATTTTTTTTCGCTCATATTTGAAACGCATTCTGTATTTTGGCTCTTTAGACCGCCGTAGCTGAACGCCATTTTGAATGTCACATATATGCCAGACACCATTCGAAACAATTTTTCAACACGGACATTTTGA
Organism: Trichopria drosophilae; assembly: GCA_030407085.1. Classification (NCBI taxonomy): domain Eukaryota; kingdom Metazoa; phylum Arthropoda; class Insecta; order Hymenoptera; family Diapriidae; genus Trichopria; species Trichopria drosophilae. The sequence goes on along the minus strand of CM059582.1, from coordinate 171,697,810 downwards.
GTCCTCATACATCAAAATCGGTTAAGAACAATTTTGTTCAGAGCGTTGTTTCAGTTGACGCGGAACGTCCTATATATATATTTCATTCCATTACCACATAGGAATGATCTACAATTATAAATGCAGTACAAGCAATTATATTAATTATAGATTAAATCATTACCAGTGCATAATAAACCATGCAAGTGTCACAGCTTTATAAAAATGTAAGTATATGTATTAACTATAATTTATCTTATTACGTTTTATTTTCGAGTTGATGTAGTTTTATTCCGGGTAAGGCATGCATATTTATGACGTACGGGCATAAAACAAACGAACCGACTGCAGAATGACTCATGATATTCAGAAGTTATACGTCGGTAAGTGCATATATACACATCGTTTCGCAATAGAATATACTTCAACTTGAACCAGAATAACGAAGGTCGAGAGCTTGGTATAAATTGTTGCGGAGCAACAATATGCGGGACACGCCGCCGTATCGTGTGTAACGGAAAAGGAAAAAGTGCAAAATCTGAGATCTACGATCTACGGAGCTTCCGCAGTTCTGGGGCCCACGGAACCGTGACACGAGAATCGACGTCGGACGAATCGAGGATCGAGGGATCGGATCGATACTGCTTCGGCGATCGTGCCCAAGATGTAACGACGCGTGAACCCGGAAAAGCATTCGTAACGGAACACAAGCGGTCCGATGATGATTCCTTACTGTCGATCACCAGCCGAAGCAGCCATTCGCGATCATTAATTTCTACCTTCTTGCGTTCCAGCTTCCTGTGTAAGTACCCAGGGAGGTGCAAATGCCGCGATACAGAATTTGCGGCTTAGTTTTCAATTTCTCTCCAGTCTCGTGGGAATCAGGGAGTTTAGGTCAACAGTTGACCCTTCGAGTTTCGAAAATGTTTTGATATGAAATGTGATAATTTTATTATTATTATAAGTGTTCTAAACGACTTGGCAGGTCGAAGACTTATATAAAATACAGTGAATGATATTTCAGTGGTGCGCATTGGAGATAATTAATTCGTTTATATTAAGTATTGATCATGTACCGGAAATAAATATGAATGACATTAATCTAATTATAATCTTTAATCTAATTATAGTTCGATATTTTCAATTACGGATATCGATTTCGGTCAACGAATAATTTCTCTGATTTACTTTCGATGCATCAAATAAAATTCTACCTTTTTTTTAATATTATTTTACGTCGACTTTTCTGAACCCATATGGGACTAAATTGCGACGGGACCTACAGTTTATGAAGGTGGAATCCGAACCACCTGAGATTTGGCGTTATTAGACACTTATAAATAAATACAGAGGTGTCCCGATGACAAATGGCAGAGGCCGGGAAAAATTCTACTATCTTAACGGTCTCCAAATATATTCATTACCCTTTTCTACGCCAGTAATGCCATTTTACAATAGGAAAACTGACAACACTACTGTTTTTGCCCGAGTAAAAAATTGACTTAAATTTGATCAAGTCTGGCCAAAAGCGAATGAATCGAAAAATGATGAAAATCAGATCACTTTTTTGGACGTGAAATTTCTCGACGATTAATGGAAAGTAGATTGTACAAAAATGAGGTATTTTTCAGATACATGATTCATCTTTTTTTAGCTGTGTTTATACACGCAATTGCGATGGCACTGCTGGGATTCAAACTATCTCAAATGTCGATCAGAATATTGGATTTTCTTATCGAAATACCATTGAAGTGAATTTATGTTGTTTCAGACCACAGCGTCACAGCATCGATCTAATTGTACATGGTTCGATTCAAAATGATCGATTATTGAAATTTCTATAATTTTACTCATTTAGATCTGAAATATAATATACCCGTACATGGTAATTTATTCCGCGGATATCCGTATAAGGGCCTCTTGACGTCTAGAACATCACGGATATCCTTAGGGTATCCAACGAATATCCAATTACACAGGGTGTACCAAAAGTCTAGAAACACCTAATTATCGCGAAAACAATGCATTTTAGAAAAAAAATGTTTTTAATAAAAGTTATAAGGTTTAAAAAGACGCATTTAAGGCTACTAGTCATTTGACCTTGGATGACCTTTTAAAGGTCAGGTCAAGGTCAACTTCATTTTTTTAAACGGAACCCCATATTTTTTTTATTACAGATTCTTATAGATAATTTCGAGACGTTTTTAAAACGCATATTATAAGCTCTTTTTCGATGAGATTTGCCTGAATTATGAGCCCTCAAAATTTAAGCACAGCCGGCATTAGCGTTATCCAAGATGCACCGCGTGGAGGTTGCTCGGTCGGATTTAGATGTCTTCGGGGTGCTTTGTTCACCCATCTGAACAGGCAAATCTCATCGAAAAAGAGCTCATAATATGCGTTTTGAAAACGTCTCGACATTATCTACAAGAATCTGTAACAAAAAATATGGGGTTCCATTTAAAAAATGAAGTATACCTTTACCTGACCTTGACAGGGTCATCCAAGGTCAAATGACTAGTAGCGTTAAATGCGTCTTTTTAAACCTTATAACTTTTATCAAAAACATTTTTTTTAAAATGCATTGTTTTCGAGATATTTAGGTGTTTCCAGACTTTTGGTACACCCTGTATATCTAAGAAAGTGGAATTTCATATATCCCTAGGATATCCAGGCAATATCCTACTTCGATATCCCTAGAATCCGAATCCAATTTTCTATCTTCAAATTAAATTGAAATATATTCAATGTACATTTTAACACCTAAATTCTTTGTATTGAACCAATTACACACAATGTTTCTGTACAATTGCAGTAATGTAAACCTATGGAAAATTATTAAAAAATTATTAATATTAAAAAGTTATTATTATTTTTAAATCTTAACTCTAGGCAAGGTATAGCATGATGTGGAAGCTGTTTGAGCATATGAACAGTTTGTAATAAACAACACAATTTTTTCAATACTGGAGTTTTAACATGTCCCAAAAATCTTCTCCCTAATTAGATGCATATCACTACTCATTAGCAAACAATTTTGTAACCTATTTTTAACCAACTGGTGGCTGATGTTAATGAGTCCATATATTTTATTGTTGTTCATGTATATTGCGGAAATATATTCGTATCTGAAATTCAAACTCTGTAACATTTGAATAGATAGTTATTTTCCTTTTATATTATCATTAATCGGTAACTAGATCCTCATACTAAATGCACATAGATTTCTCTAGCAATTGGGCAGTACTATGATAATTATACCCGGATCCTCTACCAGCGTAATACAAAACAACTGCCACCTTCCAAAATGGCGGGATTCGTGGAGAAGTTCCACTCATTCTTTAGTAACATTCAGGATTACTACAGATTCACTATTACAAAATAATTCAATATAGTTATTTAGAGACTAACTCCGTTACAATCTCGTTAAAAGATCATTTTATACCGCAAATATTTAAGAATGTCAACTTATAAAATGATTCCAAATATTTGGACAACCAAACGATGTGTTATTAAGTATGTATTAATTTAAATTGGAAGGCAAATGGGTTGTCAAGTTTTTAACCGTTGGGCAGAATTAATGAGAGAATTGTTGATCATTATTTGTAATGATTACCTTCTGGGAATCGATGTGGTGTCATTTTGAAAAAGATTAAATACGCGTAGACGGTTCGGACAGCATAGCCGATATCGACCTCGCGGATAATTAATTGTTCTTATCATTCGGTACGAGTTTGCATGCTTCCTATGACGATAAAAATATTTATATTTCGAAAAACATAAATATGCTCACCTATTCTGATGTATCTGCCGCCCGAAAGACAAGGTGTCTCTCACCGAAGATTAATGGAACGACTTTCATCTCGACTGGGACCGTTTCTGCTCGATTCTGCCGCCCTTTTCAATATTCATCCGCTATTCGACTTCGATCATGAGAAGCATCGCTCTATGACTTCCTGCTCATGAAGCTGAAAAAAAATCACGGATAGCCGAGATATCTCGGGTTGGACTTCCTTTTGTCGATGGACCCGATACTTCTGTAATTGTGAAGTGAATTATTTGCGTCGATGTTTTTCACTGATTACTGGCAACTGGATCTCGGTGCACTTGATCACTAGGAAGTTCGGAATGAATTATGAAATCGGTTGACATAAGTAGAACATAATCTTGAGAAACGGTAAAGTGAATGCAATTATCTCACGAAATGTTCTGCAAAAATTCTGTGCAAATGGTGAAGTAACATTTCCCAGCAAATTCTTTAATTTTTTTTATTTGTTATTTACTCGATAACAATTTGTCAATAATAAACAACTTTTCTTAGGGTCAACAAATGAATTGATCACGTATATATATTTTTTCAATATTATTTCAATGTATTTCATCTCAGGAACGGAGACATGTAACCTCTCAATATAAATAAGGACAACATTTTCTGAATTTTCTGTTAAAAAAAAACAACAATAATTCACTTTTGCGGTGTTGCAATGTAGGGAATTTTTTAAATATAGTAAATATTATCAAGTAAGAGAACTTACTTCGTGCAATAAATCAAGAACTAAATATTTTGCGATGCTGAATTTTTGGCGTATAAGTTAAAATGCGTCCTAAAAGTAGTAGTTAAATTAATGGCCTTAAAACTTGGAGTTGAATTTCATGTTCTAAAGTTCACTCCGTTAATAGATCGAAAATAAAAAGATTCATCTTCATTCATGTAAGCGTAATAACACTATTAAAAAAAATGCACATACAGTTGATCACATGATTTTCTCGGGTCTTCGCTAGAGAAGTTATTGGATACAAATGATACTTCTTGAGAATAACTAAAAATTGCAAAACACTTACTTCATGCACTTGTATTCTAATAGACTATTCGATGCACATTACATGTTTACTGTGTTTTACTAATTACTGTCTGTATTATTATGATATTATATATACAATATATATACATATAATTCGTCAAAGATATCTTGAAAGTGTCGAAAAGATCTATGACGGATATCTTATAGATATCTATAAGACATCTTTTAGATATATCGAAATAGTTATTTTCGTATCAAGGGCGTAAAAGAACTTTGCGCCCGCAGGTGGTCACCGCGCCCGAGGGGCTGGCAAAGACTAACATTTTAAACCAGTTTTTATGGCATTATCGTTGACTTTAGGAAGAAAATGTACAACCTTTTTTGTAGAGAATTTCATGCTCTATCTTTTTTGTTTGAAACATTTTTTAATAAAATTTGTATTTTTCAAAATAAATGCAAAAAACTACAAAGAAACTTAATTGGGGCTAATTTTTTTTAGTAATGGACGGGTGGATCTGCCCCAAAATCTAATCAGATCTAAGTTATGCCAAGACGCGTATTTTAAAAAAAAATTTATGTCAATACGCTTATCCGTTCGCGAGTTATCGCGAGACACAAAAACGGGACGTACGGACGTACGGACGTACGTATACGTACAAGATCACGGACACAAATTTTTTTATTGTTGATTTGGGTTCCTTAGGATCTGAAACGTCGACATTTGATGAAAAACTATATGGTAATTTTTTTGCCCGAAGGGACCAAATTCAATACTTCGTCCAGACTTAGTCTGGGTCGAAGTAATAGGAGTTTTAAGTCTGTGGAACATAAAGACTACTAACTTAAATGGATTAATTATATCGAAAATAATTTATACTTTTGTCGGAATATTTCACTCCCAATGTTCAGCAAAATTTAGTCGGTTTTGATTTGCTAATTGTACGTAAGCTGTATTTTTCTATTTACCGGGCTATATTTTTTTATTCACAGCACCTTACATAATTCCTGGGTTAAAGTAAATTATATATCAAGAATGTCGATATTTACAGTAAAAATGACAAAATATAAGGCGTCTTTTATGCTAAACAAATATATTTCCCGGCGTTGAAAATTACCGAAAGGCAGAATAAAATATACATTTATTTAAGTATTAACTGCGTTTTGTCAAAAATTCTAAAAACATAAAGACATTGTATTTTTCATATAAAATTTATTGCATTTTAAGATCTGTAATTCCCAAAAAAAACGTATGTGACATTACTTGACTTCGAGGTTTGGGAGTATTTACATTTCGGTTTCCTCCACGTATAATAAGTTTTTAGTCTTTTTCCTACAAGTTCAGTTGATGGACTACACTCAGAAAAAAAGCAGTTGAAATGACCATTTTTTTACTATGAATCCTAGTGTGAAATAGTTAAAATAACTATTCTGAAATAGTAAATCTTAACTATTGTTTTATGATTCAAAATGCTACTTATCATAATAGACAAATAGACCCAACTATTTTGAAATAGTCATTTCAGAAAATTACTACCTTCACTAAGAGAAATTGTATACGAAATTGTCATAAAAAATATGGAAAGGAGTCAATATTTACTTTTTAAAAATATTTGTAAACTACATATATCATAGCATATGGAAAGTCCACTTTTCTCCCTTTGTTCTTTGTATAAGATAAACAAGGAAACAGAGAGAAAAACAAAAAATTAATACTGCGCTATATTTGTGAATGTCAAACTCTATAGCCAGTTAAAAATCTATTATGCAATGTTATTATATGCACACAAATTTCAATGTCGTGTAACTAGTCCATAGAAACACGTGCGTATACGACATGATTATGAATTATCATATCTGAACGCCGGACGGTCCTTCTTATGACCAAATGAAAATCAACTTCAATAATGGGAGCCACGGGGTCGAAGAAAAAAGCTTCTAACTCCGCGTCGCCACCTGGCGGCATCAAAACACACGGGGTGCAGCAGTTTTTACTATGGATTTTTAGTAAATACAAACTTATTTAACTATGAATAATAGTAAATATCATGATTTACTACGAGACATAGTGTGAAATAAGGACTACACTAGATTATAGTTATTTTAACTATGTTTATGATATGTATTTAAATCATGCTACATAGTTGATTTTTTTAACTATGAGGAGATAGTTAGTGTAACAAAATTATAGTAAAATCGACTATGAAAGTGGTAAATTTAACTATTTTTCATAGCAGTTTTAACTATATTTTTTCAACTATGTGATATAGTCTATTTAACTATGGATTTTTGTTTCATAGTGTGGGCAGGGTTTTGAACATAACTCTTCAATTAGTACTATAGGAGAATGAAGTTTACTAAATATGAATCTATTATCTAAACTTAAGAGTACCGTAAAACATTTCTGTTTTACCCATGTGTTATTCATAGTTATCGATGCAAATTTTGCACAATACGTTTATTCTTATATATGCGGCGACAGGATACATGTTTGCGGAAGGCTTCTACTTGCAGTTGTCAGCTACCAATCCAAGTATTTTTTCTGGCAATCCTGATCACGTGCATGTTTCAGGGGCTGAACCGAAAGTCACGATCGGAACTCTTCGAGCGAATAATATCGCTGACATAAACGGGTAATGTATAATCGAGAATCGGTGTATATCCAAGACTTACGGTAAAGATTGCCCGGTATAACGGGCAGCAGCAAATTTTATTTGAGGTATTCCATCATGGGAATACCTGTAATGATTGTAATCACAACTAAAACGAGTTTTTATTCGTGTAATTACGGCGATTTATTATAATTAAGATAAACGTTGAGATTCGTTCCAGAACGTACAATCGATTGAAATGAGGAGTTTATAATTATAGAGGTCGGAAAATGCCATCTTCTGTTAATATTGTTAATGACGTCTTAATTCGATAATGAAACATATACGAAAAAATATCAATCAAGGTTCGCTCATGTTCCTTACTTTTCATCAATCCTGCTTTCTCAATCTTTTTTGAGATTCACCTAAATTGTGCGTGCCGTAAATCAGACTGATGTTCCGTATCTGTCTTTAACAACCTTCGCTCAGAATTTTTTTTGATAAATTATTAAAATATTTCATTAAATCAGGACTTTTTTTTTTATTACAACCATTTTTATAAAATTTTAATTCAAAATCCTAGCAATTTTCGGATATCCCGAATTTAAAGCAATTTTGTGGTATAGAAATTTCCTACTTTGATATAAAACATATATCGCTAAAGGTGGTATTTTTCACAGAGTATAGTTCTTACAACAAAATTTTCTCTTAAATGTCAGCAGTAGTGTAAGTGCCTAGACAACAGGATGACCTCTTAACGAACTCTGAAAGGCATCACATTGTCTGAGATTAGATATTTTCCATCAAAATACCATAATGTTTCCGACCTAAATGTATTCTTGTGTTGCACCTTTTGCAGAAATGCACAAACTGAAATATATTATTAATGAAATTTGGGTTGATTCTGGTAATAGAGGCTCTGATAGTATTTCAAGATCACAAAACTATGAACTGAAACTCCAAATAATCTCTTATTATGATCTTTTTTATTTTCTATTGTGAACTGTGCTAACAATCGAAACTAATTTCCTTTTTGGAAAGGGCAACTGTTTCGAGATTGATTGCTATTTTTAAACCGAACTAACATACATACATGAAACTCGAACAGTTCTTTGGTGTTTGGCTTGGAAAGGGTTTCCCTTACAGTGGACGATATGATTGGGAAATTACTTTGTGAAAAGTAATTGATGTTACAATCGAGATACTAAACAAAACCATTAAAATTGTTAAGATGTTATTAGTTATGAGGAATTAGAATGAAATGCGTATTTTGTTTACTATAAAACTTATTTTATGATAAAGGAGGAGTAAAATAAGCATTTTATGTCCGCAAATTGGTAACATTATAGATTTGAAAATTTGTCCAGGACGAAGGTGATATCACGTGTTTGTTATAATGACAAAACCTTTTTAAAATTCATTTCGAGATTGCACCTTTTTTTTCTTCAACACGGACGAAATGTATTATTAATAACTTGTCATTTACCAAATTGGCATTTAAAAGTTTCCCTCGTCGACTCTATTCCATTTCTAATACAGAGAAATGGAACCTGGTGACTCCCAGCCGACGTTTAAGCAAATCTAAATTTTTGAAAATGAACAAGTACGGTCCAGGTATTAAAAAATGACAGTGCAATTATGAAGCTACGATCTGTACTTTTTATTATCATTCAAAATTAGGGGTTGAGGGTCGAAAACAGAAAAACCTAAAAGCCGACTGAAAATAATTAAAAACACCGGGTGAAATATTCTAATTGACGCGAATTTATTTTGGTTCGCAGCAGAACCGGCGCGTTCGAGCGTTTGTCGGTATCTGTCTTCTTTCTGTCAAATTGTCGTCCCTCTCCTATTTCATAACAACTCGTCGCTAAACGACGATGTTTCTTTTGTTTCGAAACAATTCGAATACAAATTCGAATTACGCGGTTCGTACATAAACGTCCATACTTTCGAAACGGACAATTGCCGATTTTATTCGAAAGTTCCCCGCGCTCTGAACCTTTGAACTTCTTATTCACCAGGAGGCGAGAACCGACCAATCGGATCACTGATTCCCTATTCTACCAACCTCCGGGCTACTTACATCCAGGAGCAAGCATATTGTGGGCCACATTAATCTTTGTAGTCTTTGGAGTCAATTGTTTAGTTTTTCGTCTGCCCCCCCCCCTCTCTCTCTCTCTCTCTCTCAACCCCAAAATCTTTCAAGCAACAAGTTTCAAGCAAATTCGATTAGTTTTTAATTTTTTCGTTATTCATATTGGATCCGCTATTTTGAATTTTCGAAATCTGTGTTGATACTCCTAATCAGCGACCCCGAAAACCCCCTAGCAACAACTTTCATAAAAATTCGATGGATTTTTAATTTTGCATCCGCCATATTAGATCCGCCATTCTGAATTTTCGAAATCTGATTTCAAATTCGTAATCAAGAACCTTGAATACTTTATATAGCATGGGTTTTGTAGAATAAAGTTTTCTTAAGAAAAACGTGACACAAAGGGTTAACACACTGGGTTACCGTCGCTGTATGAATATAATACAGTCGATATTGAAAAATGAGGCCGATACTCCTCCGCAAGGGACGATTTGAATGTTAAAGTATAAAATATATTAAATTTGCAACATACATATTTATTTCCCAACGGGACATCCTCAGGACGTCCTAAGGATATCCAGGATGGATAAAAGATTATCAGGATGTCCTTTGCTGTATGGGATGCAGATAATCTTTTTTGAAGGGAAATTTCCTTTTTTTTTTGTTGGAACACTTTTTGTACGATTTGTATTTTTAAAAATAAACTTAATAAACTAAAAATATTCAAGATTTTCTGCATTCTCTTCAAGATGACGGCTTCAGTTTGTCCGATCGCCAATTTTAACCGCAGGCAAAAATACATCGAAATAGTTTCATCAGAATTTTGTTTGCGAGGAATCAAAGGTTTACACCTTATATAATAATAATAATAATAATAATAAATTGTCTTTATTGGCCAATAAAATAATGAAACATATACAGATCAAGCAACCGTGTACATTGCCAAAAGGCGAGCCACAACTCAAAAAAGTTGTTTTACAGACTGACCTTAGGGATTTACGTAATAGATCGCTGAAAAATTGTTTTTTTGATAAAAAAAAAATAGTAGACACACATCTTACATTTTCTTGAGATAAATTAATTTCAAGATAACCAAAATGACCAAATATGAAAAAATACCTATTACACTTTTTATATTTATAATTAATGTACATAACGTTTTTTCATCCAAGAGCTCAATTATTTCTGAAATCCCCATAATGAATAAAGTTTTTCATTACTTCCCAATAACCGTAAATAAGACGTTTTCATAAAAGTCAGGAAGACTGAACTTCTTTAGCACTAGATTAGAACTTCACCTTAAAACCCAAGGAAAGCAACCGGCGGCACGAAATAAAATGAAAATGATCCTGATTACACAACGGAATAAAAAACCCAAATCTGGAACAAAAACTTTCCAATTTGTAAACTGCCTGCGTGGAATACAATTCAATATTCTTGGACAAAAAGAGCCGGCGACATAAACTGGATGATCGACGTGCGTAAAATTTCGCGCGTGCAATTAGCCGATGGTCGCAAATTCCACGATTCTTCGCGTCGCACGAATTTAAAATTGTTAACTTTATTGTGCTATTTTTAACTTTTGAAAAAAAATATCCTCCGGAGGCGTTGGTTGAGTTGGCGGGCGTGTGCAGCCGAGAGGATGTGATGATAATATTCATGCGGAGGCGGAAGGAGGATAAGATGAAATCGAAAAGCAGAGTCGGTGGCGGCAAAAGAGGAAGATCCGTTGCTAAAGTTAATAATCGTTAGTCCGAGATACGGGGGCAGTTATCTACCGTGGCGATCATCGCGGTCTTCGATCAAACGAAAAGTCAGAACCGAATATCGGTCCTCAATTTTTGCAACGTTTTATTCAAAAATTCCAAGCCAGTACGGCGATCGATAAATTCTCGTTAAAACCAATCCTTACCGCGACAATTTAGATCGAGTATTTATCTAAATGCCGTCCTAATCGTTGTTAAAAATAGTCATGATCATAATTCGGTCGTTTAGAATCCGCCGAGTGTTCATCAAGTTTTCGAAATCGGCATTTGTGTTTGCAAAGGCTTGTTTGCAGACGTCCATTCATCTTAATTAAAAGAAGAATTCTTAATTATGTATGATTCTATTACGCATCTGAATTGCTTAGATTAATGCTGCGTAAAAGAGTATTGCGGTGAAGATTTTCGTCTGCTTGTCTGATGTTATCGGTGGATATAATATTGACGTTGTAAAATGTTAATGGTTATTTAAATCGAATTTGGCAATCGTTAGTTTTTTGTTCAATCATTATGCTGCTATAAGTAATTGGAATAATTCGAAGGGGCACTTCGGAAGATGTTAAATGCCTTGATTTTTAAATGAAGTAATTTTTTAGGTTGAAGAAGTTTCGTCCTTGGCGTTATTGCCAACTTCATCGACCTTCATTAAAACGTATATTTACGACGTCTCATTATGTAGACGGACGTTTCTTTAAGTTTTAATTAAACTTTCGAAAATTTACCAACAACGCATACAATGTTACTGAGCATTTTCATTAAAAATACATAAAAATGCCTCTTATTATTTTCGTTAATAAACGTTTAATGTAAAATGGATGTTGCATTCCGAGAAAGCGGAGGTTCTTAATATTCCTGAGCGGCAGAATTTCAATATCCTATTATTCGAAGATCAGTTTGTAATTATATTTTCATTATTTTTATCGCTTATATCGTGTAGAAAAGTAGTCATATTATTCGTAAAATCCTCATTTAATCTCTCGTAATATGTATAGTTTGTAGAAGATTCGGAGGGGCGGGAGACATTTATTTCAGAGAGAATTCATTCTACATGGAGTGAAACTTGAGTCGCTTTAGTGAAAGAGTAAATTGTCATTATTTTAGAGTGGATTTACTCTCCAGTCAGAGCGTGTTTTTTCTCCATAAACGTAAAAATTCAGTATTTTATTACGCAGACAGCACACAAAAAATTGTTCAGGATGACCACACAATGTGCTCTATTTGAGGTTAGGTGCGCCAGATTCTGAGGATTTTCTGAACTTGATAACATTATGAGATCTCAATATCATCCGATTTCTTTTAGAATACATTTGGAGATCGTAATTTTTAATTTCACTGTCTGGAATTGTAAATTACTAATCGTCGTATTTAAGTACGAAATAATTACTGACATATTGAATAGCAGATCAGTACGAACATATTGAATTGTAGCAATATTTCCACTGGTGGTACCGTTTTCTGTTATAAATAACTCTGCCTACCTTAGTACAGATCAGTAGTACCTGATAGTACGAACTAAAAGCTTTGTCTCTCATATCATCAGAGAAGATCCCATTAAGAAACAATATACTTCACATGCTATATATATAGACATATTTCTCAAAATACGTGCAGTATACAGTATTAATTCAACAGAAAAAATATTAGTGCATGATAAAGGTGCAGACGACATTATTGTATGCACAAAATTGGATACAGACGTAGTGGGCGTCTATTGTGCGTACGTCTACTGAATACGCACGTGCTAATTATATAAAGAACATGTAGAAATACGGTAAGTGAACACTAAATCAAATTACATACTGCCTGAAATAATCATTGCAAATCACTAGTTAAATAACCCAGAATACTGTTTTTATTACATTGTATAATGGAGAAATACTCTCACAAAAAAGTACTTAAAATGACCATTTTTTTACTATGAATCCTTGTGTGAAATGAAGCCTAGGCATGGTAATAGTTAAAATAACTATTCTGAAATAGTAAAGTGTAACTATTATTTCATGATTCAAAATGCTACTTATCATAATAGACAAATAAACTCAATTATTTTGAAATAGTCATTTCAGAGAAATTGTATAAGAAATTGTCATAAAAAATATGGAAAGGAGTCAATATCTACTTTTTAAAAATATTTGTAAACTATATATATCATAGCATTTGAAAAGTCCACTTATCTCCCTTCGTTCTGTATTTAAGATAAGCAAGGAAATAAAGAGAAAACAAAAAATCCATACTACGCTAAGTTTGTGAATGTCACACTGTAGCCAGTTAAAAAATATATTATTCAATGCTATTATACACACAAATTTCAATGTTGGGTAACTAGTCTATAGATACCCGTGCGTATCCGACATGCATCATGTATATCATATCTTGGCGCAAAATCCACTTCAATAATGGGAGCCACGGGCTCGAAGAAAAAAAAGCTGCGAACGCCGCGCCGCCTCGCCACCTGGCGGCATCAAAACACACGGGGTGCGGCAGAAAAATGGTTAATGGAACTATTTCATAATAGTAAAATATTTGATGACAAAAAGTAGTTAATTTCACCATTTTTATAATAAACAAGAACATAATATTGTTCAGTTTACCATTTCCCGATATTTATGTATGCACCATCGTACATAACCTCAGATACTCGGTACTTCAGTTTCATACTTAAATAGTCAATTCAAACATTACCAAACAGTGAAATGGACATAATAAAATAAATTAAACGAATATATCTTCTTTCCTTACAAAAAAGAATTATTGTATGGCCCTTTTCACAATATTCTGAATTGCAAAAGTAACACTCTGCGAGCTACAATTTCACATTGTTAATTTTACAATTATTATACTTTATAACTGTTTTTTACAATTTCTTCATGATTCCGTTAACCTTCTTTTTCTCTGTGTGTATGGATTTATAGTACAGTAGTCCTCCCCTTAAGTTTTACATTTGGGCTTTCAAGATGGCGGCTTCTTCCCTTAAGTTTAACTCATGGAGTATAGATATATTGAACCCTTCTGCGCGCCGTGCGCATGCGCAGCAAAACATATGGGAGGAAACTCGCAAAACTTACGGGAAGTATAAAACTTAAGTGAAGTAAACTTAAGGGGAGGACTACTGTAAATACAAACCTTAACTATGAATAATAGTAAATATCAAGATTTACTACGAGATATAGTGTGAAATAAGGACTACACTAGATTATAGTTATTTTAACTATGTTTATCATATTTATTTAAATCATTCTACGCAGTTGATTTTTTAGCTATGAGAAGATAGTTGGTGTAACAAAATTATAGTAAAATCGATTATGAAAGTGGTAAATTTAACTATTTTTCATAGTAGTTTTAACTATATATTTCCTACTCAGTGATATAGTTAATTTAACTATGGATGTTTTTCTAAGTGTAATGTAAATTTTAGTTTGATATTCGTTCTGCACAATAAACGGTAACATATAAATTCCGTTTAAATTTAGAAATTTATTGCGTTAACCTTTAAATGAAACGACTTCTGGAAAGTGCTACTATGCAAATTAGATTTACTTGCTGTAGAAAAACATTGCAATATATCCTATTAAGATTTGTTTGATGGTCAATTGACTTTTCTATGTAAGGCAACATAGTTCGCAACCATAAAATGATATTAAAAACGAATGTTACACTAATATGATGAATGGCTTTTTATTACTGGGTATGTGAGTAGTTCGAAGTATCGATATTGAAGAAATATGTAGTTATGTATGATTGCCCATGTGGTATAACGGTTTCATTCGGTATTTCAATAGGCCGACAACATTGCCGTTATTGGGTATCGAATTTTGAAATGATGTGGGTACACTTAATTCAAACTAACGATTTAATATAATTTACAGTACATATACTATCATCTGTATAGATCCATCGTACTACGATTCTTGGTTCGGTAAATCTTAGGAAATGGACATTGCGGTTGCGAGCCTGCATCCCCAATTTACTTGTACAAATGTATAAGATTGTTTGCAGCTTATATATTTTAAATTCCTTATACTATTTAAATAATATATTCATTCTGAACTATATTATATAAACAACCAGACACAAAATATATAAATAAACACAATATATAAAATCATGATTACCATTAAAGATGTTACAATTTTTCGTTGTCAGGAGGACAAGCTTCTATTATAATTGCATTTTGATTCTTGTATAAGTAATGTCATTAATTAGAAGTATGTGCTCTCGACAATTAACTTATCATTTCATATTAGATTTCTAACGACAACTTAGAAGGATCTTGATCCCGCAGTTATTATAACAATGGTTTCAAAATACAATAAATTTAACAATGATTCATGGTTAGAATGGGGTTTCAATTTAGAACCGACCTCAAGGAAATCTTATATAAATATATGTATATACCCCCAAGTAGAAATTTGGCTTCGGAATAACCATGCATCTGGGTAGTTTTTTGTTGACATTCACAAACTAAATTGGCCCAGCCTAGTTTTCCATGTTATTTCTAGGAAATTTCCCTGAAACTTTATCCAGGACCCTCATTTGCATTCGGTCTTCCTATCATTCGAATGATAATAATGGGTGCACCTCAAAAATCCGAAAAATCATAAAACAGACATTTCAAAAATCCGATATTCAAAAACTAGACATTTAAAAAAACATACATTCAAAAACCAGACATTTCAAAGAGAAACATTAAAAAATGAGACATTTCAAAATGCAGACATATTTTGTTAATCTGTTTTTTGAAATGTTTGGGTTTTGAATGTCTGTTTTGTTATTTGTCGGGTTTTTGAGGTGCACCCATAATAATAATAATAGTAATAATTTTTTAAAAGTTGCATATCCTGTGAAGGTTTTTGTATCTGCAGGTAATTGTGATATTAATCTAGGTCACCATATATTTAATAATTCATCAGGTTTTGAGAAAGGAATACATATTACTTTTTATAATCCACTTTCGGAATTTGACAAATTCTACCATTTCGACATCCATATTCATTCTTTCATCATTGAATTTTCTATCATATTCTGCTTCTGGCTCTAAATTTTCAATTTTCCCCGAATTGTGAGTATACATTACGTAATCACCAGTTGTAATCGAATTGTCAGGATACATTTCACAGTGACCAGTTGCTCTTCAAGGTCTTTATTACAGATATTATGATTTCTAAAATCGTTAGATTTTATTTTAAATGTTCCTCCATTCCTTTTCCATCTTCTTCCTCTCCCTATATGTTTTTTCTCAATAAAGAATTTTATTTTTACACAATTTGTAACCTTTACTGCCTGTTGTGTTGTTCACAGTTATTTTAAATTAATAACGGTTTGATATAATATAACCAAATCGTTGCAAATAAAACGGCTAAGTTTTCCTCGACTGGGCCAGCCCAAATTCGAGAAAAGTTCAGACAAATATCATTTAATCAAATCCGTTTACACATATCGTGGCTAATGTCCACTGGAATGTTCTAGGACAAATCCTGATTCTGCCCAGATTTTCCGAGGTAGGTATTCCAAGACTGGCCCATATAATCGGGAAGAATCATGAACATTTCTGCTTGTGCCTAGTTATGTATTCGTCAGATGTAAGTAACACTTTTTCGTCATAGTCGTAGTATTTTAGTCATGGTGTTAATTTTGGCGGACGTCATTGGTTCATTAGATTGGATATCCTTTTGGATCTATATACGAAAATTATTGCGCATTATTAAGCATCCCAGCTTACATGTTCTCTCCATTACTTATTAACATTGAACTATATTATTCTCGTTTCAAGAGACGAAGGTATTTGTATTGGTAATTAATTCATGACCACAGAAGGTCATCAGGTATTAAATCTGCAATTAAGTAAGTACCTAATTCAACGATAGGGCAGTCCCTCTTCTCGATTTAGCGTTATGGTAGTTCCCATCTCCATGATGTTTAAAATGAATATTTATTACCATGACCCATAAAAACTAAGTATAATAACTCCATGTCACGTTATAAACGAAGGGTTTAAACGTCATCAAACTTACGCTTGCATCCTACGTATAAAATCTAATAAAAACGAATTTAATGTGAAAAAGAGAAGAAAACCAAAATCACCAACGAACTGGAAGCACGCGGGGATCAGCAAAAACGAAACCCCGAGCACATAAACTGTCGAATCAAATGATCATAATTATCAATATTCAGTAGCCTTTAAATTATCCGAACCTATGCTTTTCGAAGCGACCGGGAGGGATGTCGGTGTGGGCAATTAAGCTTAATCCGCGTCCTATCGCCTCGTCCATGGTTGGAGAGCCACCGGCATTTCGCCGTCGCGTCGGTTGGTTTCGTGGAGGTTTTACCGCGTTGCGTACTGCGGTTTACCGCATGTCCAACACTGCCACTATGCTATCCGCTGTTTGCCGTAAACCATCATTACGCAGGAATATACAAGCGCAAGTGGCTCCTCTTTGCCTTCCCGTCTTGTTTTCCATCCCGATGGACCGTGACGCCAACGAGAGAAATTTCCGGTAATATTTCCGGTGAGCTGCATACAGCCGGAGACGCGTTCCTTACGAACAAAAGAATAGATAGCGTTCATTTTGGAATTCGAAACACG